>JAWZYV010019454.1:0-420607 GCA_038373885.1 Cheiracanthium punctorium
GGTGTCGTGTGAAAGAAGTGAACATTTTTATATCAGTTACGGCCATAGCCCACTCACAATGGCCCGGAAGCGAAATCGAAACTAACAGGTCATGTGATCATCGGAAGCGATCGGAACCCATCTGAATGGCATGCCTTTTGAAGCATAATGTGCGAATACGATCTAACTTAGCATTCATTATCGCACTAAAACAAAACACAGCGGTCCTTTTTCAATTAACATTGTAATAAAACACTGGGAAATAATTGAAAGAGGCAGGGAGTTAGAAGAATATTAAAAAAACATGGTAATATGAGCCGGTTTTGTGAGCCGGTCCATTTTTGTTACATGGATAGATTTAAATATTTATATTTGTTTACATTCGTAATTCAATCTACAATTACATACTTATATTGAGAAAAATACAATACATAATATACATTTATATTGACAAAATGATGAGAATTTTGGCGAATTTTTTTTTTTTTTTTTTTGAGGGGGGGGGGAGGTGGGAGAAAGTGTTTATAAATAGAAAGCTCATAGCAGTTTGCATTCATTCTTATTAAATAATTTTTTGTCAAAAATCGATTTAAACACTCCAAGGAAAAGTTATACCAATTAAATTTAAAAATTCCATTTTTTTCGTTCTTTTGAGATTTTAGTAAAATTTTTAAAAAATTAAATGATAATTGTAAAAATAAAATTATTCTTATTTAGAAAACAATTATACAAATATCATTTGAAGTCAACTTTTAAAAACAAGAATCCATACGCAGAGACGGCCCGAGGGGCGTGCGGGGCCCCAGGCGAAGCGCAAGAGCGGGGCCTCTTCTCTATCATGTCTTATGAGATAGCAATAAAATAGCCCAGGAGCGGGGCCTCTATAAGCGCGGGGCCTTAGGCGATCGCCTACATTCGCACCCCCCTTGGGCCGGCCCTGCCATACGAAGTCTAAGAATTCAGGCAATGAATCAATTTAATAGTAAAAAAAGATGAAAAATTTAAACAGGTACATGCAATGGTTATGGGTCCCCCAGCATATTCTGGGTGCCTCATTAATTCTCAAATGCTCGTTTTCATCGAGTCTGCCTGTGTTATATGTTAAGTAAGACTTTGAAATATCGTGTCATTGAATGAATGGATAGAAAATGGGTTTTAAGCGTGTGTCATGTGTGTTCACGCGGTGAAAAGAACAGTTAAATTGTGGTCCTCCCAAATACTCACCCATTTACAGTTTCAATGCGATGAAGCATATTTCATTCGGAAATTCATCAAAATCAAATTCAATCTTCTTTGTGTTTCGAGTAGAGCAGCAACTGAAAATGGAAGATGCTAGGAATGGTTAAAAGCTAATCTCTGAGTGCTAGATCTGTAGCATGCAATCATGCATAACTATATTGCTCAACTCTCTTCGAATTCCCTATCCCAGAATTCTCTATAGTTCTGTTATTCTTTCTCTTGTGTTTAAGTTCGGCTTTACCGCGATGTTGTGATATTCGTCCTCGTGTATAAATTTTATAAATAAATTTGTTCGTTTGTTATTAAAAGAAAGATTCATCTGACTGCTCGCAAGTCACTGATATTTTTCCTAATTCAAGATTCAAAATCCTCCCTGCATTTTACAGAGACGGCTAAGCATTCCATTTTACTTGCTACCTAACCTACACAATATTACCGTAGTGCATTTTGAAATGAAATCCCGGAAATGGAGTCTATCAACGGCTGACTATATAAGACATATACCGAACTTTAGTAGATTGTTGAAGAGTGCGGTTGTGGCCTTTGATCCAACGGTTTAGAGCTTTGGGTGGCTTTCTCTTGATGTAACGGGAATAAAAAGTCCTTCGTTCCAGGCATCCTCCTTACGCATATAGCCCTCTCGTAGCTTTACCTAACTCGCCTATGGAAAAATAGCTAGAGTGGACGTGGAATGTATTAAAGTGACCTGTATTATATGTACTAGCTATACAGGGTGTCTACTGGAGTGCAGAAAAAAAAATTCATGACCACAAGTGAATTTTCATGACATACCGCCATTTTGTTTCTTTAGAAATTAACTAATTTTAGTCCATATATTATATATTATATATATACACAGGGTGTCCCAAAAATAGTGTCTAAACTCTGCACAGCCCGATTCCTCGTTGAAAGCACATAAAAATTGCCCAAAGAACTGTACCTGTACGAACCATAGTTTTCGAGAAAAATAGGAAAATTAAATTATGACGTCACATCCAGTGCAAGGAAAATCAATTAGAAACATTAAATTGGACACTGGACTGGATAAGGGGGGACTGCTATGCTCATCAGCAAGGACGTACCCAGGGGTGGTCCAGGGTCCGACCCCCCCCCCCAAAAAAAAAAATTTCAGTTTTTGTTAACAAAATAAGAATGATGAAGTCTTTTTGTGGAAAAATTCTGCCTTTTTCATCGTTTGGACCCCCTCCGAAATTTTTTTCTGGGTACGTCCCTGCTCATCAGATCTGCCACCTTTGAATTCCTTCCAATGAAAGCGTTTGAAAGGATTGATCTAATTACAGTAAAAAGTGATTCGGTCCCTCCCTTCATTCTGTGTGCATTTATATGGGCACCAGATTGATACAGAGTGAGCAGTTGGCCATTACACGCCACACCCAAGCCTCGATAATCACGGTGGAATTTTTATCATTTTATGAAAGCATATGCAAGAAAACCTATGTTCATGCTTCCAATAAAGGCTCTTTCGATACACTGGATATGACGTTTCTGCTTTTGTCTTGCATTTTTCTTGTAAACTATGGATCGTACAGGTACAATGCTTTGGGAAATTTTTATGTACTTCCAACAAAGAATCTGGCTATGCAGACTTTGGGAGCTATTTTTGGGTCAACTTTTATATATATACATATACCTATACAGGTTGATTCGCTACCAGACTGACAAACTTGCAGGGGGTGTAGGGGGCACAGTGACGGTTTAGAATCACATAGCAATACGGGGTTGGAAACGTCTTCATGTACCTGTTAATAATCACTTTAGAAGAAGTGTTCAAGTGATAGTTAACTTTCCAGCCATGGTTTTCCAAAAACTAATCCCTCTTTCACCGATTGCACTTGATAAAAATAATTATTTCAGAATTGCTTCTTTCATTACATTTATGAAATTGTCTGAGGAAAGCCATTGTTTGTTTGAAGCTCGATTAAGAAATTAAATGCACACTTCAACACTTCTTCCAAAGTGATTATTAACAGGTACATGAAGACGATGCTTTCAACCCCACATTGCTCTGCGATTCTGAACAATCTCTGTACTCCTACACCCCCTGCAAGTTTGTCAGTCTGGTAGTGAATCACCCTGTTTATATACATATATATATAATTATAATATTAATTACTCTTAATAGTCACTAATTAATTAAATGGTCAAAAGTAAATGAAATGTAACTATCCTAATCGGCAAGATAAACTGCCACACGGCAGTGAGATTGCAAGACAGTCCTTTTCCCTTCCCTACAACAGGAGACTGGGTTGTAGGGAAAAAAAAAATGCATGACATCCAATAGAAATTCGGGACATTTTCATGACACACTGTGCAAAATCTTGACATTTTCATGATTTTCATGACCGGTAGACACCCTGTTATATACAAGCACATGTTACGCAATGGGTACCATTTACAAGCTGTGTCTAAACTAGTTGTCAGATTTAGGAGACAGAGTTCGTTACAACAAATCTCTTTCCGAGTCTCCAAACACCGATTTCACAAATCATCTAAGATACATCTTTCAAGTGTTGAGCTGGTGATCAATGCCCGACACGGTTCGTTTGAACATTAATTTGTTTGTAGCTAAAACCTCTGTTGCATTTGTAAATTAGGGATTGTATGCTGTAGTAAAAGTCATTTTTTGTGTTAGTTGCGTTCTTCAAATTCAAATTTCAAATTGCATACATTCATTACACTTTTTCTGTGCGGAGCCGCAAAGCCATCTGTTTAGCTCTGTGGAACGAAATTCGCGATTCGATCGACTGCTATCTTGCTGGTAGTTAACTCGTACGATGGCAACGGCGGCATATTTTCACCATTGGCCGTTTACCTACATGCCCTCCTTAAGTAGTTCGTTGAAATTAAATTTATTCTTCGTGGATCAAAATAGCCAAAATATCACAGTTGTGTCCTAACAGTGTTAAATAAATGACTGGAGTTTTAACTGAAATCATAGAAGAACTAGAGCCAGTTATTGAACGATTACAGCACTGAAAAGGTATATCTTGATACCTTTTAAATGCACCCCCGGTCTTGTGAATCAGATTGCAGGTATTACGCTTTTCAATGACAGGATGTTGGGTACTTATGTCACAAAAGCACAACCGCCACAGAATGGATGGCGATGTTGCAGTCATCCAAGCAGCCAAGGCACAACATTACAAACAATGATACTAAAACCTATGATGCATGAGTTAATCACGTCTGACGTTAATTATCGTATGCGATTATTTTTAAATTTCATTTTTCGATATGTTGGCTGCTAGTGGATGGAACATGCTCATCCATTGTGTTTTTGCGTCTGAAAAACCAAAAATCCTGTCCTTAAACAAACCCGCAAGTTTATAACACCTGTCATCTGATAAGTACGAAATAATTTCAAAGACGCAACTTTTCTCATAGTGAAATTGCTCAATGGCTGGCACTTTGTCTTCTGTGGTTTAAATTAACAATTCTGTTATTTGCCTAATAGCATATTGTGGATTATCATAAAAGTGGACTGTACTTTTATTGCTGTTCTTCAAAACCAAGTTTAGCTTATTGAGAGATAGTGAACTGAAAACCTAGTTTTCGAAAATCTCCGGTTTTCGTTTACTTTTTAAATTGTCAGTTTTTTCTTTTAGAGCAACGTCAAAGCAAGATCCGTTCTGTCGAATGGAATTCTGATCAAAGAGATGACCCTTCAAATATCAGAAGCTGTTAGAGAAAAAGACTTTTGTGGAAGTAATGAAAGGCTGGAAAAATACCTATTAAAAAGTATTGGTTTGTGTAGAGAATGAAGGGAAATAACACTAATTTAAATCATTTGACAAAATGTTCGTTGCCTCTTAGAGATAATACTAAAATAAACAATTTGTTTCAACAAATGAACGAATGTTTAGAAACAAAAATTATCGAGAAAAAGGGTTAAAAAGAGAAATTTCAATTTATTCCTTCTTTACAGCTTTATTGATATCACATATAATAAACTAGTTTAATAATTATGTTCCTTGCAGTATGAGTTGCCTGAAATTTTGCATGACCTTTTACTGTATTGAAAGACTACTTTGAAAGACCAATTTTTTTAAGGTGCTCTTTCGAGAGAAGTTTTATTATATTTCTAATCGAAATTCTCTTTTTGTTCCTCATGGAAATTCGCAAGAACCCTACTTTATATTCGTTCCTTTCGTAGTATAGATTCCATTCCTTTATTATCCAGATTTCGAGAAGCAAATTTCTATTCATATTTGACTGGGAAGGGGAAATTTTGATCTTTCTCTCACGGGCCCAGTATTTCAAAACAGGGAAAGAACAAGTATTACGCTTTTTGATGACAGGATGTTGGGTACTAATGTTCCAAAAACACTAGTGTTACAGAACGAGTGAAGATATTGCACTTATCCTTATCTAAGCAGCCATGGCACAACATTCCAAAAAATAACACTAGAATGTATGATGCACGAGTTAATCACATGAGATGTTAATTAGCATATGCAATTATTTTTAAATTTCATTTTTTGGGATGTTGACTGCTTGAGTAAATGCGGCATGCTCATACAAATTAAAAGTAATTTTCAAAAATAATTTTTATTTTTAATTTTGAGAGTTCAGTAAAATGAGAATTGGAAATTTTCTGGGAACAGCTTTAGTACTCGTATTTGACATCCCTCAACAACTTTTGAATTTTTAAATTTTTATCTGCGATAATTAAAGAGTATTCTTGCAGTTCGAAACAAAGAAATAACCTAGAATCGCTGTGATTTTCAGCAATCATACTGACGGAAAGAAATAACATCTTTTAAAGTAGCCGAAAAATCAAAACGTTCCCAAGTGGCGGTCTGTAGTAAATTCTGCTGCTCTATTCGCTAATTTTTTCCGATAGGTGATTTGGTGAGAAGCAGTTTCATTGTAATTTTAAATACCATAATTGATAACTCTAAAGAAGCTGAATAAAATTATAAAGAGCATGTAAAATATGATATAACTTACACTGCTGAACGAATTTTTTTCCATAGACCCATTGCCAAGCAACGGAATCTAAATTCGTATAGGAATCAGCAAAAATTCAGCAAAATTCTAACGAATTAGTAGCTCAAGTTCACTTTCGATGCTAGTTCACAAAAAACTCAAAATGTACTGTTTAAAAACAATAAGAAGCTCTCATTGTTCGCAACAATACTGGAAGTAATAATGGATTTATAATATGCTTTGTTGATGCGTGTATATTGTTGTGATTTGTAGATTTGTCATTCTTGAAGTAGGAATAACTCCATAATTTGATACAGAGAGCTTAAGTTTGGAACTTTGTTGAATCGGCAGAACAAAAACAATGCAAATCCTCTTCAAAAGAATAGTGCCATTAGTTTCTTCAACATGAAATGACCAAGTATAAAAACTATGTGCATGCCGATGTTTGTTTTTTTCCAATGGGCGGGCACTTGCTCATCAAGCATTCGCCACTACAAAAACCCGAGTCACAGTCCATTTTATTATGGGAGCACCCAGTGGGCGGACAGCATTACCCCTATGAAGAGACGGACACGTTAACAACCATGCCCAAGCCGGGTTTCGAACCCGGACCCACGGCGTGATAAAATGGTTCTCTAGCCACTACATCACCTGGGCGGCGTGCATGCCGATGTATAAACAAGGAATAAAGGTATGATCATTATGATATTTACTAGATTTTCTGGTTAATTTCCAAACGTTCATGTTAATTTATATAGAAAAACAAAATCACTTTGTTTTGGTTTCCTGTATAGCTTCATGAAGTACTTGCATTTGGAACGAATTTCTGTCAAACTATGCAAATGTAATTAAGTATGTCATCAAACTTTTTTGGATGTAGTGGGCGTTGTCATCATTTTTCATTCAAATAATACTTTTTGTCGAAACCAATATTAACAATTTGTATTCGATGAGGCATGTTCACTTGATGCTTCGTCAAGAATACGATATGTTACAGCAATACTTTTCTTTCAAATGAAGAAATGAATTAAATCTTGCTGCAAGTGCGCTCTTTCCTGGTACAAAATTCGACTTATTCGATGCAATAAGAAAAAGTTTTTTTTTTTTCAGATGAGTTTTACTGCTCACCCATTTTATAGGGGAATGCGCTATCAAATTTATTTTTCATTTTCCATCTGTCAGATGGAAAAACAAAAATCAAACATTCTTATTCACTACATTTGAGCGTAACGTCATCTTTGTGTGAAAATCGGAATTTAATCGGTACAGCCTTATATTTTGCAAGAACACGAAGATTTTTCTTTGCTTTGTAGAGTTCCTTTTTCTATTCTGTTTTTTTTTTCTTTTTTAAAAAATTCCATTTATTTCTCTTTTTCACTTGCGATGTATTTGTTTTTCTGTTGTTCTGTGACCTGCCGACGGAGTTGTATCGTGGATAAAGCACCGGTTCCGGTTCGGGTTCAACTCCCGGCGGCCGGGGCTCGATCCCCGACTGGGCGTGGTTTGTCATGTCCGTCCCTTCATAGGGGTCGACGTTGTCCCACCACTAGGTACACCCATAATAAAGAGACCAACAATTCCGGCATGCTGGGGCCAAAGCCTTCAAGTCAGAGGCCGGCCATTAGAAAAAAATGTTCTGTGACATTTGTTTTTATGATTTTGTGCAATTTTTGTGTACTGGAACAACAAAGGCAATAAGACACGTTGCTACTATGAGAGTATAACAGCTATACGTCTCATATTCATTTATTGCATTTTTCCCTTATTGGATCATTAGAAATAAACGGCAGGCTTTGTGCTTTAGCAAACGCCTTAAGAACACGAAATCAAAGTGTATCAAAATGCGAATTACAATCTTCTCTCTATATACATGAAGATGCCCTGACTTACTGACTGAGTGAATCAATGAATCAATGACCATCAACGCCCAGCCAAATCTATAGGAAATGCAGGCATGAAATTTTAGGTGCTTATACAGAGGGTGTTCACACATTTTTGTAACGATTTTGATTTTCTCCATGAAGTTAAATATTAATTTGAAAATAAAAATGTGATTGGCATCAAATTGTAATAAGGCTTATTTATCGTCTGCAGCATTAAAAATATTCTTTGCTTTAAAATGTCGCTGAAAAATAAACAATGGATCGAAGGCTATATTTTTGCGCTATCCGAAGAGAAATACTCTTATTCAGTTATTAAAAAAAGATGTCAAAATCATGGTTTTAATATTTCTACACGTAAAATAAGTGACATAATTAATATGAAAAGAAAGAAACGTCAAAATTTATATTTCACTGGGGAAAAGGCAAAAAATGCATACCCAACAAAGGTACGTACACCTCTTATTAAATCTAAAGTCGCATCTCATGTTTTAAAGGAAAATCCAACTACCCAAAGAACTATCGCAAAATCTTTAAATATCTCTGTAGGAACTGTGAACAAAATTATAAAATCCGATTTAAAGTTAATCAAAGCAAAAAAACACGATGTTCATCGCCTAACGCCGAAACATGTTTCTCAGCGTAAGACTGTGTGTAGATTGTTGTATGAAAATTAATTGGTGGGTGAAAAATGGAAATATGTAGTTACAGTTGATGAAGTTTGGATACATTTATCCGACTGCAATAGAAAAAGATCGATTTACTACCGCAAAGACTTAACAAGTTGATTTAGAGAAAACAAGGAAAGATTTTCTAAAGGTTTTATGGTTATTACTGGATTTTCTTATAACGGAAAACTTACAATAAGGAAAGTAGAAAAAAATGTCAAAATTAATTCGGATTAGTATCAGATGTATGTTTTAATACCTATTTTTGAAGAAGAAATTCTATCCCTTTATCCAAACAATCTTCACTTTGTTAAGTTCCATCAGGATAAAGCTCCAAGCCATACCTCTAAATCTACTGCTCTGTTATATGATAAAATGAGAAATGAAACTGGAATTGAAGCTATTCCCTTTAAATGCATACCACCCAAGTCCCCTGACCTGTCTTCTATGGATTAGTGTGCATTTGGAGTTTTAAAACAAGCTGTTTATAAGCGGCATCCCAGAACATTGGGTGGACTCTGGAAGACTGTGAAGGAGGAGTGGAACAATATCAGCCTTGATGTTTTAAGAAAAGAACTTTTACATGTAAATCAAGATGTAATATGATAGTTTAAAGAAAGCGCTGTCAGATTGAACAGATTAGAAAATAAAATTCTTATATATATTTCTAAATATATCTTTGCAAAATAGTTACAAAAATGTGTGAACACCCTCTGTAGCCCTTTTCTGCCCAAGGCGTCATTTAAGAATCGTTTTTTAAAAATTTGTATCCAGACTGGGGTGGCGGTCTAAAACGTTCTATTCAGGTTTTCCTTCATATCTCAGAGGAAAACAGAGATAGACATAAAATTCTTGCTTAAGAATATAGTGAACACAAATGCCTTAAAATCATTTTCAGGATTTTTTAGAATTCGCATCAAAACGAGGGTAAGGGGACAAACATAAAAAAATGATATCGTTTTTACTTCATGAATTTCAAATTGCAGAATTAAATGCAAAAGCTTTGACTATAAAATCACGTATTGTGTAAGTTAGTTTAAGAAACGTGGATTAACATTCCAGTATTCATGCGCATTTTCACCTCCGGTTCTTTGAAAGATCTCTTGCCTCTTATACGAAGGAAATAAAATGTAATATAGCAACGATAACCTCAAAATCCGAGTGTTCTAAAGCTCGAAGTAGTCAATGTTACGTTTGTTTGACACTTAATCACTTTTATTTTCCAATTGGTAAGTTTTTCATTAACATAAATTTTTCTGTCCAAAAACATTGCATATTACCTTTATTTTCGTTTATTTGTTGAGTTTAGCATTGTGCAAAAACAGATATGTCATTTTTTGAGTTTAAAAGTTTTTGAGCGTCACAGATTCTGTTCATATTACTAGATGTAGCATTTGATAACGGAAAAGGTGTATGTGAAGCTCTGGATAATTCATAAGATTCGTTGACAAAAATTTGGAAGAAATGAGATGGACACTGTTACTATGGTAACTAAAAATGTTGTTGTGAAAAATAGGAAATAGAATTTATTTCTCTTGACACCATTTTTACATCATGCGTTTAAAATTGCATTAATAAGTTAAATGCTAACAAGATTGACAAAAAGAAAAAGCTATAATATATTAAAGATTGTTCGATCATGAAACATGGATCCAGATTGGAATATATTAATCATTTAAAAGACTAAAATTTTTCTGAGACAAGCAGATAAATCTATAACCAAAATCGATTTAATATTCATTTATTTATTTTCCATTTTCATTTGTTGGTTTCACAATATGCATTCGGTGCTTTTAGAACGGGTACTTCATCTAGTAATATATATTACGTGAGAGACATTTTATTTAATGACTAACTGATCATCGAGGCACCATAAATACTATTTGTATAAAAGATCGAAACATGAAACTTGGAGGAGGCTCTTTTTATGACATAATCACACTTGTAAGAAGAATTTTTCTAAATTCGCTCCTTAGAAGTTGAAGTTGGCCAAAATTATCTTATCATATTTCCTTTCTTATCTTAAAATGATAAATTGATTTGATTCCATTCATAATTTAAAGTTCAACTAAGCCACAAAATTTTTGCTTTAAAATGTAACTTAACCTGATAATGAATTTAAAGATTTTGTCAAATTCGATTATCAATGTAACTGGGTAAACATTTGCCATGATGGTCCTTATGTAATGATTCCCAAAGAATAGTAAAAAAATTCTGAAAAAATCACCAAGCGGCATTTTTACGTTGTTTTGTATTTAGAACATGAAATTTGTTTTGGATGGTTGACTAGGGCATTCATAATTGGTTGGTTCAGTTTAAGCAGGTTCTTTGTACAAATGTCGCTGCTGCAGAACATATATATTTTTTAGGCTTCTTTCCTTACAACGGCCATTGCTAAAAAATAAAAACAGAAAAACCTGGAAAAACTGAAATTTGTTAATGTCAAATTTTTGCAGATTTAGACAAAATAGTTAATTTAAAAAAGAAAAAAAAATTTTGTTGCGAGAGCATAACACTTTTCTGGTCTTGCTGTTTATTTAGACTTATGATATTTTCACATCGAATACCGTAAAATATCATCTTGTGTACATTCTTAGGTGTGATGTTAATAAAAAAAAATCCGAAATTTTTTGAAAGAACAATTTATTCAGATTACTGCATACAAAGGATGTTTTTCTTAAAATAAAAACCATGCAGTTTTACAGATCAACAGATCTCATCAAAAGACCTAGAAGAAAAAATCACATTAGTATACAGAAGGAAGTAAAATAACAAACATATTTTCGGAAAAAAAATATACCAATCTAGCATCTTACATTTTTTTAGGTAGCGCGAAATCATTATTAAAAGCCGATAGAAATTTTGGAACTTTTCTAAAGCTAAATCTCTTTCTCGCGAAGATTGGATTATGTAGAGCCTGTAGATGTAACGTTGCATATACTTTATTTAAAATACAACATAATGGGCATTCCGTTATTGCATTAACCCCCCCCCCCAGAAAAACGTGAAAAACTACCAATTTAAATTATCTCGAATGCCCTTAAAAGATAAATAGGCCAACATTAAAATCAGAATCGAATGTTTGCTTAAAATATTCATTCATTACATTCCTCCAACAACTTCAACTGATTACGCTTTCTTGAAGTTCAAAATCGCATTTCTCCCACTCAACATATATGTTGAGACAAACAAACAAATCTGAAAATATATGATCCAATTACAACAACAACATTTAGATGAGCATAGTAACCACTACTGCGTGACAAAGCAAAAACGTCTTCGAGTGGGTTTTGATTTGAGTTTTGCGTTGTTGCAAGCCTACATGAAGGGTATCTGCCTAGGTAGTGGGGTGCCTTGCGAGGAGGATTTTTTAAGGGGCTCTTAAACGTATTACATCTGGTAAAAATCGAAAAAACTCCATGCGGCTAGATGGACAGGCAAGGCGACTCACACACTCAATTAATGAGCATCAAGAAATGGCATTCAAGTTGCCGGGACATCACAATGAGCTGAATAGGTCAAGCAAATCTTCAACTATGGTTTTCCAGCTGCCTATTACGTTTAGAAGTGATTAGACAGTTTCAGTCGGTATTCTTAACACCATTTTTCTAAATTAATAGAATAGGAAAATTATATCAGAATCTGCGCAAAAGGTCAAATGACGTAAGGGCTACGTCGTAGCGAAATGATTTACAAATCTTGTTAGATTCCCTACACTATACCGGCTGACGCATAGCCGCCATTTTTATGCCGCTGTCTGCCAGATTTAGCTTGTTCATTGCTTCTTTGGAGTTTTTTTTTTTTTTTTAAGTGGCTCATTCTTCCAAGCATTTAAATATCAACTTTTTACTACGTTTCATTTCAGCAGAGAAATTGAACACTACATGTTCTTTTGGAATGTTTTGATCAATTAAAATCTGAACAAATATTCGCATCCAATATCCTTTTTGATTCAAGAGCAAAAACAATGTTCTGTTACTTGAAACTGCAACACTAAAACGGTCACCTATGTTTACAGTAATTGATGATCCACGACTTAGGCAACAGTTTGACGTAAAAATGGCGGATGCGTCCATTCTTAAATGTAGGTGCCTTAGATATTCTAGGCGGTTAACATAATTTTGGATGCATCATTATTTTAGAAAATACATATTTTCAGCTTCTGAAGTGATTATAAATAATTTCAGGCGGCATTTTTTAACACCTTTTTACTTAATTTGTTGAAAAGAAATATAATATCTGGATCTGCGAAAATGATCAAATGACGTGCATACTATGTCGCTTCGAAATTCTTATGCTGAAAGTAAAGATACTTCGTCAATAAGAACAAAGAAAACGTTTCTGTGAGTCCGTTGGCAACATGGACTGTATAATCTTGAAACTTTTGCTTTTCCCTCTATTTCATTTGTTGAGTTTTTCGCTGAGTATTATTTGAGCAGAACGTCTTTATATATAATGTCTGCCTCAATACAGAATCCCGCCAAATGTAAAGTGTGTTCCATATTAAGTTTTCTTTGTGGAAAAGTTAAGAGTGCAGTGGATATTCATAATGAATTTTTTTCCGTCTACGAACATATAATGGATATCATGTGGCAACATTTTCTCTTTATTTTCTTAAAGATCTTGTGAGAGCCTCTACAGTATGCAGGCCGATACACAGGCTTTGAGCACTTATTATTCGGAAATAAAAGCCACGTGAATCTCCCCTGCTTAGCAATCTGCCAGAGCAGGCAGGCACTACTACAGACTTCCGCCTCCGGGTTCCGGCGCCTGGGGCAGCATCTCCTCCACCTCGACCCGGAAGCGATTTTAGTGATGACGCCGTCTCCCACGTCCATGAAGTACATCTTGTTCACGGCCACATCGTTGCCCTGGTCGTCGCAGACCACCTATGGAGAAGAAATTACTTAATTGTCATAAATATTCGTGATCAATTAACTTTGAGGTTTTACATCACAGTGTTGAGGTTTCATAACGCAGTGCCAGTGTTTAAAAAACACACAGTTGTACAGCATAAAAAGAAATCTAATGTGGAGAACACATGACTTACTTGCACATCTTATTAAATCAAAAATATTTTCGTCCCACTTCATCTTAACTTATTTTGTTTCAAAGAGATAAAATACTGCAGTAATAATAAGGTTTAGCAATTTCTAGCCAAATATTTCGATATCGCTAAGCTGTGGTTCAATTTGAAAGATTGCCTTCTGACACTTAATTGGGCTATATTTAATAAAAGCCGATAAGCTTGAAATAGCTTGCAAGATTTTGAGATAGCCAAAGTAGTAATCGACCACAGACTTTCAATAAATTGAATGTATCATAACCTTAATGTATTTAAAGTTATTTGGCTGTCCCTGTAAATAAACTATCCAGTCGATTGTAATCAAAAAAGAGATACACAGTTAGATGTTACAATAGTTTTAAATACAAAATTTCAAAATTCTACGTGTAAAAGTTTTAGAGTTATGCAAAATACGAAATAATTTTTGGCGCCAAATTTGGCGATGTGTCGGCAAAACTTGCCAAGGTCGACGACAAATAGCGAGATTTTAGGGATGGAGCAAACTATCACTATGACTATCACTAAATTTTGCGATATTTCTCCAAAACTCGCGAAGGACGATGACCAATGGCGATATTTTGGACATGGACCAAATGACTGACTATCGCCAAATATTGCGATAGTTCGACAAAACTCTCGAAGGACGATGACAAATGCGGATATTTTGGGCATGGACAAACGACTGACTATTGCCAAATTGGGCGATATTTCGGTAAAACTCGCCAAGGTCGACGACAAATGGCGAGATTTTGGGAATGGACGAAAAAATGACTGTAATATATAGATGATGTCCATGACATCATCTATATTGAAATCATCTATCATTGAAATTCTTTTGGGTGGTCCTGTAAATAAACTCTCCACTAGATTGAAATCAAAAATCGAGATTCACAACTAGATGTTACAACAATCTTATATGTGAAATTTATAATAAGTTTTGAGATTCGAGAGTTAAATACAAACACACGTACAGCAAAAGTCACCAAGTTTGGCGAGTTTTGGCGTAATTCTTGAGGGAGGCACGCGACCGTGATCGGACCATTACCTAACTATATGGTAGGACGGTATTGTGCTTGAAATAGATGAATGTCCCTAAAATTGCCATTGACCGTAATATATATGTATATGAATTATTCTGAAAACTTATTCTATTTAATGCATTTTTCTCTACTATTCTAAATTTATAAATACTTTATTCCAAACGTAAAGAAAGGTTTTATTTTTCTCAACTTCAAAATTTATTAATCTAATTTCTCTTAAATTACACGTAAAAGAAAAGGTTCTTATCCACATTTTATTTCTTCTGTTTGGTTCCTTATCAAAATTTTGTTTACTTATTATTTCTGTTATAGTAACTATAAAAATTGTTAAAAAAAAGAAAAATAGCTGTTTAAAAAATGTTAATGGTTCCATCCAGTTCATTGCCGGAATGGTGGCGTAGCTGGGTAGTAATTTCCATCCTCTGAGATTAACATTTAAAGCCTTAAACTTAATAGGAGGCTGCTCTCAGGGGTTATATTGACCGTAATGTGCTTGAAATCTTTTGAGTGTTCCTGTAGCAGAACTATAAATGTTAAAAGCACTTTTTTTGATGGAGAAATTCATTTTGTAACTCTTAACAGCCTATATCACTTCTGAGTCGTTTGAAACAACAGCCTAATGCCTCTAAAATACGCTTTAATGAATTTCGGCCCACAGAGCCGAATGTATTTCGAATCTTTTGGACGGCCCTGTAGATAAACTATCCAGTCGAATGAGACCAAAAGAGGAGGTTCACAACTAGATGTTACAACAATACTAAATATAAAGTTTAAACAATCTACGTCCAATAGTTTTTGAGATATGCGGGTTTGATTAATTTCGGCCCATAGAGCGTAATGTAGGATAGTGTAATTTAAGTAATTTAAAGAAATTACTCGTATTTCGAATCTTTTGGGCGGTCCTCTCTCTCTCTCTCTCTCTTTTCAACATTCTACGACCAATCGTTTTTGAGATGTGCGAGTTACATACATACGTACGTACGTACAGACGGCATAGAATAACTGGTCAAAATAGACTCGCCGTTGGTCGAAATGAGTTGCAGACGCATTTATATGGTGGTGCATGCTATCGTACGATGAGATGCATCTAAAAAATTCTAAAAATTAAATTTAGAGGTAGACAAAATCGGTTTTTTCGTCGAAATTTGGCCCCCGAAAATTTTCGGGATCACATTACTTCCTTATACTCCGTACAATGGAGTAAAAACAGTGATCATACTGTTTATTACTATAGCAATATGTTTACACTATTCTCAGAAAGTTCTTTTATTAATTACTATGTTTGTTTATCTCTCACCCCCTTTATTGAAATTTGGCCGAAAAATGTGTCCCAAAAAAGCGACATAATTTTACGTATATTTAAATACTATTAGTTCAGTACAGCTTTAATCTATTGTTACAATATTTCGTAAGCTGTAGAATATGCATCATGTGTATATATTAATGACTATGTCATTTTATCTCTCACCCCTTTTATTGAAAATTGTCCGAAAAATGTGTCCCAAAAAAGCGACATAGTTTTACATACTATTAGTTCACAACAGCTTCAATCTATTATTACAATATTTCGTAAACTGTAGAATATGCATCACATGTATTTTTCTATAAATAGGTTACAATCATAAAAATTTCACAATGGGGTTACCAGGCGAAATACACGGAACATGAGAGATAAAATGACATAGTCAATTAATATCGTTTTAATATGGCAATAAATAGGTTACAATTCTAAAAATTTCACCATAGGGTTAACAGGCGAAATACACGAAACATGAGAGATAAAATGACATAGCCAATTAATATCGTTTTAATATGGCAATAATGAAACTAAAAAAATAGGAGGGTTCACGGGGGGGGGGGTGTCTCCCTCTGACGAACAGCCGAGTTTTTTTTTTAAATCATTAACACAGAACTATGATGTGTTTCATATTTTGCGTTAAAATAATCACACAACGGAAATGCTGATTGCAGATTATTTCAATATAGTGATACTTAACCTACTTTCCAGCTTGACATTCCAATGATTTGACTATGTAATCTCTGAAGAAACTCAAGAAGAAAGGGGTGGGGGTGGGGAGCAGGAAATAACACTCGATTTATTATTATTTTTTATCACTCTCTTAGTGTAAAGCTTTTAAGCCTTAAAAATCGGTAGTTGTTATTACTTTAATTTATTATTAATCTTCCCAAGGATGCAAAGAAATTGTATAATAAAAGTCTTGTAGCATCTTTAAACTCTGCAATATAATCACGTATTAGCATAAATTGAATTAAAACTTTGTTACAAAACTGCATACGATCTCTGTTGATAATTTTCTTCATGATACCAGACAGGGATAATTGCATTAATATAAAGAAATTGGTAATTAATAAAAAAATTTTTAATGTTTTCTACTAATCAAAATCGCACATTTTCTGAGAATGACGCACACATGTAAAAAAGCTTGGGTGCACAGTCAGACCAAAAAATCTGCGAACATAATCCAAACTATAAGCAAACTCATTATAGCCAATGATAACAGAACGCTTATTGCTTTTATGAATACGTGTATACGTATATAACTATCCATCTTTAAAAAAAAATCTCCACAGGGCCCCGAAAGCACCAAAAACTATCTGCAAGATATCTGCAAGATTTTCGAATGTATCCACACACGGCATGCGAGCATGCTTGTATATATTATCTGACCATGCTTGAGTGTTCACCACCCATGGAGACTTTTCAGTCTCTGCCGACTTACGCATGCGCATAATCAATAATAACTTCCCATGTAATTTTCAAAAATAACTCTCCAATTAGATGTTTGTATAAAACAGTCAACGTAAAAAACAACATTTTATTTTATTCTTGAAGCGAACATACAACACATGCAAATCTGTGAAAGAAATTTAATGAGAAAATGTTTAGGCCATCCGTAAAAAAAAAAAAAAAAGAATTTCAGAACGAAATATTGAACGAAATCCAAAATAAGTAATTAGAATTCTGGAAAAAAAACTTAATTTGAAGGAAATTGTTATAGATTGGACTCCAAAATGTAATTAAAGTGTGATAATTGTGTATCGAAGTTATTTGATTATTTTGAAAGATAAAAAAATCATATGAATTATTGGAGATTAAAAAACATTCATACATAAAAATATATTTTTATTTATCGAAATTCGAAGTATCTTTTCAAGAGAAAGTATTTGAATAATTTAAATCGATAATTGCATGGTTATTTGAAAAGATTTAGCTTGTACAGTGTTCACGTCATGCATGTTGCGTAAAAGTATATGTGTGTTTACGAAAATACTTCTTTCAAAAAACTTCATATTATTCATTCATTTCTAGTAATATAACTTATTTTTAAAGCATTTCGTTTTTCTGTTGCAGAGAAAAAGAAAAAAAAAGCCTTCTTATTTCACTAACTTAAAAAATAATCTTAGGCTATTTGAATCCCAATGATTACTTTAAAAAATGAAAGGAAAATAAAAATTCTTTCATCAAATTCAGAGTAATTTTAAGGTAATTTGATTGCTTTATATTTACTGCAAATGACTTTTCTTTAAATCTCGACAAATAAGTAAACTGAAAAAAGTGTGTTCTAAACATTTGACGTCATGTTTTTGCAGATCTCATTGCTGATTTTTTCTTTGAAAAGTTACATTACTCATCATAATTCTTTCACTATTAACATTAGAATGTTATATGTTTATTTCTCCGCTTTACTGCAGTTAGAATACGTAAATTAGCGTTCTACAGAAACTTTATATTTAATAAGAAATTCATTAAAATACTAATTATGAAACAAAGGTGAACAGTAATTGACTAACGGTTGATATGATAATTGTTAACCTTTTATTTTCCGAACATGTACCACGTAAGGAAAGTATTGTAATCATGAAAAAATTCGACTTCGAGATTTTGGTGTATTTACACGTTTTGAGGTTTTCTGAATTCATTTGTGCTATTTTTACGAGATGAATGTGTGTGTGTGTGTGTGAGTGAACACGATAGCTCCTAAACGGGGCATTCGATTGAGCTCAAATTGGGTATATATATTATAAACCACCGTCGCAAGAGCAGTATGGATTTTGGTGTGTATAGGACTTATAGTTTTTTTACAGGGCTACGACAAATATTTCTTTTACATTATGGCCTATGGGGGAAATTCTTGAAAGTGCGCTAGCGTTAAAATGGCACATTCTATTGAGCTCAAATTGGGTATATATGTTATAAACCACCATCCTAAGACCAGTATTGATTTTGGTGTGTATAGTTTTCTTTTACATTATGGCCTATGGGGAAATTATTGAAAGTGCGCTAGCGTTTAAACGGTGCATTCTATTGAGCTCAAATTGAAAAATACTAAGACTTTTTGCTGAAATATCCATGGATTAAAATTTATTTAAATTCTTTGTAATGATCTCAATCGTAAGTGTTCGGGAAGTCGAGTGGAGTCACTCCAGATTTTTTTTTAATTTGAAAAAGGTTATTTTCGTTGTAAGGTGAGCTTAGTGCACACCATTGATTGTTAACCTTCTAAGTGTGTTGGTAAAGCTTAAAAATGTGAATCCACTCCACAGAAAGTTTAAAGAAGTTTTGTATGGTTTTTTTTGGGGGGGGGAGCCTTGCGACCATATTCTTAATACCCAGTTTTCTGTTATCTATTCATGCAGATAGAGCGAGAAGCCCACATTTGGAAAAATCTCTTTTTTTAAGGTCGATTATACTTGGTGAAAGTAAGCAACATGGTGGACTAAATTGGTTTCGGAGAGCCTTAACAGTTATGAAAGCAAGTGCGGGGAAGATGGTAAGCAAGTGTGCACTTGGTGCTCATCTGGCCAGACACAGCGAGTTTTTTCATTTTCTACTTTCCTGCCAGTTGACAAGAAGAAAAGGACTCTTTAATAAAATGAAATAGTCGAAGATTATCTTGAACCTCAGTGGTGAACCGGAGCATTCTATCCCGGTAAAATCCGAGGGGGAAAATTGGTCTATCCACTGATAGACTAGTTGCTAAACAATCTATCAGTGTTGTTGTTAGTATATCAGTGTTGTTTGTCAATGCTGTTGTTGTCATTTTGTCATTTTTTACTTTCCTACCGGTTGACAAGAAGAAAAAGACTGTTTGTAAAAATGGAATAGTCGAAGCCTCTGTCGATCCGCTGTGGTGAACCGGAGCATTCTATCCCGGTAAAATTCGAGGGGGAAAATTGGTCTATCCACTGATAGACTAGTTGCTAAACAATCTTTCTTCTTCTATGGAAGAACATATGCAGCATTTAGAAACTATTTTCCAAATTTGTTTGCAGGAAAATATTAAATTGAAATTATCTAAATGTAACTTTGCTAAGGACACTATAAAATGTTTGGGGTATGAGGTTAAACAAGGTCAAATTATTCCAGATAATGCTAATATTGAAATTATCCAAAATTTGAAGCCACCTACTAATATAAAGGAACTACAGAGGTTTCTCGGTTCTGTAAATGTTTATAACTGATTTATTGATCGGTATGCAAAATTAGACGTCCTTTAAATGATTTGTTAAAGAAAAACGCTAAATGGGATTGGTCAACAAACTGTCAGAAAAGTTTTGAAACCTTAAAAAATATTTTGATATCTAAACCTGTGTTACAATTATACGACGTTAAATTACCTATCCATGTATTTATTGATGCATCAAATTGTTCAGTTGGAGCTGTGTTGAAGCAGCCGGATGCCTCAGGTATCTTGCACCCGATTGCATATCATTCGAGATCGCTTCGATCATATGAAAAGAATTACACTATAACTGAATTAGAATGTTTGGCTATCGTTGATGCCCTTGATAAATTTTATCATCACCTTCACGGTCTAAAAAATGTCAAAAATTTAAGAGGAAGATTATTCCGCTGGTCTCTTAAATTAAGTATGTTTGATTATGAAATAAAGTACCTAAAGGGCTCAACAAATGTCGAAGCTGATATGTTGTCAAGGATTCCTCCTTCTCAACATCTCCAACTAATTCAACCTTCGGTTTTATTGTTAGATGCTGAAGAAATTAAAAATCAACAATTAGCAGAAAATATGCATGGTCCTAAATATAAAATCATTAATGATTTAATTACCATAAATAAGAAAGGATTCAAAAAAAATAGTGGTGCCTATGAGCTTAAGAAAAACTTTAATGAAAAATGCACATGAAAATTTTGGCCATCCTGGTGTTCAAAAAATGTTAAGTATAATTTCACCTTCCTATTATTGGCCTCATATGACTCAAGATATTTCCAATTATGTTAAACATTGTTCGACTTGCCAATTCAACAAAAAACCTAAACAGAAGAAATTTGGTTTGTTACAGGCTGTACCTGCTACTGATGAACCCTTTGAATGTCTTTCTATTGATACTGTAGGAGGTTTCAACTATTACAATTCAACAAAAAATATCTACATCTAATAATTGACCATGCTACAAGATATGTTTGGGCCTTTCCTTCGAAAAGTGTCACTACTGAAACCTATGTAAACTGTCTAAAGCAAATATTCAACATTCAAGCTCCTCAAAAGATACTTAGTGATAGAAATGCAGCTTTTACTGCTTCGCGTTTTAAAAAATTCAACAAGAACTACAATACTAAACAACTATTAACTTCAGCTCATCATCCACAGACAAATGGAAAAATAGAGAGGTTAAATCAATCCATAGTTACTAGATTAAAATGTAAAGTTAACTCTTCACCTTCTAAAATTCCTTGGACTAAGTTACTAGAGCAGGTTATTAGTGAATATAATAACACACCTCATTCAGTAACGAAGTTTACACCTATGTATTTAATGTTTGGAAAATTGCCATATGACTCACCTATTTCGGAAAATACCTATCCTCCTGTTGATGAAGCTCGAAAATTAGCAAAAGAAAGTACAATAGAATTTCACAATAAAAATAAAATTAGATATGACAATAAATTCATAGAAGCTAATTTCGAACCAGGAGATCTTGTAATTTATGAAGAATTTAACTACCCAAATACACGTAAATTATCTCCTACTTTTTCAGGTCCTTATTCAATTGTAAACAAATGTGCTTCAGTTACATTCGAAATTGATAAACCTAATTACCATACTAAGAAACCTACGGAAATAGTTCACTCTTCTAAATTAAGGCCTTATTTCCCTCCTGACAAATTAAAGCTAGCCCACGAAGGTGATTAAATTTAATTAACAATAATTGATTTAAAAAAAAAGAGAGAAAAATAGAAAAAGAAAAAAAAATTATTCAAAATTTCTAAGTGTTGAGTTTGGAATCCTGAATACTCGACATAAATTCTATCGTCTATTCTTTTTTCTTTTATGCTTCTACCAACCTTTCTCTGTCACCCGCTTCTCCTAGTCATTGAAGAAGTCCCCAAGTCCGAGTGTGTGCGGTGTAAGTAAAACTGCACCTTTTTTCTTTGTATATTTTATAGATATTATGCAAACAATAAATGAAGCTAGACTTAGACTAGGCTGGGACTTCCTCTCAATAATCCCCCAGTTTTTCCCAACTGTCTATTGAGTCATTTCTTCCCCTTTTTTGGAAGCTATGAGGCAATGGCCAAGTTTTCTCTTTCGTAGTTGACAATGATCTTCCTTTTTCGGGATCATGTGAACCCATTTTTGTTGTCATACTATGGAGAGTTGAAAGTTTGGGTAAACTTAAATGCCTGCAAGTGGTATTTACTGTACCCCATACCTGTGTGACGGTACTGCTGTTTCACAGCTATGGTTTTCGAAATTTTCTAAACACTACGCACTTTTTTACGTTGCCTTTACACTAAATAAATTTACTCCATTTTGCCAACTGCATTTTGCCAATTATTTTGCCAACCATTTTGCCAAGTTATTTTCATTCCATTCACTTTATGCCATGCAAGCCAAAGCCATAAGTATTTGCCAAAGAAAATGAATGTCAGCCATGTTTATTCCATTTTGTTTAATTATATTACTATATTGTTGTACAGTATTATTGTATCCCACCTAGGTTGTAAATATTTTACTAGTGATATTTTGAAAAAAATTGTGCGCACTCATTGTTTTATTGTTTATTGTAAGATTTTCGTACTATTGCATCATTATGTTTTGTCAAATTTTAGATACTGCATCCTGCCCCTCAAGTGTTGTACAACATAACTCCAGAATTCTAGTCAGAAAAATTTAAGGTGTCTAAACTTGAAAATTAGATTAGTTCGCAGTTTTTAAGATTAGGTTGCAAGGACGTCTGACTCGCAAGTGAGAGACTGGCCACCTCAATGATATTGCTCGTCAGACTTCTTTTGCCGGGGGGGATATTGTAATGTATAAAAAGGTAATTTGGGTTTTACTAGTTTGGGTATTGTTCAAGCGGGTACTTTCACTGTAAGTTTTGCTTTCCTGTCATACTTGCCACGCGCGCTCTGGAGCTATGTTTTATTTATTTTGTTATTTGTCAGACATCAGGCCGTCGATTCTGAGTACTTTAGAGTGTACACGTGTCCCCACGCCCTTGTAGCCCCGGATGCGGGTCATGTTGGTAAATGTGTGGGGTTCGATCAAAGATAAGAGAGAGGCGGTGTTAGGTATTCGCAAACCACGTGGTGTGGTAAGCGTAAATACTCCCGCACATCGAAAATCGAGAGACTTCTGCCACTGGAACTGCTTAATGAGTCGACGCTGATTCTTGTACCCGTCTCCCCTCCCCTCTTCTCATTCTAAATTGTAACTTAAATGTAATGTTCAATAAACCATATTACCTGCCTTAACTCTGAAACTTTACTTGAAATATCTGACGTCTCATATATATATATACTGACACATAAAGTCACAATTGTAGTGTTATCAATATACATACATGTTGCCTATGTGGTCCCCTGCAGTGCTCAAAATGGATATATATTGCTTAATCCCTGACTTGGGTATTCTAGCACTGCTTTTTTTAATAAATTTTTTTATGCTTGTCTGAAGTGCTCAGTTCCTGGATTATTCAATAGCTCAAGTTCCTAACCACGTTAAATTAATACAATAACGATTTCAATAGATAATTTATTTTTTTTGAGTCACTTGTCCGTAAACTAAAACAGAACGGAACATTCAAAGACCGTGATGGAAAACAACACTGAGCATACAGGATTGGGGAACCTTTTCAGTTGCATTGTCATTTCAATGATGAGGATGAGCAAGTCAAACCTGAGTTCGTTAATAGGTTGAACAACGTCCCTTCCGTATGCTGCCTGAACTTGTTGTGCAGTGAAAACAGCTTCACATTTCTGCCCTTTTTATCCATATGCTCAGATGGTTAAAATCATCGATATAAAAGAACAACTGAACAGACATCCCAAATGGACACCAACGCTGAAAAAGTGCATAATTTTCCATCGCTCGATTTAACTACCAGCAGCATGGCAATCCACCGAATCACCAATCACATGCCACCCAGACAGCTGCGTCAAAGAGGTTCTTCGCCTCTCTGGCACCCAATTGGCGATTCGATCGAACGCCATGCTGCTGGTAGTTAAATCCAGCAATGGAAACGGCCGCTTTTTTTTCAGCGTTGGGCGGTCAACCCAGCTATAAATAGTTAAAATCCAACTCGATATCTTCGTTCCGAGAAATCGAATTAATTGATTGTCAAACACGTTGGCATAATCGAAGACAAAACTCTGACGAATGGTTAAAAACAGAATGCTTCCCAGTGTTAATTCTCCAACAACTTATAAAAATAGACGCAATTTACTTAATTCAGTGTGGATAGCGATGTTAATACACTGCTGGCCATCGTAAATGCAACACCCTGAAGGAAGCATGCAAATAATATGAAATTTACAACATGCATTAGCTGAGGTGAGATATGCAAATGATTAGAATTTCAGCGCAGACGCACATCAAGCGCGCCTGTGGCGCCACCTCAAAGCGCTATTTAAGGCTAGGAGATTTCGACGGTTTCAAGTACAGCAATTGTGTTTTTCTTGCTTTTTTTTCAAAAAAACGATAAATTATGCCTCGTAGGAAACAACGATCATCTTTTGATCAAGTATCCGAGTTTGACAGAGGAAGGATAGTGGCATACCGAGATTGTGGGTTATCTTTCAGGGAAATCGGTCGTCGTATTGGACGAAACCAAACAACTGTGATGCGGATATGTGATCGTTGGGTGCAGGAGGGTACGACGGACAGACGTGATCGACCGCATCGACCTCAGTGCACCACGTCACGTGATGACAGGCAGATTGTACGCATGGCAGTGACGGACCGCTCAGTCACATCACGAACCATATCACAGCAGATTCAGTCTGTAACGCATCATCCAGTGTATGCGCGTACCATTCGACGTCGTTTACAGCAGAATGGTCTGTCCGCAAGACGTCCGTTGCTTTGTCTACCTCTGACGCGGAACCACAGACGTCTCCGCCGCCAATGGTGCGATGAAAGAAGGATGTGGACGACAGAATGGAATGAAATTCTCTTTACTGACGAGTCACGCTTCTGTATGCAACACCACGACGGTCGGATTCGAGTCTGGAGACACCGTGGAGAGAGGATGCTGAACAGCTGCATTATGCACCGTCACACTGGTCCTGCACCGGGTATTATGGTATGGGGCGGTATCGGATATCTCTCTCGCACTCCTCTAGTACGCATTGCCGGTACTTTAACCAGCCAGCGCTACATCTCCGAGGTGTTGGAGCCAGTTGTCCTTTCTTACCTTCAGGGCTTGCCAACAGCCATATTTCAGCAGGATAATGCACGGCCACACGTGGCACGCATTGTCCAAGGGTTCTTCGTCAATCACCAGATTGAACTGCTTCCCTGGCCGGCGCGCTCTCCGGATCTTTCGCCGATAGAAAACATGTGGTCCATGGTTGCTCAACGACTGACCCAGAGTTCATCCCCAGCTGTCACACCAGATCAACTTTGGCAACGTGTGGAAGCTGCTTGGTCTGCTGTACCCCAAGAACACATTCAAAGTCTCTTTGAATCAATGCCGAGGCGTGTGGCAGCTGTGATCTCCAACAACGGCGGCTACTCTGGGTACTGATTTTGGCAGGAACCACGCTTCATAGAATGCTGTAAATTTAATCATTTGTTACTTGGTCAACATGTTATCTACACAATAAATTTTGTTGTGATATCTCTTGTTTTTCTTGGTGTTGCAATTTGGGTGGCCAGCAGTGTACATTTCATATCATGTTATTTCGTCGTCCATGGTAAAAATCTCTGTTTTACACTTTACTGAGTAGCTTTGAGATCAGAAGGTCCCGTGAGTGAACAAACAGCATAAGGGGAAACGAAATAAAGTCAGTAGCAAACGGCGATTAGCTGTTACGCGCAATGACCCCCTGATTGCATTCGGCTCCTAAATAATTAATGGCAATTAATCAGCCAAGCGTATTATGCACAGTTGCTCGTCACTCTGCCTGGAAGTATTGCATTAATTGAATTAATATGTTGTCTCAGTGGCGTGGGATTTACATTTTGTTTTTTAGTTACACTAATCCCGCTAGTGCATTAAATAGAAATGTCTGATACTTCATAGCTGAGCGCCCCCGTTCTTCTCACTGGGACGTTTGCTTAGTTTTTTCATATAAAAGAAATATTTTTATGCTAAGAAATATTTACTTCGAGAAAATGAATTTTTCAACTCGAACTTCTGGTAATTTTCGAAAAATCGTTAAAAATAGTATATTTAGGGAATTCGATTTTTAAATTGCTGAAGAGAGAAAGCAAAGAGAGTGTAAGTGATACCTTCCATCTGCGAAAATGCTTCGAAATTGACTTGAAATGTCCATGACATCCTGGGACATTCAAAAACATTCTCTAATATCATAGAACATTCTTTGATTTATCAATCACTCTGCAAAATGCTTGAACTCAATTCCATGTTGATGCACTGACTTCCATTAGAGGAACATTTAACAACCTTCTGGGACTCTCTGGAATATCTTAGAACATTGTTAATCTTTCTTCAAAATATTTAAAACTCGATTCCACAATGCTTCATTGGCTTCCCTTTAGTGGAACATTCAACAATATTCTGACTATTCAGTCTGTTAAAAGCATGTCCCCGTATTATCAAACCTCAGGTTTATTATGGAAATGAATAGCACATAATAATTTATTTCAGCCGCTCGGAACATGACCACGTGATAACTGTTAATAATCATCTTTGTTCCTTGCCAGACGAGCCCTCTTACTGCATTAGATGCCTAAGAGCTGTAACATCTATTCATGGAAATACGATGATAATTTCATGAATCATGTCATATGAAGAATCATCACATTACACGTCATCGAAAATTTATTTTTTTCTAGCTCAAAAGAATGCTTCAGTTTACATTGAATTCAAGATTTCGTTGCAAAAAAAGGCAGCCCCAAGTACTCAAGTTTACGAAAAACTGTAAAAAATATTTGGGGATACGACACAATTTAACGAGAAAGGCAGCTTCATCTTTTGAGGAATACAAGAACTAACGATTGAAGCTATATCCTTTTGGTACCTAACGAAAGATATATGTATATATATATATATATATATATATTACTGGAAATAGTGTACATGTAATTTCAAACGCCGGTAGAAGGGAGTTGTCTTCTTTTTTGCAGCAAGCCCTTTAGTTGTTAGATTTAATTTAAGTAGCAACTGCAGCAAGTTCTTTAAGTTAACATGTTATTAATACTATTATAATAAGAAGATTTATCAAGTAAAACAGTCTGATCACCTTTATCAACTTTAGTGATAAGTAAATTAGGGTTTGAGTTGAGTTCCTTTAAAGCAGTTTTTCTGAGAACGAGACATGTTAGGTTTGACGTGCAAAATTGGCATTTCTCGTTCTCAAAATACTGCCTTTTGTTAAGTATACCTTACGCGCCTTATTTCACAATGCTCTAACTATTTCAAATATTATGAGTGTCGGTTTCATTAATATAAATAAGAATTATTGTGCTGCCAGACGATTCTTGCATGCGCAGATTGTAAAAACCTCTGACAGAGAAAGCGCCCTCTAATAGCACTGTTTTGAGACCTCTTTTTTCAATTTTATTAGAAACTTATCCTTGTATTTTAATCCATGAAATCCTTACATCATAATATAGGATAAAAATAACATCGATAATAACATCATAAAATAAATTATTTTTATTAATTCATTATCATATGAACTGAGAACAAAGCGATAGTGAATGGTGAAAAACCTCGATATAGTTATGCTAAAACTGATAAAGATCTTCCCAATTCATTCATTCTATTGAGGTTAGTGATTAATATTTCATATCTCTTGGAATTTTGCGATAGGCGGGGGAAAGTTGCCACTTTACGCATTGCTGAACAGCTTTCGGATCGGCGGGTCCCAAAAGTAAATCACCATAAGGCGAAGTGGAATGAAGTCAGTATCAAATGACGATTAGTTATATTATACTCAATGACCCTCGATTGATTTCGAATTTAGATCATTAACGGTAATTAATCAGTCACTCGTGTTATGCATAACAGCTTGTCATTTCACTCGTTCTGTTGTAATTTAATTAATGTGTCAGCATTGATCATTGTACGAATCCAATAAATGGAAGGAGTGTTTATAGGATGGGTAAAACGTTATTTTGTTTTTATGTCGTCAGATAGAAAATACACCGTGTAATATTTTGGGATTCGAAATTTTTTGGAATTGTTTATTAGCAACAAGCAGATCAGCTTTTGTTCTAAATAAGTTTTAACAAAATCGTTAGGTATTTACATCATTGTTGTTAAAAATGGACTACAAGAAGTAAAATTTTCGGCCTATACGTATTTTTTTAATAATTAAATCCATACCTATGTAATTCAGAAAAGGTTTTTAAATGTGTTTTTTTTTTTCACTTGAGCTGTACACTGTCTCAGAACAGCAATCAAATGTAAGTTAATCTTCCCATCTTGATGCCAAGAATAACTCATAATTATTTCAAATAACGCAAAAAGGCACTACTCTACTGATTTCGGGCTAGGAATCAGGTACTATAACTATTACGGAATCTTGATGGAGACAGTAAACTAAAGTGTTAAGGCGCGTTACAACTGCCCCAGAGGTGTGCTTTGAACATAGAGGACCTGGAGCCAAGAGAGATTTTAAGTGCACCATCTAAATTTAGCTTACACGGTACACAGCAGATTCAATCGAGAAAGGAGTTCTTTACCCTCTCTTAAGCACTGGCCAAGCCTTTGCTGCTTCGCTTTCAGTGTTCTTATGCTGATGTAATTTAACCGAATGAACTAATGTCGGACTCATTCGGCAAATGATGCGTGCGTTTTCTTCGCGTGTAACCCGAATTAGGACGTATTCTCTTCCAGAAATGCCTGCTGAAATATTCTAAAAAGTATTCCCAGTAAATCGGACTCAAATATTTTAAATATTCCGTAAATGCATGTGTAGACATCTTCATTGAGGTAGGTGCATTGCATTCAGGAAGTCTATGTACGCATTTGTGAAATCTTATTGAATATCTGATTCTGACTTGCTGGAAATACCACCTTTAAGAGCAATACTAAAATTAGCCTTAACGAAATTATCTGGTACAATGCAATTCAGAATGATTTAGTATAGCTGTTGTAAATGAACACTATAATACGTTTTCTAATAATTTGTTGGACAACTATCCAAATCAGAATCACAGGATAAATGTGAAATAATTAACGATGAATTTAGCTGGTGTTAAAAAAATAGCCTCGTGGATTTTAAAATCTCAGAGCAGCTCCCGAAAAAGAAAAATGCGTTATTTTATTTTAAAGAAAGACTTTTTTAAAGAAGATTTAAAAGATGCATGCTTTATTCAGTTTATTTTATTTTATGCAGTTTATTTCACTTTATAAAATATAGTCGTCATTTTTTTCCATTCCATATTCATTTGACTTTTTAACAATTTAAATTGCGCAATAATTGCAAGTTCGTGTTTGTTTTTAATATAAATGTCACCTAAAGAGATACTTGGAAATATTAAGAGCTTGAATATAATTTTTTTACGCGCAGTCTCTCTTCATTTCATAATTCTAATGTACTTTTCATTTGTGCTTTTTGAAACATTTTATTGAATATAAAACTGTTTAAAATATTTTTTTAAAAGAAGGTATGAAATCTTTTCTTACTTTTTTTTGACAGAATTTTATTTTGGTCAATCAGTAGTCTGAAACTTTTTTAGAACTTTTAGTACGCTGTTACATACCAAACGTTGGTGTCAAATTTGGAAAAAGACAATTTTCGAAGTTTTAATAGAGACGAACTTTTACTGCACAAGCACTGCGTACAGTGCTAACCTTTAGTAAGTTCAAATTTCGTTATTTTTGCTTATCAACAACATTATTTTGTCAGTAATAACTTTACTAAAGAACTTTAATTATACTGTGTAAATGAATCTATTCATGCTTAAAGTCTTCCTAGCTCTCAAAATACCCGATTTCACAACTCGGGAGCCACCCTAACAAAACATAAATTCGAATTTTTCTCTGATCAAAATTTACTGTAGACGGACTTTCAATGGTTTATATTTATGAATGTAAATAACATTTATCAATATCTATCAATAGCAAAAAATATTTATTCACACCAAACACGCAACATTCGTGACTTTATAACGTTTAAAAAACTGCTGGTAACTCGAAACTAGGAAACTTCTCTTAATCCTGAAAATAAAGCTATATCAAGAACTGCTGGTAAGTCGATAGTAAGAAACTTCTAGCATATTCCGAAAATAAATCCGTATAAAAAATTGTTGGTAGGTTTGCGTTAGTCCGGTTGGGAGAAGCGTCATTCGAGTTGCGAGTTCGATTCTAGGACCAACCAAAGACCGTCGTCCTTGCTAACGGCGACTCTGGGGCACGTTAAATACGTCGTGGCCGCAATGTCCTCCAAGTTCCCATACAAAAGGATACTTCTGGAGGTGGAAAAACTAAGCCTTGGGTCTTCTGCATGGTATTTACTTCAAAATTAAGAAGCTCCCGTTAACAATCGATAGTGCTGCCATCTATTGGCCCCCAAATGACGTAAAAGTGAAATATTCGGGAGTTTGTGGTAGAAATTAATACTCCTGGAAAGTACTGTTGCTATCGATTTAATCTGGATTTGGGGCTGGTACAAAATCGTGTAAAATGTAGAATTGCCTAGCCCTTAAAATCCATTGGGGGGGGGGGATATGCCGGTTAAGTCGATACTAAGAAACTGCTCTTGTATTCCAAAAATGAAGCTGTATTTATTTGAAGTCCTTAAAATTTTACGAATTACATTTCACAACTCGAAAGCTATCTCAACGGAACACAGCCTAGAATTTTTTTTTCACCTAATGATTCAGATTGTGTTTTTCCAGTGCATTTTTTAAAAATTTTTAAACAGCACTGCATCAGAGAGTATTTAATAGCAAGTCTGCTAGTTTATTGAATAAACTAGAAGAGACACTCAAAGTTTTTTGAGGTGTTCGTAAGCATTTTTTTTCAAAAGGAGGATTTCAGTTATAAAACGCTTCAACTATTTTAGTTTTATATAATCGTATTTTTATTATACATTTCATCACGTAAAGCCTGCATTTGGGAAAATATCACAGTTTAGGAAAGGGGCAAATGTATGGAGTCAAAAATCCATTTTTACGTTTAAAAATCACGTGATCTATGCTGTATCATTTGATATGAAAGCTCGTTAAACTTAATTAAGTTTTTTAACTTCTAATTAAAACGTGCTGTATAATCAAAAGTGAGCGATTTTCTTTAGCATGCAAGTAATTCGTGGGCCACATTAGATGAAGTTATATATTAACATAATTCAATGCCTAGATAAAAGTTCAATACAGCCTTGCGAAAATAATCCGCTATTTATAATACTTTTTTATTCAACTTCAGCCAGCTCTAACACTCTCTTTTTTCAAGCACTTTTTTTCCGATTATTATTTTTTTTAACTTTATATTCTAACATAATCTCCTAACAATAAATATTTATTTTATAACCGTTGAAATGCATATATATATAAATCCTTTCGGAGATTTATTCCTAACAATGAAACTTCATTCTCAAACAATAAAAGTTAAGGAAACGGTAGCAGCTTTGTATAAATATGTTATGCTAAAAAGTTTATCATTTTGAAAGCTTAGTTATTTGCTTCATGAAAACTTAATTAAAATGAGAACAATGATTAAAAATATATACTAAAAAAAAAATAAATGCTATTTTTTTGGGTTAGGATAAAAACAAAAGCAAAAGGATTATATTTCATTTTATTTGCAATTTGCGTATAGTTTTAGGTTTTATTCTTAAAACAAAGCAGTTTTTATGTCTTTAATTTTTTGGTAATAATATGCAATTATTTGTAATCCAAATTTTATTTTTATGCAGAGAAATGCTTATTTGTTATTAAAACATCAGGGTTTATTATTTTGTTGTAATTACCTTTTTTTCTTGGTATTTTTTATGCGACCAATTTTTTTCCAAAATTGTTTTATTTTCCAAGATAAATTACGTGCTTTATTTCTTTTCCCTATTCTCAATTTCTTAATAAAAGACCTCGTTTATGGGATTGTTGATTTTTTTGTAGAAAATGTCATATGTTGTTATTGTCTAAAATAGAAAGTGGATGTCAACTATCGCATACGGATATATACACAATGCATGGGATATCTTCAACCATATGACTAACCAATATAAATGTCAATTTCTTAAAGCCTTACATATTATATTTATGACAGCTTTTAATAATAATTCATAATCATAGTGGAAATTGTGTGGGTCTTTTTAAATGACTTACGAAAGGAGAGAGTTATTAATTCGTCGGAAACCTTTTTATGTATGTTCAACAATAATTTTTTTTCTTTTTCAGAAAACTCGTCTTAATACTCTAATTTATCCCTCATTTTCCAACGAATAATTTCCGTACTCCGTGAAAACGTAATATTTCCGTAAACTCTTCTTCCTGAAAAAATTCGTTGAATCCGAAGAAGTTTCTTCAATCAACAGCAAAAAAGGGAACGGATATTTGTCAAATAACGGAAGTATTCCGTCAGAAGTTCTGACAGTAAAATTTCCGTGAAACGAAGAAAAAATTTTGGAAAGTGTGCCACTTGGACCGATTTCGAGGATTCTTTATTTATTGGAAAGGGGGTAACCTCAAGAATTATCCCATAATAATTTGGTTACGTTCTGATGATATGATATATGACAAAGCAATGGAACTCTCCAATTCTTAAGAACGCATAAGCTCATAACTCGAGTAAATTCCTGTGGGTACCGAGAAATTTGAGTTACTGCGATGTCGTTAGGGTGGAGTAGTTTTATTAAATCAAAACTATCTTTCTAAGGAGGGGTTGCCTAGGAAGGAGAACTTTTCAATGGACTCTAATGCGTATTCAAGTTACATCAGTGATAACCGACCCCAGGCCCTCAGATCGACAGCCGCGCGATAGGCGAGAATCCTGGACTTTCATACTTCGATAAGCTAGCACGTTCAGTAGCTTATATACTCAACTATTGCAGGGCCATAAAATAATCTGTATTATTTTTCTCTACATTGTTCATTAACTGATTACTTTTTTAGAATTATTTTACCGTTTTTGATCGCAATAATAATATAAAAATCTTTTAAGTCCTTTTTTAAAATATCCAATTTTCAATATATTTATCAATTATAAAGAGCTTTTTTTTCTGAATATAACAATAAATTAAACAAATAATCAGACACAATAACGGAATTTAAAAGTTGCTCCTAGTAATGCACTTTGTAAGGCATGCAGAGGCAAATTTGCTCTTTTTTCACTCAGCTATTAGTATATTCACAAGTAGTGACAGTTACATAGAATGCTGCGTAAAGTAACCAGCGAGAAAATCAAATGTATAATGCATTCTTAAAGACATTTAAAAGGGGCTATATAGAAATACACATATCCACATTATAATCCAATATATTGTCGACATCCAATCCAATCCAATATCCAATATAGAGTCTACAATCCATAACTCACCCAATTTTTTAAGTTTCCTATCTTGCATAACTTTGGCTCAAGAGAAGCGATTGTGCGAATAAATTCCAATAGTTTGAAAATAAAAAATGTAATGAAATATAGACAGCCCCGCAAAAAACCTAATCAGCATAATACAAAACATTAAACTGTAAGCATAAACAGGGTTACAGGTAACTTGACGTATTCCTTCCAAAACGTTATAAGGGAGTCAAAATGCTATAATTTTCAACCCCATATGTATCATCGAAAATAACGGTTTTCGAGAAAATTAAATTTGAAACTCTTTTCTTCAATAATCCAAAATTTGACATTCGATTGCAAATTAAAAAAAAAACTACTTATATGGATTTCATTTTAATTTATTTTCATAGCTAAAACTCCAATTAAGCTAACAGGATTATAAAAAGTACTACTTTAAACTTTCAATTCACGAGCCATTACGAGTATTTTTCTAATTTTTAATTCAAACGTTTCCTTTCAAAACGTCGTACTTTATGAAATGAATAACGGATAAATTAAGTAGGCGTACAAATTACAAATAAAATTTCTCCCATTAATTTGCTATCCAAAAATTATTAATGTCCATCCAAACACATGCAATTCGTAAAGAAGGGTGAGTTATACTTAGTGCAGATAAAAACGCCAAAGGATGCACTCCCATTCATTCTTTAGGATAGTTCGTCGAATAATCAAGTCGAAACTTTTTTTTTTCATAGCTGACCTCTAAATAAGATAACGTATTCTTAAATATTACAAAAATACTTCAAAATTTTAATTCACGCGTTTTTAATATATTTTTTAAATTTATTTATATTTTCCTTTCAAAACTGTCGCTTATCTCAAAAAATACTATTGCAGTAAGCGTATAAATTATAAATACAATTTGTCCCATTGATCAGCTATCCAAAAACGCATTAATGTCCATCTAAAGAAATGTAATTCGTAAATAAGGGTGTGTTTTTCTTAGCGCTGATAAAAACTCAAAAGATAGAGTCCTGTTCATTCTTCAGGATCGTTGGTCAACCGTTCAAGTTATCACTATTTTTTAGATTTATTTTCATCGCGGACACTATAACTAAGCTAACATAATCACGATAATGTAAAAAAATGCCTCAAAATTTTTATTCATGCGCTTTCCATGTATTTTTTTTCTATTTATATATTGACATTTGCCTTTCAAAAATGTTTTAATCTCAAAAAATACTATTGCAGTAAGCGTAAACATCAGAAATACAATTTGGCCATTATCCAACATATTAATGTTCATCTAAAGAAGTTATTCATAATAGTAAGTTTTACATATCGCAGGTTAAAACTCCAAAGAGGCACCAACTTTCATTGTTTAGGATGGTTGGTCAACCAATCAAGTTATCGCTGTTTTAACGTGCTTAAAATCTTAGCCACATCATACTGTGAATCTCAAACGGCTAAGTGCTGTGTCTTCGTGTTAATTAGTTTCGATTCTGCGCATATTTGCTTAGTTGATTAGCTACAGAAACGACAAAACGTGCTTACACGAAGCAGAATCGAAACTAGCATGATAACATAGCACATAGTCCTTAACTAAGTGAAACTTACGTTTCTTTCAAAACAACGAACTACATGTTTTTAAATGGACATTAACACGTTTTCTGAGAGCTCATTAATGGGACAAATTGAATTTCTAATTTGTACGCTTACTGCAATAGTATTTTTTGAGATAAATAACATTTTTGAAAGGAAAACGGAAATGAATAAATAGAAAAAAAAGTACATGGGAAGTGCGTGAATCAAAATTTTGAGATATTTTTTTACCTTTTCATGATTACGTTAGGTTAGTTAGAGTGTCAGCTATGAAAAACTTTTAAAAATACGATGTTAACTTGATTAGTTAGCCAACTTTCTTAAAGAATGAACTGTGGTGCATACTTTATCGTTTTTATCTGCCTTAAGTAAAATTCATCTTTCTTTACGAATTACATGTCTTTGGATGGACATTAATACATTTTTGGATAGCTGGTTAATGGGAAAAAATTTCATTTGTAATTTGTACGCTTGCTAATTTGTTATTTGTTTCAAAATATATGATCTTTTGAAAGGAATGCAACATGTGAATTAAAAATTAAAAAATTCATCTACTGGCTAGTGAATTGAAAATTTATAGTAGTTTTGTACTTTTATGCTTACTGTTAGCTTAATTAGCACTTCAGCTATGAAAATTAATTAAAATGGCATTCATTTAATTAGTATATTTTTAAAATTTGCATTCGAGTGTCAAATTTTGGGTTATTCAAGAAAAAAGTTTAAAATTCAATTTCCTCGAAAACTATTGATTTTTAGCTATACGTATGGGGGGTGGAGTAAAAATTGTAGGATTCCGGCTCCCCTATCACGTCTTAAAAGTAATACGTCGAATTACCAGTAACCTCGGATATATGTGTATGTATAGTATCCTGCTATATAGTTACGTTTATCCTTGACTAACCATTCCGGGCAACCACTTCAATATAAATATTTTATCGCCATCACTCCAAGAAGATTAAAAAGTTCAAAAAGATTAAAAAGCAGGAAAAGTTTAATAACATCTGCACTGTTCATACGATCCGCTTGAAATTTTTCATAATTATGCACAAAAAAAAGTAAAAAAAAACAATTTGTGTTACTTAAAAAACCTGAAAATGCAACAGGTCCCTCATTTTCAAGCGATTTTTTGCTATTTACAGCTCCGTTTTATTTCCGAGAGTCAAAAGAGTGAATCATTTCATGACAAAACGAGATATTAAAAACGATATGACATCCTATTCATCACGATCATCAGGCTTTGAAAGGAAAGTGTGATTTCAATCCGCTTAAAATGGTTTCTCCAGATTACATAGTCTTTTCCACAAATAAATCATCTGCGTGGATATAAGAATGGCTGTGAACACAAAAGGAAATCTTCCGAAAGCCAAAAGATTCCGCGCGTTTCCAGAAGAGCGCGAAATTCGATTTGTGTCTAGAATAAAAATTGATTATGAACTTATTTATTTTAGGTGCACGAAAATTAAATAAATTGAGTGTACACATGCTTTCGTCCAATGTTTTTTCTAGCACCCGCTGCAATTGCCTCCACAACCGGCTATATATATATCAGCTAAGCTATAGAATTAACCGAAATGACATCATCGTTATGACTAAGCATTTAATGTGCAAATCTCGGTAAAAAATACTTGGTTAGTTCGACTTTCTGGAAGAGCTCCAGCTGTTCTCACCAGTATACACATGTCTAATGGAATGGATATTGCAGATACGGGCACTTTAGTACAACGTAACGCTTCGTTAGGGAGCGCACCGTAAGTGCATTAGTAAGTTGTAACGCAAAAACGAATTTCGTGTTCTTCTAAAAGTAACATACATATATAGGAAACAGAAAGATATTTTTTATTAATCTTTTTTCTCCTTAAGCGAATGTGTACAATAACAGTAATTTTCTGAAACATATTTTATAACTTTTATTATATAACTTTTATTACTATTTTTTATAATACGAATTGGAAGTATATAAAAATGTAAGGCTACCAACACTGTCTTTTTTATTACCACTAACTTACCATACGTTATTTAATAGATTAATAAACAGAAGAAGGAAATTAGCATTTTAAAAACTTTTTTGTTGTGTTTCAAAGCAGAAAAAGTAAAAAAAAAAAAAAATGCATTAACAGGTTTTAACGTGGAAAAGTACAAAAAATGCATTAACATGCTTTAATGCAGAAGAAAGTAAAAAACGTTACTCTCGAACATCTCTTATCGTTTTAAAAATAATATTTAAATTACCTCAGATAAAATTTATATGATTTCTAATATCCTTTCTAATATCCATATTTCTAAATATTTTAACTGTTACAAAACATGATGTCTAGTTTTATATATCTGGATTAATGTCTCCTGATTTTCAATATAAGTTTTAAATTTAATAGAGGGCAAATGCATATTTGCTTTTAAATAACATTAAAATTTCAAATAATATCCGTTCGAAATGTAACCCATGATATATTAATAAAAATAAGAGATTTTTAGCGTGTGATTTATAGTTTATATTTAAACACCTTCACTATAGTTTAAATATAAACTATGAATTATATACAATGTATTTTATGCTAACTGCATAGTTAGTAATAACTAAGATAACTAACTATTATGCTAGTTATCTTAGATAACTAACTATATTGCCCGAGTTATACTTACTATGTATAAAATATAAGTATTTTAATTTTTTCTGAAAAGAAATTTTCCAGATTTCTCTTTATAAAAAATGAAGACTGCGTGTAGAAAACACTCAGCAGTAGTGTGTGTAGGCTTCCAGAGGCACATATGGTCATTTATACATCAGCACTAAAGTATGGGTTAGCTAATACTTTGATACTGAAGAAGAAATAATTTATTGCGCCTTTGTTATAGAAACATACATGCAGGTTATGATTTCTTTTTTCTTTAAGTGTCCTGTGCGATTGAAACTACGCTTTTAATTTTTATATTTGTCTAACACCAAATTTTATCAGTGATTTTTAACAAAAGCTGATTACCGTACGCTGCCTGTAAAACATGTTTGCCTGCAGTAACAGTGTGTAGTGATAAAAACTACGTAAGTTAGATCAACCCGGTTGGCAAAACAATGTGAATTGAATAAACGCAGATGTAGTATCACTTTAAAAACAAAGTCCAGTATGCTGTTTATTTTAACTGTAAATCTCTTTTTTCTGCAAAGACATTTGAAGCGAAGAAAAATTGCCACTCACTGTGATCACTTGAAAGCCGGTTTTCAAAAGATAGGTGAACTCACGGAAATGTAACCGACCAATAAATAAATAAATGAAACATAATTTTCAACTAGATTACCATCAGCGTATACTTGTTACTTTGACCAAATATCTGGCAACTCATGCATTTATTTTTTGCCTGATAATTAAATCCAGTCGACGATTTTTTAACTGATAACTTTAATTATGTTAACATTAATTTATTCCGTGTAGTATTAATTGGTATTGCTTTTCTGTCATTAATAATAATCATATTATTTTGAATGACTTAAATCGATTTTCGTTTGTTATTAACTTCTACTAAATTCGATCACTGCAAGATTCGTACTATTCCAAGTTACATCCGTTTTTTTTAGCCCAATTCTTAAAGAAGAAAAAATAGGAAGGTGCCATTACGTAAAAATCAATAGTATTGACATTTATTACCAACATTTTGTTCTTACATATTTGACCATCACATATTAATTTCAGAAATAAATAATTTTCTATATTCTTTCTTACAATTTCACTTTATTTACTACGGCAAAAATAGAAACAACTAAATTACTCTTTTTATTGTACTTAGACGTGCATTTTCACCTATTTCCTCTTCTTTTCTTGTTGAACAGTATGTTAAAGACATTTTAATTTCTTGCCTGCACTATAATCTTTTTACTTTATTTCTATAATGTCGTAAATATAACGAATATTAATGGGAGTTAATTTATTCCTAATATGCTGTACTTAAAACAAAATCCGAAGCTAAACGTTACTTTGATTACTTATTGTTAAAACATATGCTAGGACTTAAATTCATGGAGGAGTGTTTTCTTTTTATACTTATAAATCTTAACACTTTGTGGGGATATCTATCTAAATACGCAGTTTTATTTAAAAATTAAATTTCTAAAACAAGTGATTCTTTTAATATTAGCTCATTCCATTTATTGAGTCGTATTTGCACCAAACAGTATAGTTCACTGCTCTAAGACGAAAGTGGATTAAGGACAATTAAGTCCTCTATTAACAGGAGAATGACAATGGGACGTAACATATGTTCGTTTAAAGTACGGTTTTATATCACTTAATATTTTCAAAGCTGACTCCTTTCATCTAAACAATTTTGAATAGCTATAAATTGAATATGTTATAAATAATTAGTAATATAGTTTTTTAAAATACAACTCAATAATTAATTAATACACTCTAAATAGTGTTTTTCTGAATTTAAGAATAGTTGTTTCGTTGTGTAGTTTGGTAGTTTTGTATTGATTTAACAAAAATTTGTTTGATTCAACCAAATTCTTGTAACAGAATGCTTTTCATTTTAACAAAACGTTTTTGTTAAAATTAAAAGCATTCTAGACTAACTAAAAGTCACTAGACTAACTTAGTTATAACAATCAGAATCACTTTTCAATATATATATATATATATATATATATATATATATATATATATATATATATATATATATATATATATATATATACATACATATATATATATATATATATATATATATATATATATATATATATATATATATATATATATATATATATATATATATATATATATATATATATATATATTTCAAAAATATTTTTGTAGTTTCAGTTCAAACAGTTTAATAGTGTACCACGCCAGAAAGAAATCGTTCATCTTTTTTTACATTCTTTGTAAGGGAAAACACATTTATTTTCCTTTATTATATGCATGTGTGTGTCATTCAAAAAATTCTCATAGTTGTTTCATTGTGAGGTAGTTCTTTTCATTATACTATGAGCATAAAATCATTTTTCATTCATTTTAGTTTTGAAAATGTCTAATAAATAAACACCTAGACAACAGAGCACTAAAGTTATTATTTCTCAACTAAAATTTCATTTTTTCTAAGGGAAAACACATTTATTCTTTTTAATTCATATTATTATTATGAACCTCTCTAGCGATAAAAATGTTTATTAGCATCGTACTGCGTTTATCAAAGCACGTAAGTTCTGTTAGTTAAGTTATTGTGTAAGGTTCTCATGCTGGAACACGTGCCATAAAGACTGTTGGTTTTTTGCCTGTTTACTTGGAGAGACCAGACATTTCAAAATACCTGAAGTACATACTTTTCCCCCAATCGGCTGTAGTCTAGATCATTATTACTAAGTAAAAAATAAACCAGGTCTCGTTATGTAAAAACGTGCTGGGTCGAAAAAGCTCTTTAGTTCTGTGGCACGTGTTTGGCGATTCAATCAACTGTCATGTGCCTGGTAGTTAAACTAAGACATGCCAACAGCTACACTTTTTTAGCGTTGGACAGTATATCCCCGACACCATTTATGGTTTTTCAATACGCTGACCAACTTTTGCATAAGAAAAAGTGGTATTACCACTGGAAAATTTCGAAATTGTTTCATTGTAACCGTAACCGTGGGAGCTGTTTGATTTAAATAATCCCCAAACTCGAGCGTATACGCTCGACCAGTGACCGAGGGGATAGTGCTTTCAATCGGGAGACGGAAAGTGCCTGGTTCAAACCCAGGTCTCGTCCTTCGATCTAGCGTGAGTTTTCCGTGCTTTTCTCCTAAATTTCTCGTAAATACGGGTTACCCTTAGAAAGAACACGAAGGAGGACACCCCTTTCGGTCTAGTCTCCTCACGTAGATAATCGGCCATATTCCGACAAATCAAAATAAAACTTGAGCTTGTACATATCAAAAACTATATCTGAAATCCCAGCTCGATCGGTTGAACGTAAAAGCGGCTATGGGTCCATAAGTCGGGGAAGTATTTTTATGATCACCCTTATTATATGTGTGTGTGTGTGTCATTCAAAAATTCCAATAGTTGTTTCAGTGTGAGGCGGCAGTTCTTGTCATTACGTTATGAGCATTAAATAATGAATTTTAGTTTTGAAAATGGATAATAAATGAGCACTTGGACACAACAGAGCACTAAAGTTCTTATTTTCAACTCATATATTCTTTTTCTGCCAGATTAAATTTCTGAAAAAAAAAACCAGTAATGGTATGTGAAAATATTTTTGGATTGGCATTGTTTTAAAAATAAAATTCACATATATTATTTCATGAAATTATTTTTTTTTTGTTTTCTCTCTATTACGAGAAGCATTTCTCAGCAGGCCTTTAGACGCTTTTATATTTATATTTATTTTCTTCATTAATTATTTATTATTATATTTATTTTTTTCATTAATTATTTATTATTATATTTATTTTTATATTTTATATTGATTATATATTATTAAATATATTTATTATATATATTATGATTTTAAAGATTTATTTAACAATATTCCTCTTGACGACCTTAACAATGTAATTAATGAATTATTTGAATCTTGTGTTTAAAATATTATGCTTCCATCCCATGTTAATGCAACTTATGTCAAGTGTCTATCTAAATTTATTATTTAGAATATTTATATTTTACGTAACAATAAAATATATCTACAAAATCATGGTATACCACAAGGAGATTCAGCATCCAGTTACCTTGCAGATCTATACTTATATTACTATGAGAAAGACTGCAATAATACACATATCCTTCTTAAATGATAAATAGATGATATCTTACTAGTAAATACTACTAATAGTAATAACATTATCTTCGAAATAAAATATCCTTCTGCTCTAAAATTAATTAAAAATGATATGCTTAACAATTCTGTCAGTTTTTTAGATCTAAGTATCTCTATCATTCCTAAAAATTACCTTAGTTTCAATATATAGGATAGGAGAAAATATTTTAATTTTAAAGTACTCATTTTTCATCCTGCTTACATAAATCTGTATTCCGCAATATCATCTATAATCATTTCTGTAGAATCAAATTTCTCTGTTCAGAAGATTTTAAAGTGTCCATTTTTAAATCACTTTTTCTGTCAGCTAGACAATATAATTATCCTGCTAAGATCCTAAAATCTATTATATACAATTCTTGAAGGTAATGTGTCTATTGTCTTTGTAAATTTATTGGGGGATGGGTGGGGTTTTGGTTTTAAAGTTGTGATTGGATGGATGGGTCGGTAAGCTTATTCTCAAATTAAAAAAAAAGGAATATTTACAAAAACACTCTGGATGTGTGTATACATGCTTATATACATATATATATTTTGGGACAAAAAAAATGAGGTTCCTACATGATTATTCTGTCCTACTTATAATTTTATAAATTAAAAAAAAATTCTTTCATTATTAGATTGATTTCCTGATATATATATAAACATGCTGTTTATTTGTACTTTGTTACTATTAATAATCATTATAGATTTAAATACAATATGTTATATTTAATTGGCTATACCATCTATTTTATTCAATAATTTTAAATTCATCATTATTCTATAATTTTTTTAATTTAATTAATATAACTCGTTACTAATAATGTTAAATAATATTACCCTAATGTTTTTGGCAACACCTTCATATTCTTCTTTCCTCTGTTACACTTTTATTTTGTGGCAACACCGAGTTTTACTTACTACAATTTTTACATTTGGCAACACTTTATGCTTGCTTTCCACGTACTTACTACCAATCCAGAATGGTATGTCGAATTTTCAGTGCTTTTTCTATTATTTTGATTTCTTATTGCTTTCCTATTTTTCTTTTTTAATAGTAGGATTGATCCTAAAACGTGTGTAATGAATATCTCTTTTGATATGCCACACAACCAAAATCCTACTATTTTGTTCGTCTTTAATTATAATTTTCTGGGTATGGCTCCTGAGGATGGTCCCAGAGGTAATAATTTCCATTTCATTCATTCTTTTATCATTTTGTTTGGCTCTGTTTCTTCCCTTTTTTTTTCACTTGGGGTGTGTCATTTTTGCAGTAATATTCATAGTGTTTTACTTTTTGATTATATATATATATATATATATATATATATAATCAAAAGTAAGGTCGATGAAACTCGGATCCCATTTCCATTAGAACACCGGAAGTGAATCAGCACTAGCTTTTCCAATTCTTGAGAGAGTGTCTCGACTGAGTCTGCTGTGGATCGTGTACGCTGACTGAAGCTAGTGCACGTAAAATTTATAGTGGCTCCGATTTCCTCCACATTCAAATAATACCTCTGGGGGTGCCAGTCCAGGTGTTAGGTTTCTGGTCTGGAATTGATTCAGAATTTGCCCCTATGAGATCACTAGTGGAGGAAAACATTGGTCTGCCTAATAGGTGCCCCCATAATGAAATTACCAATATTTGTGGCTCTCGCAGCAGTCAAGCAAACCTATAGGTCGTTTGTATGTTTTGAAAAAAAAATGGTATAATTCATGAATTTTGTCACTTTTCTGTGCACAATTGTAATTTATTTTTTTTTTTACTGGAACCAACACTCCGAAATTAAAATCAAATCTTCAAAATTGTTCAAAATATTACCTTTAACATGGAAAATGAAGCAAAACATTCATTAAAATTAAAATTTAATTCGTAGCAAAAATCCGTAGCAAAATTTTACCATTTTTTACCACGTTAGGTTTTGTTTAACTTTTACATAATAATATCCAAAAATTGCCTTCAGAAAGTTGATAACGTAAAAAAAGTAAAAAAAAAAAAAAACACCATAATATTAATTGAGGTACCGAAAATTCAAAAATGAAACTTTTTTCAAATGTTTCTAATAAAATCTCTAATTGTGAAGTTTTACACAACCATTGCAGGTGCTCCTTATGAGAGACGCAGCGATTGTAAATATTTTATTTTTCCTATCCATAAATTTTATTGTCTCTTGCGAATAGGTTTCACCCGATATGGCTGGCCCATAGTCAGCCTATCAGGCCAGCCACATGAGATAAAACCAATTTACAAGACACAATAAATGAATCTATCATCGGTATGTTTGATTAATATTTATTTATTTGTGATTTCTTGGTTATTTATTTATTTATCTCATATTTATTTATTTATTTATTTTCTTTCTGTAATGCCTATATTAAAACATACATTTGAAAACTATGAGAGCAGAATGAAATGCCTTTTATTAACGAAATCCTTTTAAATGCTAATTAGATATTTGTACCGGTTTTATTGTAATCACAGAAAGTTAGCGCTAGTAAAACTTGAGTCAAAATTTAAGTAAAACTTGAGTTAAATTCTGTCTGTTAAACAGTGAAAATATGAAATTGAAATGACCATTATGTCAACATTCAAATATTCAGTATTAATATTCAAATCATGATAGCATGGTACTGACCCTCAGTCATTTTCCCTCAATGTTCTGAATTGTGAAAACATTGCGTTCACTTTATATTTATTTTACATTTCTACAATTTTGAAAATTGCTCCATATACACAGTCGATAATTATTAAAATTTTAAAGTCGGATGAATCAGCGAATATTATATTTACACATGCGCAGATTTTTGTGAAAAAATTTTGAAAAGTAAGACTTAAATTTTCATTTCTTTAATCAGATTGTTTGTATAAAAGTTCATCATAAAATGTTACTTTACTTTTTCTCTTTTAGATGTATTTTTACATTTATGCCATAAAAATCAACTGCATCCCGTAAAAAAGTCATTTCCAAATGAAAGTACAGTTTCAAAAATTATTTTAAAAATGTCTCTCTCATCAAACAGTTTGAAATGCTCAATATAATTTTGTTAAAGTTTCAGTGCTTTTAGCATATGTTTAAATATTGAGATTCAAAAGCCTATGTTCTTCAAATATAATAAAACCGTGGTAAAAAATTCAAAGAATTGGCATGTTTTTCACATGACGTCCAAGATTTTGGACTCGAAATAATGCTTCAATTCAGCACTTCTCTTTCTCAAATTTTTATGTATGAGTTTAATAATGTATTTATACGTACTTAGACGCTCATAATGTAGTTTCTGTAAGCTACGAATACAAATACTCCAATCACTAAGCTGAAATTACACCAGAAACACCGCTTATATGCATGTGTGAGATAAAAAGAACCTTGAAAAATTACAAACAAAAGCTATTTATTCACAGCTGTTTATTACATAAATTATCCAAGAAATTTTAGTACACCACATGAAAAGAAAAATAAAAGAAATCTTGTAAACTGAAAAGTTTGCAAAGGGTTTGGCGGAAATAAATTAGCACACATTTTTTTTCTACGCTGAAGGGTCTTAGGGTGACTTGATATGGAGACGGAAGTCTTGATAAACCATTTGCTTGAGTAGTCCTTAAATTTACTTTTTGCTCTGAAAACAGAAAAAATAAAGAAATTTTAATAAACAGAATAACGATATAACGTATAAGCATGAAGATCTTTTAAATTTAATGATATTTAACCCTTTAAAACCTGACCTTCACAATTGTGTAGATGATCTACATCCTCTCAAAATAAAATACTCGAGTGTAAGTCATATTTCCTAAGTCGATTTCATATCTGAAATGGTATTCTTCATAGGCAGTGAATCGGGAATAAAATAGTAATTTGTCTTATTTATTTTGAGTTTGTGTTATTCGAAAAACTTAATAAGTTTTCCACACAACTAAAAGAAGATATTTTTATTTTTCTTAACTTAAGTAGATTTCTTTGTGTGTGAGTGTAGCAGACAGAGTTCAGATCATAAAGGGTTAAACTCATTAACTGTGAAGAACAAAGCAACAATACGATAAACGCCAAAAGAATCGATGCAATAATAAGCAAACGATAAAAGTTTATATTTAAAAAAAGTCAACAATTTTATTAGGTTCAACTTTCACCAAACTTTTCTTCTTTAGGTTCAACTTTAAAAGTATTTGCTCATGCATGTAGTTTTCATAGTTTAAAAGGAAGTAACAATTAATCTAAAACGAATGCGTAAAATGAAAAACAAGTATTGGAAAACAGTATTTGTTTTAATACAAATATCTCGATTTATACAACTTTTCACTTTATTTTCTAAAAACTAACAACGCTTCTATTTTAATAATGCTTATTTACGAAGTTAGAAAACAAAAATTCCCTATCGAATGTTTTGGAAAACAAAGTAAAAAAAATTATACGATTTCAAAAGTCTCCGTCTATTACGCAATATAGCTGCAATGTTCTGATTTTTATGTTTATGATAAAGTTTATGAGTTACAACTTTTGATGAAACACTTCAAATATCTTGGGGACTTATATTTATCAGAATTTGGCTTTTAAAGTTTAGCCGTGCATTTAAGGGAAAAAAGTTTAAAGAACACTAGTCAAGATTTATACTATCAAACAAGATGGATTTTCATGAACTATTGTGATAGTTATAAGAATACAATTAAAAGTATGCATAAGAGGTTTATTTCATTAATTTTTATTTTATTTATTTACTTAAGAAATTGTATTTTACTTTGCAGCCGGATGCTGTTTAAGCACATGTAGGCACATTTTCAAAGAGTCACTTTTACTTTTAAATAGTGATTAGTAGGGAAATCAATCCCGCACTGTTTTTCGTTTCGCGGGATTTCGGAATTGAAATTTGTTGATCCCTCGGATTGACATTTCATTCAAATAAAAATTAATTTTAATAGAGAAAAGTAGGAAAAAGTAACATTGTAAGTGCTATCAAGTTTAATACTTTATCTTATTTGATAATTAATACAATACCTTACATAAATATGAAAATTCTAGTCGTGATAAGTCTTCTAGCGTAATCGGGATTGAATTCGCTAGTGATTAGACTTCAACGCAATTTTTATTTGAATGAAATGTCAATCCGCGGGATCAACAAATCTCAACCCCGAAATCCCGCGAAACGAAAAACCGTGCGGGATGGATTTCCCTACTAATCACTATATAAAAGAAAAAGTGACTCTTTGAAAATGTGTGTTTTTAAAGTTTTGAATAATTTCTGAAATGTTGTAACTTAAATAGATTTGTAAATGTAACTTAAATAGATGTATAACGTTTACTTTATGATAATGATATACAATTAAAAATTGTATTCAACTCCATTTGGCAAAATCATGACTTTTGCGATTTTTGTCATGACTGATTCAATATGTTTTGAAAAATCAAATGTGATTTATGTAATGACCAAATCAATGTGTTTGTAAAACTTATGATTTGTGTACTAGATTTAAATAGTGATGTGTGAAACATGATTTGTGCAGTGATCAATCTAACGTGTTTAATAAAATCCTGATTTACGTGATTATTGCCTTGATAGATTCAATGTGTTTGAAAATATCAAATGTGATTTATGTAGTAACCCAATCAATGTGTTTCTTAACTTTAATTATGTATTTGATTTGTATAGTGATGTATGAAACATTTGCGTAATGATCGATCTAATGTGTTTAATAAAATCCTGATTTACGTGATTTTTGCCATGATAGATTCAATGTGTTTGGAAAAATTATGACGTATGTGATTTTTGTAATGACCTATCCAATTATATATTCTACCGAAAAATATATTTTTTAACATTTGATCAACATAACTGTGCTTTTTAATATTACATCACTTTTGGATAGATAAATCTCAAAGTCAGAAACTGACCTTTGTAACGAATATGCAACTATAAAAAACTGAAAAATGTCAAAAGTATCTCCTAAAAATTTTATAGATACTTCTACATTTTTATTCGTCAGTCATGAAAATACGTAAACGTGGCGCTTGATGTAATGAGAGTGCTGTAACAAACTGCTACTTAAACTAACGCGTGTCAGCGATGACGTCAAACCAAATGAATGATTTTAGCATGAACTTGAAAAACACTTACGCAGTCAAACCTCGTTAGTACGTCATTCTCGGTGCCAATTAAAAATAACTTACTAAGCTGAGTTCCTATTAAATGCAAAACAGTATTCTAAATGTTTATGTAATATGTGTGCCTACAATTAACTTACATTATAATTCACAAAAGTTATTAGAATAATAAATTAAATTGATACAATGGATGACAAATAAAGGAAATTATAGGTAAATACCGTACGTCGTTCTTATAATTTAACTATACAATCTGTCCTATTTGATCTGCCATCGTACGGAAGTCGAAACGAAGAATAATCCTGGATGAATTCCTACAATTTGTTGATAAGCCAACAATCTTTAATACGTAACCAACAAAAATTAAGTGCTGTTTGGTAGATAACGTAGACAAAGAAACGGAGCCGAGTCTGTATATTGCACTCTTCAAATAAACGTCTTAAGCGGAGTTGTTAAAAAAAATAACGACTCAATAAGCCGAGTAAAATATGTGAAAAAGCGTATTAAAATTGACCGAGTATTCTGAACGATGATCTAATACATTGAGCGATGTGTTATCCGGATGACTTAAAAACGATGTTGGACAATATAAACATATTCAAATCCAAATCACATTGCTATAAACAGAAAATTTTATATTTGTTTCATTAAAAATGAAGTGTTTTAAATTCTAACGCAAAAAAGTGTTTTACACTGCAAAGCAATAAATCATACAGATTCATCATTTTTGTTTCATTTAAAGATTAAATAGATCGTTTCAGTATTTAAATTATAATTTGTTTTTATTGACATCTATCACAGAAATGCTGCACAGTTGTTTACAAATAGCGTTTGTGTTCCTTAAGCGAGAATTTTATTTATATTAGTGTCAATTTTTTTAAGTAAACGAACGAGTTTCAGCAACTTTAAGAAATTAAATTACTCAGAGAACTACCCACGCAAACTTTGTGCCTGACTAGAAATTTTCAACGATTTTTATATCGCCGGATGATGAAATGTAAAACATTTTTTTTAAAAATACTAATTTGCGGTGAATGGAATCTTTATTGCTGTGCGAAGACTTACAAATTTTGTTTATAAAGGATTTGCAAGGAAGTAAATATAGCACGTATAAAAAGCTGATTAATAATAAAATTTACGTCGGTCTTAAATTTTCTTAATTACATTGCTTTTAAATGGATGGAAATGCAAAGGGTAAAAACTAAATGAATTGTAAAACGAAGAAAATGTTATTTTTGATTTAAAAAATGGTGTTTTACGAGTTGGTAATTTTTTTCATTATTTAAAATCACCTGAAATACTGCTATTCATACGCAAGGTGTCCCAAGTTTAGCAATTTATATCGCAATGTTGCAAATTTAAAACATACCGGATAAAACTAATTAATTTTGTAATAATGTATTAAAAATCGTTTTCACAACTATTTCCTTCATAAAATAGTGTAAAAAAAAGTTTGAAAGCATTTCTGAAAGGATGAGATACTTCATTTATGTTTTAAAAAAAAATTATAGTTTTATTTCGATGAGCTTCACAATTGATTACTGCAGCATATAGGTAGTGTTTCTTCGTTTCTCATAATTACAATTACTAATGATTATAAAGAACTTGCGGTAAAAATCTAAAGTTAAGTTTTGTCTTAAAAGATAATGAAAAACACTGAGAATACATGCAAAACAGGATAATTAGCAAAATTATGGTTTCAGACCGTACAAGCAGTTCACCCGTCGTCGGTTGCAAAAATATTCCATTATCCATACGCACTGGAAGGACCCTCCACAGTTTCGTGTCTGCTAAGATCGTAGAACATTTTTACAACAGAATAAGGGTGCACCTAGTGATGTCCCATTCGAATGATTTATGTAATGGATTACTATTTTTCGAATATAATCAATAATCGATTAATCGAATAGAGAATATTCGCGATTTTTACTATTCGAATAGTATTTCAAATAGTATTTCCGATTTCCATTCGAGATTCCGTATGTCATGAGCTATGTGCTGAGCGTTCAAATGGAATTTTCAAAATCGATTATATTCATTTAATAATCGATTGATTCGAATAGTTTAAATCATTCATGCCCATCATTAGGTGAACCATTTGTCTTAGCAGAAAATTGTCTTTCTAAGTATCTTTATATGGTGTTTTAGTTTTGATGCTGATGATTGGAAAGTTTTGAACCTCTTGATTGTTCCACAAAAGTTTAAAGTATTATTATTTATGCTACAAATCTATCTTAAAAGGGGAAAAGCCGTTTCATTGGACTCTACAACAAATCTATTTTGGTCCATAAACTCAATTACATAAAGTTACTTACATAATAATTCAGCTACGAAACATTTTTGAAGTGAAAACTTCTTAGGCACGTTGGGCACTTTTGGAATGGACAAAAATCGCTGAATTCGCGTAGCCATCACGCTCAGATAAATATGGGGAAAAGGAGGATCGTGACGTCATAGCTACCTCTTTCTTGCTGATATTTCTTCCTCTTTCTTTCAATTTTAGTGCTGCCACCTGTTATCATTCGCAAAAAATGCAAGCTACTTTTAAATGGCGTTCTTCTAGCTTAGACATCGAACTATGGGTCTGAGGTGTGGTAGGCCAGCGTTCTAACCAGACGGGTTCGACTGGCGATGAAATGACTAAAGTTGAAGTGATTCTTGTTTCAATTTATAGGAATGGGAACTTTTATGCATCTAAATAAATGATATTAGACTTTGCCTGTACACTATTTGGTATTAAAAAATTTGCGATTTCTATTCGTTTTAAACATTTGGGACCCCAGTACAACCGTCCCAAAAAAAAGTTTGTCTGTCTGTCGTTTTCTCATTGATGCACTTTTTATTCGCACATCACGTAAAACTGACTGAAGCGAATGAAATAAAATTTGGTGATATGATTGGTGGTCTTTCAATTTAAACTATGGGTATCAAATTAAAAAAAATCATTAGATTTCAAGATTTTCCGAAAATTGTTTCAAACTGCTTAAGTTTTTGTTCGCACATCACGTAATAACGACTAAAGGAAAGAAACGAAATTTGGTAACATGATAGGTGATCACTCAACTTTAGTTATAAGCGTCGGATTAAAAAAAAAATTAATTAGATTTTGATATTTCTGAAAATCGTTTTAAACTGAGTAAATTTTTGTTAGTATGCATAAAAACTGCATAAAATTTGCACAAGTGTATACTTTTAAAAAATATCGACTTTTTATGCACAAATTGTGTATAATCTATATGTTTTTTGCAAAAAAAAGGGCAGACTTTTCTATCTGGGCAGGTTCTATAATTTTTATCTATTTTATTTTAAAAAACTGTGCTGAATTTGGATATAGTTATTGTGCAATAAAATTAATTTGATAATGTGGAGCGTGTTATATAATTATATACTGTACATAATTTGATTTATAAGTGTTATACTACAATGCATTTGAATTTGAATTATAAATTCACCATTCATTACAAATAAATAGGATTACTGCTCATTACAACGTAAGCACATAATTATTGATGATTAATAAATTCACGTACATAATTATTGATTAAATCGAACAAAGTCTAATACGTGGAGGAAAATGTTTATCCCTTATGTATACCGTACGCATATACTAGCTGTGTCACGTTGCGGACTGTGCGCGCGCTCCCTTTCTCTTTTTAAATTTTAAATGTGCACACAAATCGAGCACGAAATTTGAAATGTAATTAAATTATAAAATTAAAAATTTCCAATGCAAACCCAGTGAAAAGTGCGCCAAAATATATACAAACGTAGAAAAAATATGTGAAATTCTGAGAATATCATAAATAAATGTGCGATAGCCTTACAGCCAAAAAAAAAAAACATTTAAAACCTTTTTAACAAAGAATTTCAAGTGTATAAAAATGTGAGTAAATGTTCATTAATGTTTACTTTTTGTTAATATGAATACAATAATATGGAAAAACCTGTTTAACTGTATAAATATAAATTTCAGAAAGCTTGACAAGAAGTTTTTACTTCTGACGTGCAATCCTACCACCGACAGTTTTTTTTTATGTGAGCTGTTACAATATAGAAAATTTAACTGCACAATTTTGAAATCAATTCCGAAAAATTATTCACAGAAATTTTTAAAAAGATGAGTAAATAGTATAGAAATTCATTAAATAGTAAAGAAATTTATTTCTAGAGTAAATCTATTTCATTGAAGAAGCAACATTGGCAATACAATTTAATAAAATGTTTAATCTTTTGTTCAGGCACTTGCCAACGAGGGGTGGGGGTTGGGGGAGGGCAGGGGGATTTTTTCCTTCCCTGTTTATGAGGAGAGGGAGCAAACTTTGTGATTCACCCCCCTCTCTATTCTGAAGTTTAACATTTGTTTTAGCTTCAGCTCAAAGTAACATTAAAACTGTTCCGATAAAATAACTCTGGATTTTGATGTTAATCAGTATCGGAACTACATATGTGCATATTTAAAAGATTATTACCTAAAAGTTGATGTCATCATTTCACATCTACCGGAATTTGAGAGAAATGGGCTCATGAACTAAGTGTTGGAAAATGTTGAATTGATCTCCATTGTACCTGCATCTGCAGCTTCAGCTGAGAGATCTTTCAGTGTTCTTACACTGCTATAAAAGTAATTACCTTTTCACCTTAATAGGCGCTGAATTAGTTGCAACCTTTCAATGGAAAAATATTGAACCATGATTTGGTGCTTAAACTGATAAATAGAACCAAATCATGGTGAAACGTTTCTCTATAGAAAGGATGCAGTTGATTTAGCTCCATTATAAGGTGAAACGTTGAACTACTTCTGTTATCGGAGTACAAGATGTGGAGTCAAGTTTGTGCTCGAGCATGGCTCAGAAACATATTTTATCACTTAATGTTCAAGAGCCGTACACTGCAAGTGTCAATCTAGACTAAATTACAAGGTTCCCAAGAATTGTTGGACACTTTACGAAATCAAATTTAAAAACAAAACAATAAGTACGAGCCGTGTATTTGAATGTTGCCTGATTTACAAAAGTGAAATATTTTCGTAGAATTTTGTACCGAAAAAATCTGATAGATGGTTCTAGTAGTCAAGGACTTTGCCGAGGGATTAAGAAGAGCGCAGTAGACATGGCGACTGTGGCAAAGATTTGGCAATATGACATTTCAACAGGACGGCGCACCTCTACATGTGTCGGCGTCCGTTTAAAATTGCCTCAATCAAAATTTCTCAAACAAATGGATTAGTTGCGGTAGTCCCATTCAATAGTCTCCTTGAAAGAGGGATTTAACCAACTTGGATTTTTTGTGTGTGTGCGGTTACATAAATGTATTGTTTACAAGATTACGTATCCTAATGTACATGAACTCATTCAGCGAATCACAGCCTGTGACAAAGTTCACATATTTTTCGCGTCTTAAAATACTGTTCCTATGTTTCGTCTTTCTAAATCAAAATTCCGTTTTCCGTATTAATCTCTCTCCACTTTGTTTTTCGGCTCGATAAAATGTTCTTTCTTTTCACGACGGTTTGTCTGGGTTTTTCGGGGTTCCCCTTCTAAATTAATTTCGATTTAGCATATGCTGTGTAAATTCTTGGTGCCTCCCGGTCGTACGCCTTTGATTTCTCACGGGGTTGTATACTTATGTATTGGCATTTGCCAAATTCTGGCACTTCTGTCTTGGCGATAATCATTTAATCCGTTCGCTCCAAATTTACAAGTCCCATGCGCCCCGTTGTTGAGAAGAGATTTAGCTTTTGTTCACACGTGCTTTTTGCACTTTTGTAAGTTTTAACTTACACTTTCTCACACTGTCACTTTGGTCTCCATGTTTTGCTACACATATAGGTGCTACTTGACATTCTTTTTCCCCCCTGTCGGAACTTGAATGCCTTGTGCATGCCTCGCCCGTGTCCCCATAGGATACTTGTTACGCTCGCGTTTTTTTTGGTAACAAGATTAACTTTTGATGCATTGTCAACCTTGTCATGCATCCGTCTTTTGTCGCTGTGTCAGCACAATTGACTTTTCTTTTTATTTTCTACACAATTTAATGGGTTTTTCTAATCTGCACCTTCTTTACACACACAAACATACTTCTTTTCTTTTGTGTTTACCAATTTTGCAAGTATTGAGTATGTTCATGTTTCGTCTTTTTGAAAATTTCCTGATTTTTGACACAGAAATCTTAATTTGTTTTGAAGCTCATGTTTGAAAAGCAATATTTATATATGTTTTGATTTTTTATTCGTTGAAAGTTTTTATTATGTTTTTCATGAAGTGAATTGTGTTTGATATTGAAAGAGAGAAATATTAATAAATAAATAAATAAATAAAAGAGAGAGAGTTTGTTTTGAAAGTTGATAGCAATACCTGTGCTGCAACTAGATTGCATTGGACACATTTCAGGTATTTGATTGCAATCATTTTGACTTGATTATCTGAATTATGTCATGACATTCATTTATTTAGAAGCTTCATCTTTGAACTTTATTTTAAAATTTTAAACCTGATTAAGTGCACTGAGTATATTTGAGATATTTTAACAATATTGTGAGACTTATTTCTTATTTTGCATGGACGTTGATAATGCAAATGACTTTGAAAGTAAATGGAAAGTTTAAAAAAAATGTTTTTGCACGTGCAAAGTTGTCCGTATAAAGAGATCTCACATTTATGACGTCATATATACATATATTATTTTGAATATTCAACGTTATTTTTAGTTTTGCACATGTGTAATTTTGATATGTAATAGATAATTGAATCATTTTATATTTTTTTTATTTGTAGCAGAGTAATGTTGATATTTTTGCAAGTGGTATTTTGTAATGTATTTTATAATTTGTTCTCATTATTTGTATCTCATTATAGTGTAGTATTTTATTTTTGTGTTTTTGTGATGAGCGTGTTATGCCTTCTATGGAATTCTAGGGTTAAAGTTCTTTGTAAAAAAAAAAAAAAAATCTGGCATCAAAATTTTTTCTTGTTGGGCTGTGGAGAGAGATATATGTGACGGAGTTCACATCTTTTTCGCGTCTTAAAATAGTGTTCGTATGTTTCGTCTTTCTAAATCAAAATTTCGTTTTCCGTATTAATCTCTCTCCACTTTGTTTTTCGGCTCGATAAAATGTTCTTTCTTTTCGCGACGGTTTGTCTGGGTTTTTCGGGGTTCCCCTTCTAAATTAATTTCGCTTTAGCATATGCTGTGTAAATTCTTCGTGCCTCCCGGTCGTACGCCTTTGCTTTCTCACGGGGTTGTAGACTTATGTATTGGCATTCGCCAAATTCTGGCACTTCTGTCTTGGCGATAATCATTTAATCTGTTTGTTTCAAATTTTTATATTGTTTACGCCTACCGGACGGTGGTTGTCATGTGGGGCAGTGGTTTATGAGTGCTCATATTTTACTCGCCAACCTGTAAAGAGCTGGCAGTTTTGTAAGAATTTTTAGTAGACTTCTTGATTGCTCTCCGTCAGAGGAGGTTGTGTTCGTATTTTATATGGAACTCCGGCATGCCGTGTGGCCGGAACGATTAGATATGTTCTTGGTGTTATTTTCTAATAATGCAATGTACCGTACGTAATTGAAGTTATTTCCTTTAAGACTGTTTTGCTGTTACCTCCAATAAACGTAGCTTTTTCTGAATTCGACTCGTCTTCCTGTTCTTCTAAGTCCTCAGCGTACTTCATGGATTTTTTTGATACACTATACGTCATGTAAGCGGCCGAGGGAACGTTCTCTTAATCCACCTCCGAGAACTCCGTCATACAGTCCCTATTCATTATATATCTCCTTAGATGCTCTAAAATACTTGGAATGAAACTGAACATTGTTTAGATGTTGTACCAGCCACCGAAGTATTTCATATTGAAAAGTATTATTTTTGTTATGTATGCAATCAATTATTTTAACGCTACTGTGTTTAGATTATTTTAATTTAATTTTGTAAAGTGTCCTACAGTTCTCGGTCAAAGTGTTAAAAGAATATGTGTGTAGAGTTTCTAAAAGAAATGTCTGTATCAGGTAATTAAATTTGTTGCGGTAAATATTGGTCAGCTGGCAGATTAAAAGAAAATAGTGGTTCAGTTTGCTTTATTTATTTTTTTTGCCGTAAATAATCTCTCCTCCTCCCCACTTTCCAAAACGTTGGCATGTTTCTTCCTGTGAAGGAAAAAAAATTACGGATTTACAGATTTCCCGAGAGCAGGCAACCGAACAATTGGTTTACGGCCTACATAAGGCCTGCTCTCCAACTAAACTGCGAAATTACATCCGGGGTAGGCCGGAGCAAGCCAAACCCACGGGAAAGACTCAATATGATTATTACATTACAGGTTTAACTTTTTGCATAGTTAACAAACAAAAAATAAATTAGAAACATAAAAAAAAAAACTTGAGTACAGTGCTCGTTTACATAATCAAATCGTACCAGTTCCTTTAAGTTACCATCTCGAAGTTCAGAGGTCAGAAAAGAGGACTTTTGACTTCCGGAACAGCCCAGTTTCAGATAATTGTACCTCTGCTAATAGAAAAATCTCTTCATTAAGCAATCATTTATCCAATTTGAAACGCGTCTTGGCTGGTGAAAGACATTCCTTCATTTATTTCATTTTCTTCTCCTGGGCAATACATTTTGTTTTCTTGGTTAATATAAGAATGCAGAAGAGTGAGCCTTATTTTAAAAATTTTGTTACTTCTGTTTTACTTGAGAGGTTTCTATTTTTAACAATCTTAGTTATAAAAATCAGAAGCACGATGAAATTGCCTTATTTTGTGGTTTGTTCTTGTGAAGGAAATAAAAAGTTGCTTATAAAACACATTTTCCATCTCTGATTGAGGATATATATTTAGGATGAATATTCAAACGGATTTATTTTGTATTCACAACTGGTCTCTTCTGGTTCAATCTTAAAATGAAAACGATGCGCCTAGGGAATTAAATAAAAACATTTTAACGCTTTTTATATAAAACTCGGTTTGAATTTTTTAAAGTATTTATTGGCCGTAATTTTTTTAATCGCTTAAAAATACTTTATGTTAAAACGAATGCTGTAGGTTGGAGATTTTATAATTTTTTTTTTCACTGCTGTTCCAAACTTTAAAATAAATGAAAGGAAGCATGGGATAGTTCAAAATTATTCATTTCTTCTGTTATTTTTTTTCTTTGAAACCATACAGTTAAAAATAACATTAAGTAAAATCCCTTTGCATCACCCGATTTTCCTCTTAAACAGATAAAAACTTGAAACTAAATAGGTAATTAAATTAAACTTAGTAATTAAAAGTTAGCAGTGTTTTTGAGAATTTTTTTTTCATAAAGGACGGACATCTTTGATTTTTACTTTTTTCTGTTTACTTTTTTTCCAATAAATTATTTATTTTTAGTACTTTATTCAATAGTAACATAAAACAGTTAAAAACTTGAAACTAAATAAGTAATTAAATTAAACATAGTTCTTCAAAGTTAGCAGTGTTTTTGAGAATTTGTTTTTCATAAAGGGCATATATCTTTGATTTTTACTTTTTTCTGTTTACTTTTGTTTTCAATAAATTATTTATCTTTAGTACTTCATTCAATAGTAACCAAAAACAGATATTTAAACCTAAAATGCATGAATTTAAAATGGGCTGAAAATTAAATTGTAACTTCATTTAGTCTTATACATAACTACATATATGCCAGGAAAACTATTTAAAACATATTTCAGCATGCAGTTTCCCAGAAAAATCTTTAAAAAGTTAAAATTATAAAAATTATAATGTCCAGTCCATAGATCTCATAAAACAAAAGAAAGTAATATAGCCTAATTCAACGTTATTTAATCCTAATACTACTATTTTTTTAATATATTTGTATTTATTTTCATTTAGCAATAAAAATTAGGAGCAATAAAACATTCGGGCAAAAATGTGTTCGGTGAACTCGATGCACGTGCTATGAATTTGTGTTTATTTTCTCAAAAAATAATGTCGTCATGCGTTTTAAAAAAATAAAAATTATTTCCATGATGGTCTTATAGTTATTTTAAATGCATATTTTAAACAAAAACTACAAATTTTTTTCTGTATTCTGTATGATTCTGTAATGTATGGGATGTAAATACACAGAATATGCTTATAATTAAACCGCCCCACGAAGATATATTTCGTGAATGAATTTTTTTGTTTTGTTTCCGGAATATATTCAATCAGCCACAGTATGCAACACGCAACCACAATTTATATTTTCAAGTAATTTTACCTACCGACTTTCATATATTTTTACCTATTGAACTAGCATTACTTCATATTAATATTTAGCTTATAATGAACAAAATTTCATTCTAGTTCACTGATTAAAAATATGAAATACTATAGATACTATACATTAGCTGAGTTTTACCATATTGTTGAAAAATACGTCGCAATAAACTCCATCTTCAGTGGATGAATTATTTTGAAAGACAATTGTTGACTTTCGTATTCCATATTCAATTTATAGAAATAAGAATGTATTTTGAAACTTAATTTCATGTACATCTCACAACTCTCTACATAATATTATTGTGAAAATAATGTCAAGTATATATTTGTTTGAATGAAATATTTTATATTAGAAAAATATATTACGCACGAAGCTCATATACATCTTATTATGCTTTTATTCGTAAGGTAAAATTTTTATTTTTAATTTATCTTTTCGTCATTGCATCGCATCCAATATTAAGTTATTTTCCTTAAAATGTAATTGGATGATCAAAAGTTTCTTGATCGCACAGTACTGCTCGAGATATAAAATGAAATGCCAAATTGGACATGTATATCTTGATTAAAAACGAAAACTTCATTATAAGCTTAATTTAGTCTGTATAAACATTTTTTCATTAAAGAAATAAGGATTGACTGGTTAAAGAATGAAGTCACAAAGGGGAATATCTCTAAATGACTAGTTTGGATAAGCAAAGCTCATTGAATAAAAAAGGTGGTCTTTAAGATTTATAGCTCATTTACAAGAATACACAAAAAGTTTTTTTTATGGATTACATTAGAAATAAGATTATTAAATGCCAGTTTTAGTAAAGCGTGAGGTTATCTGATTTACTTTAACTATTCTCTGTGCATTAATTCATGGTAAAATATCATACAGAAAAAAATGTTTTGTTGAATTGAACATAAATTTGTTGATTCAACAAAAATTTGGTTGGCACTATTTCAACCGAATTATTTTGTTGGTTTTAAGAAGATTTTTGTTAAATTAACAAAAATTTTTTTGATTTAACGAAATATTTTGTTGATTTAACAAATATATTGTCGATTCAACAAAAATATTTTATTTCTTTGAAATTGTGTAAAACAGCATTTTATTGAACCAACGAAACATTTTTGTCAGTGTATTTTAGAAAACGGTTTATAATATATGAGTTCATCTAGATTCATATTTTCTGTTTAAACATCAAAAAAACTTACACCATAACTCCGAAGTCCCCCCCCCAACTCAAAATTTCTTACGCCGAACACAGTATGTTTTGAGATTAAAAGAAATAAGAGTTATCGGGTGTGTGGGTTATGTGAATGAAAAATAAGTAACATTTATTTGAACGAGTCTTGCGTAATCTCTGCGTATAAACAACATTTCTCTATTGATAATATAACTGCTGTCGCAAGTGTATGCATCTGTTATATGCAAACTTATATTGCAGTTTAATTCAAAATATAAATACTCTTGTTTCTTTTTATTGAATTTCAACTCCTAAAATTGCGTTTGCTTAAAATTCCCGATTAAGCTGATTTTTCACCTATCCTTCAATTCCGTAAATATATTTTTTATAGTTTCTTAAACAAATTTATGTAATATTTTTTTACTTATTTAATTTTAAGTTATTAAAAATAAAGAGAAAATGATTTTGAAAGTTTTTCAAAAAGAAGGATGGAGAGAGTGAACGTGTATTAAACGACATGTGAGACTAATTTATAACTCTTTATTTGTTTAAAGTCTGGAAAAATAGAAAAGAACTTTTTGATTTTATTAATTTTTATTTGCAAACATATTTAAAAGAAGTTATTTGAATTTGAAAAGTATTTTTACGGCAAATTTAGCATTATTAAATTTATAAAATAATTGCTTTCTTAAAAATTAAAACCGACCATAGCGAATACGAAATAAAAACATTTTGAGCTAATTCAGAATTTTCTTACTAATACCTGTGATTTTAAACAATTTGCTTAATTTTAAAACGTTTTATATATTTTATCGTTTTATACATAAACGTTTTATAGATCTAATTTCAAATCATTAAAAATAAAAAGATGACATTTTTTTTTAATTAAAAATCCGGTCATTGAGAACACGGATAACAAATTATCTAAATTAAAATAAACACAGACTAATTCATAATTGTCCTTATCTTAAATTTACGCTTGCTTGTGGATATTAAGGCCGATTGACTGACTAGGGTCCTATGCCAATAGTTGGAATGCCTTCCGCGGGGGACTTTTTAAGGGATCGTAGCCCTTATTTAAGCGAGGTTTAGGAGAAAACCACGGAAAACTTCGAACGGCTAGGTCGAAAGGCGCGACCGGGGTTTGAACCCCTACCGCCTTCCAGTTTCGAGAACAGAATCTCTCAGCCACTGGTGGGGTTAAATCTAAGCTTTTATTTTAAAACGTTTGTTGTGAATTTAGTTTTAAATTTTTAAAAATTTACGAAACATAAATTTCAGGAAATTTTTTTGAATTGGTAAAACATATGTGGATTCAGAAACACATAAGATCAGTCACATGTATTTTTTCGCTTAAATCAAAGCTTTTTCTTCTTTTTTTATAAAAGAATGCTTCGATTTTTAAAAATTACAATTAAAAATTAAAACTATTACAACAAATTAAAATTATTACAAACAGTTTAAAAGTTATTATTAAAGAATTCAGAAAGCTATCCCAGAGTACACGAATTAAAAACATGACTAATTCACAATCTTCTTGTTCTTGAAATTCTACCTCTATTATGAAATGTTTATTATTTTGGATTTGTTACTGTTACAATTATAATCCGTTTACACAATGCTGTCCTCTGCGAATACGGAAGACACTACCTGAACTAAACCCTTTAACAGGTATATCGTGTCATTTACTCATGGATGGGGAAAACGTGTAAGACTTAAATACTTGATTTGCTGTCACTGAATGGTTCTGCTAATCTGTTTTCCTCACTAGTTGTAACTATCTCGTAAACTGACACATTGGAGTTTGGATGGGAATCGTGTGGACTGTACGCCAAGTTTCGTAGTCTCACACCTTTCTATTTTTAAATTACGAAACATAGCAGATGTATCGGTTATTTCCACCTTCGGACACACAGATTTCTATTTTTAAATTACAAAGCATACCAGATGTATCGGTTATTTCCACCTTCGGCCTCACACCTTTTTATTTTTAAATTACGAAACATACCAGACGTATCGGTTATTTCCACCTTCATCCTCACACCTTTGTATTTTTAAATTACAAAACATACCAGATGTATCGGTTATTTCCACCTTCGGCCTCACGCCTTTCTATTTTTAAATTACGAAACATACCAGACGTATCGGTTATTTCCACCTTCATCCTCACACCTTTCTATTTTTAAATTACAAATTATATCAGATGTATGGGTTATTTCTACCTTTACACTAATAGATGCGCTAAACAGAAATTTAGGGAATAAAGTAAGGTATTTTATTTCGTCTGGCAGACATGATATTCTTCTACAAAGAACCCATGTTCGTACAAAACCCGTTATAACTGAAGAAACACTGGGTTTATTGCAACAAAATGTGTCACAGAAATAGATTATTATAGGAAAAAGCATATATCAACATAACAAAGAAAAGAATGCGAATTGTTAATTAAAGTACAAGTTATCTCGAAAACGATCTATAATGATTTTTCATATTCCATGGCAAAATTTCCTCGGGTATTCGGTGACTCCTCGGATCACCCTAAGTACACACCACTGTATTTAAGCTAATAAATTAGATGTTATAGAATAATCCAATTTTTAATAATGAGTTTTTATATATCGTAAAAGTTTCACCTAATACGATGTGTGGCTACAGTGCCTTGCTACACAAGCCTCAATACTCTAAAAGAGGATGTATATTATTTAGAGGATGTCATCCCTTGATTAGACCGTTTTTTATATAACCTGTATATAAGCTAACAATTCACCTGTATTGTATTGTTATGCTCTGAATGCTTTCTCCCGTAATAATACGGATATTTCTAAGCCGAATTTGTTAAAATAAATAGAATATTTCTTCGGTTATTACAGATTTTGTGTTCGTAACCTTAATTTTGGACACCAGTGTAGTTGATAGTTGAAAGCGTTTTTAAAACATATTTTTATCGTATTCAAATTGTCAAATTTTGTACCATGAAAGTTGCATTTGCGGGAAGTGTTAGTTCCCATTAATATTATTTTGAAGGCAACTACTGCTGAAAAATATAATATTCTTTGCAAAACTAAGAATGCGCTCCATAGAATACAACTTATAAAAAATGGTTTTAATGGAACTAACATACAGCGTCCAAGAACACCGAAAGAATTTGAATTAAAAACATTGCTAGATATTTTTAACAAGCGCAAACACAGCTTGGAATTTTCCAGCAAAATGTTTATCTCTCGTCTTCAGATCGGAAGGAATGAAAGATATTTTAAAATAAAATTGAATTGGAAATTGCTACTCTTTACTGCTTTAGTGGTCATTCCATAAATCCTATCAAACACTGTCTGGCCTTGAGGCTTTTTGATAATTTTCCTCTTTCTCATTAGCACAAATAATACCTTAGATGCACAGGCGTGTCACTTTTAATACGTATCATCGAATAATAGACAATAAGAATAATTTATTTTTTAAATTTAGGTGTTTTTGCTATTTTTTTGGTAACCTTAAATATTTTTTGAATTTTATAAAGAAAATGAAAATTTTTAAATGAAAAGTAATACAGTGAAATAAAATATATTGAACTTTGAAATGTTTGTACACGGATGCTTCATATTTTTTACCGATTTTATCTATAAAAATTTTAGATATTTTCCTCAAGACTGGATTTAATATTTATATTTCACTCCATCATGACTTCTTAGTTACATAAATAGTAGACAAGTAAGTAGTTAAAATAGTTTTTCAAGCAAGAACAGTTTATAAATATCTTCTAAGAATACGAGTGTAATCACTTCAAATAACATGATTGATCAAAGTAGTATTATTAATGACGACGACTAAAAATTTCTGTAAATAAGCTGTCTAGATTTGACCAAAATTCAAAAGGCAGTACAAACACCAGAATTTAATTGGGATAGGTGACAAAAATATAACTACGTATCTTTCGGAAGAGAAAGTCACTATTTACATTTCTCTGCATTATAACTCTTTATACCGGAAAAAGCGTTTTACAGGCACTGTAAGATGAAGCAGCATTTTTAAGGACTACTTGTGCAACATTTCACTGCATTATGACTCTTTATGCCGGAAAAAGAGTTTTACAGGCAAAGTAAGTTGAAGTAGCATTTTTAAGGAATATTTGTGGGATGATTGTTAGGCAATAAACATGCTCTAAATTTAACGAAGAAAGTGTGAATTTTATTCAATTCATACATAAGACAATGCTCTGACCAAAGTGTGAATTTTATTCAATTGTGTGTGAATTTTATTCGATTCATACGTAAGACAATGCTCTGACAATGAAACCTGGAAATTTATTTATTTATTTATATTCAAACCATAAATTGTTGTTTTTTTATTAATTAATCTGAGAATACTCCAAAACATCCCCCTTTTTTTCTTACAAAATAAATAAAAAATAGTTTTCTACTGTATGCGTGAAAGCAGCAGAAAATTGAATTTCAAATATATGTTTTATTTTAAATGTACTTATATGCGGTAACTTAGTTTGTTATTTTGTGTATTTCCTTACTTCAATGCGAAGTAAAATCCCATTATTTTAATTCAATCTTTAATTCAATCTAATGGATAAATCATAAACTGATTTTATTTTCTTCAAGAGAAAACTATACGAAAATATCATCATTTATCTTTTATCAATGTCTATTAAAAAAATAAACACAAAATACAGTATTTTTAATCAAAATGAATCTTGCAAGTCCTTTTGGTGTGATGACATGAAATTTTTCTCTTAAGTGCATTAAAAAATCAGCATGTAAACGTTAACACCCATTAACAGTTTGTGATAATATTGCGACATTATTTTTCATATTTTTACTCCCACCAAAAATGAAGATGAAGTGTCGTATAAATTATTCATATCAGTGTTACGCAAATGTTCCATCGCAACAGGTTCCTTCACATAATGAATATTTTTAGGGTACTCAGATATTCATTTCTCGTTCATCCGCATACTTTTTTTTCTCCGCAGAACAATTTTCTTTGCTTCTTTTTGCGCAATACTTCTTATGCTTTATTCCCGTGTAAAAGTTAATGTTTTTATTATGTATTTAGTTTAATTAATCCTCATATTCGTGAAAAAGAAAGTATGACATTTGGAATTCCTTAAAACAAGCTGTAAAAGGCATGTGCTTCCGTTTAGAGTGTTTTCTTCGAATTTAGATACCGTAAATATAGTGAAAATTTTAGTAAATTTTATGTATGGGCATTAGGAAGATAAGTTAAACATAGGGATGAAAATATAAGAGCTCATAATTTTATTAAAATATCAAAATGTATCTAAAACAAATTTTAAAAAGCGTCTTGGAAGTTTATTATCATTAATTGATCGAAAGTTATGCAAAAATAACTCCACGATTTAGTTCAGTTAATGTGTGTTTATTTATTTTCTACGGAAATGCAGAAATAAATAAACACAATAAAATTAAAACGTTTCAATGAAAATGCTTAAAAACCTGTATGCTCTACTCTATTTATTGATCTTATTTTTTAAGTTGTTCATTTTAAGATAGGTAGAATAAATTCAAGTGACACTAAAATGTAATTTTTTTATCAATCAGTCAGACAATTTAGCAGTGTAGTTGTATATCAGTTATCTCGTATCAGGCAGGATCCGATATTGGATGGTAAGTAAAGACCTAGGACACCAAGCTTCTCTTCACATCAAGGGTAGCAGACTATACAACTTTCGTCAGTTGTACTTAGTCCCGATACTTAATCAAAGAAGAATAAAATACACAAACTAAGAAAAAACATGCAGGTCCTAACTATCCCAATTTATGTAGAGATTATAATTATTTCTGCAGTACCATCTTTTGGAAAAATAGGGAAAAAAATAAATTTGAAAATTCAATTTTGAAAGGTAACCAAACGTTCAAAAAGTGCGGATACATTGATAAGCAACTGACGTAAGTAAACAAACAAACAAAATCCTGGTATATGCTAAGCTTAATTTTTTGCTCGTTATTGATGTCAGAAAAAATTAAGTGATTAGTTAATGACTCTGTTCACACATGTTTGTTTTCAGTTTCTGGTTTCACTTTATTGTACGAAGGTTCACAATATTCTTAAACAAGTAAAATTTTTGACAGACAGCTGGCATGCACTGTTTTGACTTCGTTAAATTAAACTTTAAACATGTATCAGAATAGAGACTCAACCAACAGTTTCAGCAGTGTTGCATACTACTATAAAATCTATGATTCATAGAAATTTTGTTCGGAATGGACGGCTTCCAGGAAAACCTTATTCATAAAACCGATGCATTCAGTTTAAAATATAGTATCAGCACATAAAAAATGTTTTTATCAGTTTCTCTTTCCTAGCTGTTTGTTGTTTCTGTTGGACAAAATATTTTATTCTTTTTCTTAAGTATCAAAAGTTTCCTGCTTCTCTGACAGTAAGTTTTTCCAGGATTTTACAGTTTTTGACATTTCCCTCCCTAGATTCCAGCCAATAAGAGACCCGAAAACTGCTGAAGTTAACAGGATGCGTAGGAAAATTTAGCCACTTTCCTGAAACTACTATGAATGATAGGGATGGGAAACTGAGAAATTTTCCTCCACAGCTGTTAAAAATAGAACCATAGTAGACAGCGTACTGCTGGTAACTCTAGTATTTGCATTGCTCTGATTCTTGATGGGAAATATGAGAACTACTTTATACGTACGAGATGTCTTTAACACATTGCCTCAATAATAGCTACACACTTTAAAATACAATTTTCCAATACTTAATAACATGAAGGTCATGCCAAATTTTAAAATAATATGGGTAAATGGTGATATAATCAAAGATTATATTAGATAGTATATCATTGACGAATATCATTAAGAATTACAAGTGAAGCCCACTTTAGTTTGGAGAATTTAAAAGTTTCTGATTCTTATGTCATTATTTAAGGAGCTTTCTTGGATAAATAAACAGTCCCGTTTACTAGAAAAAGGACATATGTAGTAAGTCAACATAGAAATAAGCAACGCTAGAAAGCACCAATGAGTGTTAACACCGAAGACAAGTTTTGGTAAGTATGGCGTTCCATCATCATTCTCGCACTGATCATTACAGTCGTACTTATACTAAAACTGGTATTCGGCTTGGGTCCCTCAGTGGTCTGGGCGCTAAAATACGTTCCCATAAGAACACGGCAAGTGAAGCAGCATCCGGCTAGGCCAATACATGGTAGGGTCAACTCCCTCTTGGCTCGAGTGCTGTGGGACCGTGTACGCTAATGGGAGCTGGTGCACGTAAAATCCGTCGTAGATCCAATGTCCTACAGGTTTAACGCTACCTTTGGGGGTGCCAATTTCAGGTGGTGTTAGGTCCCTCATCTGAAATTGGTTCAAAATTCGGGGACCCTGGGCTAAGGTCGGACTCCCTCCCACTGGGGCCCACTGAAAATGGAAGACGCCCCCCTCTGCCCATCGCCCCTCTATCTGGGGGACCTGGTATCAAATACAACAACAACAATGACACTCATTGGTGCTAAGTAATATTTTTTTCTAGGTTAATTATTTTGCAACAAGCTACGAATTTTATGAATGCTGCCAATATAAATCATGCATTGTGATAGCAAGTCACATTCTGATGATAAAATTATTTTTAGAAGGAACGGATTTATTCAGAGAAGATAACGGTGCCAGGGTATCATGAGAATAAGAAGCGTCTGTAACTTATATTTTTAATTGATACAATCATCTTTACTTATTTTTATACACAAAATTTTTAAAAGGACAGCTGATGTTGCTCAACCATGGAATTATAGTTTCTTAATATTATTTTACTGTGTATCTTTTAGCACATTCTCTTTCGATATCTGCTTTTTTAATTTGCCATCTGCTCCTTATTTATCTAAATAAAATGTATTTCTTTAGCGAGCAGTGGAATTACAGTCACTAAATACTGTTTGTTCACAAGGTACTTTTTAGTACATTCTATTTCAATATCTGCTTTTAATTTGCAAATTGTCTCTTATTTAGCTGAAAAAACTATGCAGTAAGCAGTGGGATTACAGTCACTTAATACTATTTTCCTGGTATTTTTAACAAATTCTCTTTCAATATCTGCTTTTAATTTGCCATCTTTGCCATTTGCGAAAGTTATTTTACTGAGTAAACTATATCTTCCAAAAATCCCTATAAAAATTTCCCAAATGTGAAGTCTGGTGATCATGGGAGTATTCAACTGAATCTTTCAGAAATCCTTCTAAGAAAAGGTAATTGATGTGAGGCCTAGAGAATATGGAAGTAGTTATGTTCATCTTATAAAAATACCCATGAAAAAACTGATTGGCTGCAGATTTGGTATACAGAGAGGTATTAATTTGGATCTTTTATAATTCCCCACAAGAAAAATCTGATTGTCGTGTGATCTAGTGAACATGTTGATATTCATGTAATTTTTTCAACAATTTCCATCAGAAAAAGTTCATTAGTTTGACGTTTGGTGAGTATCGAGTTATTCAGCTGCGTTTTTTAACAGTTTTAGAAGAAAACTCCATTGGTGTAAGGCTTGGGGAGATATTCATACAAACTCCTTTGTGTAATCCATCTTTTTAAAAAATTGGCATCGATTTTAGCTCTTCCATTACGATGATGGGGCCAGGACATATAGCCTGGTCCTCTTTGGGAGAGACCCTTTTTCGTAGAAGAACTTTACATTTTATTGTTACACTTAAACAATATACAAAAAAATGGATACAAAAAAAAATATTTAAGGATTGTGCCAAGCAACACACCTATAGAAAGTATTTGAAGGCAATAAACCTTTGAAGCTAATGGCTATACAAGTGTACAATGATGATTAAAAATATCATAAATAGTTTAAGAGCATTGTATTAACCCTTTATATCACCATGTTTTAGATCTTCAACATATGAATTACAGCTATATAAGTTAAGCATAGTATATTAAAAAATATTCAAATGATTGGGTTTTTTTCTAGAATAAGTTGAGCATACTATAATTTGAGATTGACTTGAAAAGTTTGAGATAATTATTTAATATTATAACACAACACTGTATTTTGTCTTTCATCGGTCGTACTGTTGGCTATTGCAGCACTGATAGTGTTTATTCCTACGTCAACCGTGCAAGAATACTAATGATTGCTTTAAAAGTTCTCAGCTTTGGTAGACTATAGATATATTTTTAAGCAATGCAAAATTAAAAAAATAACCATGTAGTAGAACTCTACGACAAATACATTTTGGTCAATAAGCATTTACAATTTCAAAACTGGAAAAATAATAAAATTTCAAAATGTTTATAATATGTTTTGCACATTAAAATAAAAAAAATAAATTTCAGTTATTTAGATATAAAGGGTTAAATCAACTGAAAAACATGTTCTGATCGACTAGCATTAATATTTCTATAGTAAATTAGAATATTTTTGTTAAATTTAAAAAAAAGTTTCGACATTTTAACACTCGTGATTTTAATTGAAACATTTTTTTCTCTCATTGTCTTAAAAGTCTGGAACTTTAGTAAAAGCAACCATTTTATCAGTATAAGACTCAAATATATCAGCAGTTTTCTGTTATTCATTCATAATTAATATTTACTAAATTGCAACGGGTTACATTTGGCAAACTTAAAGGTTACTTATTCTTATGGGATGTTTTAAGTAGTTTTTCAAATAAAATAAGAAAAGCAGTGCCACATGAGAGAAAAAAAAGACGTATGCTGTTAGTATATATCATCTATCATGGTAGCACGTCACATCCTGATAATAAAATTATTTTTAGAAGGAACAGAACTGTACAGAAAAGATATCAACGATGCCAGGGAGTCATGACAGATAATCATTTTTGGGGCAGAACTAAAAGCTTCAGGCACTTACATTTCGAGAAAAAAATATTTTCTTATGGAAAATGTCACGACAAATCTCAATTAATGTATACAACGAAAAAAGGTATAGTGATTTCACAAATGTACTTTATGTTATGTGTCAGGCAACAAAGCTTACTTTTTTTGCAGATGTTTACTGGCGTTAGCGAAATATGTTATAATACAAATATTCATTGCAAACAAAAACTAAAAGTTAAAGTAATCAGAGTTACAGTATATATGTCGTATGTGCGTAAGCTGCTTTATAGCTCTGCATTCGAATGGTCAGATATAATTACACTGGTGTCCACAATCCAGGTTACAAATATTCAAAATGAGGTTCTGCGACAAAAAGTGGGCTTAGTGTATGGGAGATCAGTATACAAATATCTCATGCTGTAAGGCGGGAAATGGAACAAAAATATTTGCACTCCAAATATTTTGGGAGTTTAATGTAGATTGATAATCAAATGAGAACAACGTTGTTAAAAATAGGATATGTCACAACTCTCTACTGCTTCTTGTAATAAGAGATGTGGACACCTTGTACAGTTATATAAGCGCCACAGCAAAATCTCACACAGCTAATGAGCAACAATTGTGGTAATAATTCCCATTCTTCCAAAAGGGCGATTTTAACACCTGAAGGGTCTTTGTAGAGGGGTTGTCAGTGTGCAATGGCTCTTCTTAGATCATTCCACAGGTGCTCTATGGGATTGAGGTAAAGACCTCTTTCGCCATACCGGTGAGTACACTCTTCTTTCAAATAATCGTCAACTTAGTAACTTTATTTCTGGAACCAATGTATGCTTGTGTTTATTTGTGGATTAAGGCCGATTGACTGCACTAGGGTCCTACTCCTATAGGGGGATGCCCTCCATGGAGGAATTTCTAAGGGATCCTACCCGTATTTACGCGAGGTTTCGGAGAAAACCACGGAAAACTCCGAACGGCTGGGTCAACAGGCGCCACCGGTATTTGAACCTGGCTACTTCCGCCTTCCAGTTTCGAGAGCAGAACCTCTCAGCCACTGCTGGGGCAGGAACTAATGCATGAGTCGTGTAAAATCTTAAATATCAAAGAAAGTGCCTGAACAATTGAGTCTGCACACCATTTTTCTTCCTAAATGGTGAATCTAATTGTATATTTAACTCTGTTTCATGAAGACCTAAGTATTTTTACAATCATTTAAAACATATTGTGGTCATCATTAAAAGTAATAAGCTTTAACCTCTTCACCCGACAAACATCTCATATCCCAAATTAAAAAGCAATCTCATAATTTTTTCAAAAATCCTATTACATCTTAAAACAACAAGTAGAAACAGTATTTTCAAATGTTTAAAAAAAAAATATCAATTTCTCCTTCGATAGTAAAAAGGTGTTATCACCCATGAACAAAGGCTGTAAGACACTTTTAGAGGTAAATAATATTCTACAAGTTCTTTTCGGCTAAATAAATTTCGGAAAAAACAAAAAATATCCACACATTCAACTTAGGAAATTTCAGTGACATTCAAATATTCTTTTATGTGACGACAAACAAAAATAAAATATGTGCACCAGTGTGAAAAATTTACACATTCACATGCTGTAAAAGCATTTATTCAAAATTAAGGCATGGACGCATATGTACGTGAATTCAGAACTACAAAAAAATCTTTAAGAGCCTTTTTAAGTGACAACAAAAGGTCCACATATGTGGATCTCTGGAATGAAGAGGTTAAGATCAATGAAATACTGGAAAAAAAAACCTTTTTTGTGGGAGTATTGACTTAATATGGTCTTTAAATATAACTTTCAATCGGTCGCTCGGTTTGTGTAGTTGCTAGAAACTTCCCACCACGGTTACGGGAGCTTTACCGTGTCCGAGTGGATAAGGTACTGGACATGGTAGACGGCTGAGATGTGAAGGTCCAGGGTTCTGGCCTACCGCACGGCTGTCGATCTGACAGTCTGGAGTTTTGGGGTGTGTAACATGAATAAAGTTACCTAAAACTCCCTAAGCGGATATCCTTTGTGTAGGTTTGCCTTAACCCTTTAACATGCAGCGTAGGTTTGCCTTAACCCTTTAACGCGCAGCTGGCTGTGCGCGCACAGCCAGCTGCGTCAAAAAACGGTCTCTAGATCTGTGGCACGCGATGAACGTTTCGATCGTCCTCCATCTTGCTGGTAGTTAAATCGAGAGATGGCAACGGCTGCCATTTTTTCAGCATTGGGAAAGGGTTACGCCTCCAAGGGTTAAAACAGCACTACAGAACAGTGGGCCCAGGCTCAATTCTCGGTATGGGCTCGAATGCTATTCTGTTCGTTCCTTTATAGGCAGGCAACGCTTGTTAACCTAATTGATGTCACCATAGTTAAAATGGCCAGTATTTCCCTCATAGTAGTAGCCAATGCCTATGAACGGCTAATGCCCACCATTAGAAAATTTCAATTCGACTTCATGTAAAATCGATATTTGTAAACTGCTGTTTCTCTGTGGAAAATATCTTCAACTTATGAAGCTTATTATGGATCTCCTAACTTTTTTCAAAATCGGACGTGCTCTTAAGTTCGTGCTCTGGAGAATATCCTCTAACAATAAAACTTCAACAAACTTTATACAAAAAAAAGTACTTTTCTGAACATTTACATTGGAAAATAAATAAGTGTATCATAGAAAAGGCAGTGCACATTTAATCTGAAGCATAAAACTGGTTATTTTCCAAGAAATCTTTCATGAAGTCCATGAGAAATCCACATCAATGTAATAATGTTTTTAAAAATGTATCAGATAAATTAACTCATTAAAAAGAAGTCTTTTCTTGAGAAAATACTTGGTTTGATATTATTCATGCATTATTACATTAATTGTAATTTCATTCTGATTCAATTAAAAACTAGTTTCTATTATTTCCTTCTGAAAAAGTATGCCTCTTCAATATGTTTTCATTGAGCAGAAAAATTAAAAATGATTAGTCTAGTTTTTAGCCAATATAAACATATGTTAGTCTAGTCTGTTCAATGAGATTAGTCTAATCGTTGGATAGATTTATTACCTGAAATTGGAGCTGAATGAATACCTGCTTTCGACGGACTAATTCATTATATATGTGTATTAGACTGTTGCCTCATTTTTGGCAGTTACAACACTCCAGTATACCTGAAATTCATTTCTAACAAGCTAATTCGAATGAATACCATGAAAAAAAAATATAGGATCGACACATTTATGATATGCATTTCTTAATGAAAAGAGTAACAACTAATATTATTTTTTTTGAGAAATAAAACCCTTCCATAGTTCAATTTTGGTTAAGATTTAATAATGAAACACCGAACTGCGTTCCTTTTTCCCATCCCCTCAAAATAAGTTTAACATTTTATGTTATTTTGCCAAATTATATTATATCATTATGTTATAATTTTGGGGAAAAAAAATTATTATTATTGAATGCATCAATTTTCTCTAGCATCCATTGTTGAAACTCAATCAGGTTTTCATTGTGTGCGTCCAATACAAACACAATAAGAATATTTGACCTATCTGTTTGATAAATATAAAACATCCCTTCGATATGAAAAACATGTAAAATATTTTAAAATTTATGGCCACGCCAAAACTAATCACGCTTAATGCCCCTTCAAAGTACTGACAAACATAAAAAGATCTCGAGACTAATTCGAGAATTTATTGATTTTTTTACATAAGCTATAAAAAAATGAAATCTGTATATAAAACAAGCTTAACGTTAAACATGCAGCACAGATTTTTAAGTTTATTTAATAAGTACAAAGGCATAAAACTGTTTAAACAAACAAATTCATTTTTAAAGGAATAACTTTTATCTCTACATAATTATACGTTTACACTTGAGATAGAGGAGCGGGGAGTGTTAGGCGTTCATTTTTCAACATTTATTAATAGAACAATTTTTATTATTCAAAAAATAATAACTACTCGGAAGCTGCGAATTCAATAAAGGCAGTTTTACTTTGTTTTACTTAGCACTAAATGCATTTAGTGAGCAGAGATTTTATGATTTTTTAAAAAGTAATATTGTTTTTGAAACCGTACGTAATTTGATCAAAGGTATCCCAAGAGATTTTGCTAAATTATAAGAGTGAAGAGCAAGAAACTTTAAAAAAGAAAACTGTGATTTCGTATACGTGCAAAACTCAATAAAGAAACATCATAAAAATTTTGTACTCTTCAATTTATGAGATAGATTCGCAAATTTATTACATTCCATTTTATAAGAGAGTAGAAAATATATTGATAGGTAAATATAATAAACTACATGTACATTGTGATATTTGATTTTTTCTATTATGTTTCTGAGTGTTTTATGCAGTATCTAATATGTACTCCACAACGGGTTAGTAGTTGTAGGCGGGAATGAAATTTTACCCTTACCTGAACCCAGGTTTAACCAGCTCCCTTCCACCAACGCTGAAGACTCCAGTCTGAGCCAGAGCGTTGCAAGCAGCTTAGGCATGTGAATGTCTCTTGCGTACAGAGAATATAAATAGTTAAGTCAGAGTAAAGATAAAGTGAAACGAGTTGAAAATGTTTTCAATTTTAAGAATAAAAAGCGTAGATTAGCCCTTCGAAAAATTCTGCTTCTGAATTTAGGTTATTTTAATAATATCAAAATTACTTGTTAAACTACAGTTATAGAAAAATTCTAATTATTTTATTCAATGGTTAAAAATGAAAAATTAATTATACCAGCGTGAGCAAATCGTGGCGTACTACCAAACTTGGCGAATTGGATAATTTCAAGTGGTGCATTGCGTCCTTGTAATTACCTATTATTTTGACACAGATTGAAGTTATTTCAAATAATTGCGTGTCCAAAAATATCTTCTTTCTTATAATTTACATAATTGCATTGGCATACTGCAAAACACATTGTCATCAAAAATCGAATCATCTATAATCCTAATCTAGTAGCCAAGAGCATATCACTCTGAACTGGGAGATGGAAGGTGCCTGGTTCAAACCCAGTTCACGTCCGCCGACCTAAACGTTCGGAGTTTTCCGTGGTTTTCTCCGAAACTTAGCGTAAATACGGGAAAGGACCCCTAGAAATACTCCTAAAGGGGACACCCTACCCCTCGGCCTAGATACCACGTGTACATAATCAGCCGTAATCCCGTAACACAAAACAACACATTAATTCCTTATAAAATATCCAAAAAATTAATTCTAGATTCATCTTCCTCAGAACAACAATTTCAATATCTCATGCTTACACCTATTATAGGAATTATTGTTATTTATTTTGCTCCCCTAAAGTAAATCTTGCCTGTATTCATATTTTCAAACTCTTCCCATGAACACAAGGAAGAGTAAAAGGTGCTTAAGTTGAATGGCGAATCTGAAGTCGTCTGTGAAGAAATTCGGTGCATGATATGTAAAAAGCTGGCGACCCCTGAATTACTATAATCGTAGTTTAGATACCAAAACAGTATATTTCAGAGGAAGAATTTTCAAATCGAGATGTCCAGACTGTGAAAAAACAGATAGTTTAACCTCACATTAATTTGCGTTTCGCTTACTCTTTTTTTTTTCCTTAAAAATTATTATTTACTATTTTCAGGGAACTAGCATTCAGTTGCAGCATCGAAAATTTCACGGAAAGAATCTCGAAGTTTTATAATCCACATCTACAAATGATTTGACATAGATTCTTACAAATGGCGTGTGCATGACGTTCCTAAAATTTCAGTTGCGAAAGCTGTAAAAACTTATTCTGCAAAATTCGATTTGGTACATACTTTTCTTTTTGATTAAATGGCGAAAAAAGCAAATGCCCTTTTTCTGTGACTGCACAAAATCCAGCGCGTCAAAATCAATTCCAAATAATAAATCAAAATAACAAATAACGGCTGCAGGTGTAGGCCAGATCTGCAGAATTCATAACACATGCTGTCAAGGAACTTAGACATGAAACTTTTCAACCAAGAACGATTCATCATTGAAGCATAAATGATATTATGCAGCATTTTCATGAATACTTGTGGGAAATTTCGACTTTCATTTCGTCATAACTGTACACATTCTTCATGCGGATTCTGGGGGGAGGGGGGGGGTTATATCGGGAGAAACTTCAACTTCCACTGACTAAACATGTCATTTATTTCAAACCATGAATAACTTTAAAAGGATGATTTGTTGATAAAGAAGAAATCAACATATTTGTTGAAAATATGAATTTAAAATCATTCAGATTTTAAATTTCTTTATGTGTAGTGAAAAATAAATTTGTATTTCTCATACGCGGCTTATAAAGTTTGTAAAGTATCCCCACCCACTTAGAAGAAAAAAAACTTTTTTTTCCTTTTTTTTGGGGGGGGGCGGTTCTACTGACGTACAGACTGTTTACCTTCGATGACCTTTCTCGATTAATATGTACAGTAACTTTTGTCTTAAGAGGGGACTTAACTTTAAGTATCTAAGAGGGATCTCTTGTCTTAACTTTTGAATTTTAAAAGTTTAATTTCAATCCCTATCTGTTTCATTACTATTACAAATCGTCCTGTCAAAAATAATTCCATTTCCATTTATTTCCAACGAATAGTGCTTTTGTTGTTCAAAACACTAAATTTCTTTTCAAGGTTTATCCACGGCTTCATTGTAACTAAAATGAAAATTAAAGTGCGATAAACGATATTGATGTGCTACTTTAAAAGGAATGAAAGTTTAAGCTTTTACAAAAAAAAAAAATATGTAGTAACAAAGGGAATTCTGCAAATTTTCAAAATAAAACAATTATTCTTATTTTTAAAGTCTCTGAAACATCGGAAGGAAAAGTCATTTTTAAATTATGATTTACAAATATTTTTTATCTAAAATAACTAATTTATTGTAAGTAAAACCATTTCAAAGTTGGCAACATATTTTACTTGCACAAACAAGCATGCTTGTAACATTTTAAAAAATTGTATCACAGAATATTAATAAACATTAACATTTTGAAGTGATTGCAAACACTAAAAGTACAATTTGAAAGTTTTTTATAAAAGTTCATTAAATATTTATATGTGTTTTAAATCGTGCATCGTTACTTCTTTCTTGGTAAAAATGCATTAGCGCTTTATTACAAAAAATGAAAACAAAAAATATTTGCTTTTAAAAAACTGTTATTTTCTTTGAAGTAAATCCAATAATACAACTTGAAACATTTTATTTTAGATATTTTTGTTTATTCTCACAACCTATTTGTATCCGCTATAGACAAGTTTAAAAATTAGGATTATGAATTATAAATTTGTAAGGAAAATGCATTTTTTACTGAGATTTTTCTAAAGCCAAAACTGGTAATATGTATATTTCCTTGAGGCATCTGTAAGATATATTGTAAAAGTAGCATTATGACATTTAGAATTTTTTATTGTGATTTAAATGACAACAGCAATGCATTAAAGTAAGCTACTTCCAAGAGTATATTGCCCCCTTTTTACTTATATTTCCATTAAGAATGTTAAAACGTAACAACGCATATTTCCACGTATTTTCTTTTCGTCATCTTTTATGTTTCACACTTTTAACCCTTTAACGCGCAGTGTTCCCGCTCTGGGAACACCAAACTCTGACGTTTTGACTGTTGCCAGTCACGAAGAATAGATTTGATTTCTATAAAAATAGTTGCGGGCGGCATAGCTCCACGAGAATCTTTACTTCTAGCACGTCATTTCCCGTAAAAAAATTTTCACGATTATTTTTAACAGCACTGACATCTGCTGAAAAATGGAGGAATGCGAGAACAGATGGATAGATTGCCCAATGCCGAAAAAAGGGCAAAGATGACAGTTGGCTGTGCTTGCGCACAGCCTGCTGCGTCAAAAAAGGGTCCCTAGATCTGTTGCACGCGATGAACGTTTCGATCGTCCGCCATCTTGCTGGTTGTTAAGTCGAGCGATGGCAACGGCTGCCCTTTTTTCAGCATTGGGAAAGGGTTGCTCCTCAAAGGGTTAAGAATGTTAAAACATAACAACGCATATTTTCATGTATTTTCTTTTCGTCATCTTTTTTGTTTCACATTTTTAAACAGACTCAAAATATTATAAGATAAACATGATTCTAATAATGAGATATCTGCCATATTTTGAATTCCTCCAAATACCTCCCCCCCCCTAAATATTTCCTTGTTTTCTATCTACATACTTATACTATTCAAATACCTCGTTACTTTAATTGAAAAAAAATAGAGTCGACGTGTAGAGAGACAGATTAAATGAAAAGGAGTTAACATCTTTGCTTAAAGAGTAATAAACCAGCAGCATGACGTAATAAAACAGCGGGTGAGAGCATCATATCGCCCCATTTTGTGCATATTATGTCCGCTTATTGGTAAGTTGTTTTATTTCTTGTTCTAGAAATGTCTACTTACATGCTATGCAAATTTAGGGAACTGAATGATGTTACCGCTTGGGAATATGGCTGCGTGTTATAGGACTTGAAAACAGCGGAATTTTCATGATTGAGCTCATGAAGGAATATTTTTTAGTCTGTTTCCGAAAGAACTGTGTAAAATTTAAAAATAATTCTAGGGATTATTTGGTTTCAGTTTTAAAATCCCATGAAATTTGTTTAAATGTAAAAGATTTTAATTTTTATTATGTTTGCATTGTATCCTTTCGTAGATTCTCTTTAATAAATATGTCTGAAAAATTTTCGTATGGAAGTTAAAATAGCATTCACTTTAACTAATGTATTTTGATTAACAGTTCAGTAATATATAGTTTTAGTATAAATTGTAATGCCATGGTTACGTATGTCAGTATTTTCCTTCTGCCTAACTAAAACTACCGTAGCTAATAATACGGAATTCGGCACGTATGTGAGTATTTTAGCGTATGTTCTAGATTATAGAGCATTTTCCAAAATTCGTTACTTATGGGGGATCGGTGGCCAAAAATATTTTTTCACATACCCTGCGTGATCCGAAAGAAGGAAAGAGATATCCAGAAAATTCTTGCTGTAAAATAGAAACCTTATGAATACTTAAAAATTAATTTTAGGAAATTTCATATAAAATCCTTTAAGCAAAGTAGACATGAAAAAAGGTGAGGGTGGCCATTTAAAAAAAAATATTATCTATAAAATTATGGCTTTGAATTGTAACAAATGTGAGTACTGTGCTTAGGCGCGGGTTGTTTGTAATTCAGTACTTGTTGAAAATTTGTTTGTTTGAATTTTATCTAAAAATGTTGAATGATAGTCGAGTTATAGAGTCATAAAATAACTTCAGATAACCAACCGCCTTCATTTTCGCCTAACGATCTGCTTATTTTGAATTTCCCTGAAAAATCTTGAAAGGTTTTTCTTCTTTCTAAAAAGTATAAGAGCATCGTGATTCCAAAAAATATTGGTGTCAGATTTTGTCTGAAAATTTTATTTTAATAGGTATCTACGTACAGAAACACAGACATTATTCCAATCCATTTTAACTAGCTTTTGCTTTGGTGCGTACATATGAACACATATATTTCATGAAAATAAAAACAATTTAGAAGGATAAAACTGACGACCAGATTGTATGGTGGATAAAGCGCCGTGCTACGGTTTCTGGTTCAACTCCCAGCGGTCGGGTCATTGTGTCCGCGCCCTTCATAGGGGGCGGCGTTGGTCCACCTACTAGGCACCCCCATAATAAAAAGACCAACAACTCCGGCCTCAGTAGTCACCAACGCCTTCAGGGGCAGAGGCCCCGCAATTGGGAAAAAAAGATGAAATTTAGGATTGTTATAGCTCCTAGTTGTGCACCTCACTTTTTAAATGCAATCTTCTAGTTTATTGAACCCCAAGGTCAACATAAGTCACTGAAAGACTTTGAATATATATTAAATTCTGCGGACAACAATTTTTTGGGTCATACCTAAAATTAAAATATCGCCAAATGTTGTCAAGATTAGAGACTATTTATTAAAATACAGCCAAATTGGGTCTAAAAAGAATTTTTTTTTATTTAAACCCAGCTTGGCACTATATTTTACAGATTTGGCGAAAAATTGCCGAACATTAATTATTGAAGCATTGTATCTCAATTGAAATTGAATAAATTTGAATAAAATGCAACCAAAAAAATGTGTATGTGTATAACTAAATAGATGAGCAAGAAAGTTTTGTGGTGTCCATATCAGTTTATTTTATCTTTCCTAAATACAAAATTTGCACTTAAGATTTAGACAAATTTCCACATTTTCATTTCAGGCCTACATCTTTTAAACACTTTGAGCCTATGTGCTTCCTTTTGGTATTGTTCAATTCTTAAACAGAAAGATTCTTTATGATTATAATGAGCTTGTGCGTAAGCTTTTGTAATTTTAGACAGTAGTAAAGATGGGAATGTTCATTTGCATATGACTTAAATTTTTCCGCGTGGGATGTATGCCGAAATGCTTAATATCCCAATGGTTATTTCCAAATTAACTAATATCTGAAAAGATTTAAAAATGTCACTTACAATTAGCTCAATGGTTTGAATTATCTTTCGCTTTTTGATAAAAACATTGTTATAACGGAGGAAAACTGAAGAACATTATTTAAATGCTCAAAGCTTTTTAATACGAAGAATATTCTTACTGATAATTATAAATATCAGTATAAATATTCTTCTGATATAATATATTGCTCAATGATAAAAAATAAAAGCATTTGCATAATAAAACGTAAATCTTAAAAAAGCTCACGTCAGTAAAATTTATATTGTATAAATCACTAAGAATACGGCTAAATATCTATTTTGTGTGGTTTCAGCAACAAAGTTTATCATTTTAATCTTTTATAGTATTCCTTTACATCATTTTCTACCTGTGTAGATTTTAAAGAAGTCCAGAAGAAAAATTCCTTGGTATAGCTTGAAACATATGTGACGCTTCCTTGTATTTACTTTATACTAAGTTATTTTCAATTTAAATTTTGGATAAAATTTACAAAATTCACTTTTCAAAACTGTCAATTCGGAGTGCTCTCTGAAAAATAGATTCATTTGGTACTGAATTTTGAGAAAATTAGTAGTAATAAATTCATAAAAACAACAGAGGGGGAAAACAGAATGCTAATGCCGTTGGTAGTGCTCGAATTTTTAAAATTGGACAGGTGGACATCTATACAATAGCCTTCAATATTGTTCAAAATACTACCCTGGAGCCTCTTCCAAGATGTACAAACGTTTTGTCACTGCTGTTCGAGTGTTTGCTTGGGGACGAAATGATATCCTTTAAGATTTTTGTTGATTTTAGGAAGATAAGTGAAAGTATCACGAAAAAGACATGGAGGACTTTTAGTTTTGAATGCGTCTTTTTTGTGAAATTTATCATTATCTCGAAATTAAGAAGGAACTATACAAAAAAATATTTCGGCATCGTAGCAAATTGTCACTCAAGAAACGGCTATTCAATATTCCAATCTGTAAAAAATACCTAAAGTCAGAGTATCAAAGACTAAAGGTTCTATATAGACAAGTATTGAAAGATATTTATAGCTTGTTTCGTTCAAAAAATTCCCTTTATTAATCTTGGTGTGAATTTGAAGGTCATTTCAAATTAAGACTGTTATATATGGGCTTGCTGTCCCTGTCAACTTACTTCATCAAGCAGACTTCTTAGTGCTTCGATCTGTGCCATCTTTTGTTGGAGGAGGGCGTACAGTCTGTTCTGTCTGCTGCTGACTTGATAGTCACCGTCTCTCTGGTTTGATCTCTTTCTGCCGCAACCAGTGAAGGCGTTACAGAAAGGACGCTTCTGCAATATAGGAAGGTCTACCTGGTCCTATAATGAAAGGAAACAGAAATCACTAAAGATAGATAAGTCTATATCAAATTCGAGCGTCATGATATTTTGAAGATATCGTATGGCTTCTACTATAAACCAGATAGATTTGAAAAGTTAGAAGATTATCCACGGACTTAGACATAGGACAATAATAGACATATTCTAAAAGAGTTAAACGAAATTTCCCTTTAAGATGTCGATTTGAGTGGTAATCATTAAGTTTATGTTGTGCGCATGTGTGAGTTAGTAGTAGATTGCACCAATGATTCGTCAACATGCCTCGCTAGAGGGCGCTTATATAGCTAATTATTAAAGGAAGGTCGAGTATTTTTTTTTTTTTTTTTGAGAGACTGGCGCTATTTCGCCAATCTGCCGCTAGTCGATTTTCGTCCTGTAGTCAAGTCCATGCGATTATCCTAGCAGATTGACGGGAATCGAAACACCAAGGTAGCTCCGCCTCGACTGACAGCAACGTCTTCTAATGGCAGTGACTTTCGACTAAATATGTGACGCTTTCCAAGCTGCAGTATAGTAAATAGTTTATGCTCTAATTAACTGCTAGTTTGCATCTGTGGCTATTGTTAAGACAGTTCTTTTATTTTCTGGTTAATATCACATGAAATTGTGAAATTATTTTTTAAATGTCTCACACACTTTAAAGAAAGCATGCGAGGTCATATCGAATTTCTTTTTCTGGTTTATGTACAAAATACTGTTCTTCATAAAAAGTTAATCATGCACTATGTAATAAAAATTTTTTAACATTTCTTTCGACATGTGCTTGGATACTTTTTTTGTGGATGTACAATGGGCCCCTTGACAGGGAACAAAATTTCAGCAAAAAACTGAATTTTAGGAGGGGGGGGGGTCTAAAGAATATTTATACAAACTGATCGGCCGAGTAATTTAGGGGGAAAGTAAGGAGTAAATATTGAAAATATAACGTGCAACGTGAAATTTCTTTGTTTTCAATTAATGAATTTCATGTATTCAAAATATTTCCGAAACTTTTTTGAATATTTATTTTGCTATTTAAAGCTCAATAATTATAGTTTTAATTTCTTTCCAAAGAATCAATTAATTTTATTTTTGTTCGTAACTCACTTTATTTTCTATAGCACAATTTCGATAGTAACAATATAGAGTATCAAGATTATGTTTTTTTATTATCAGTACTTATTCAGTGACTTACAGGGTACCAAACAAAGCGTGAAATCACTTATGATTTTATTTTATTTTTTAATAAAATGGTTAAGTTCCGAAGTTATTCCAATCACAATTTAAGAGAGCAATGAACAAGTGGATAAGCCGCTGAACATTGGTAGATGTCTGAAGTGTGAAGGCCTAGGCTTTTGTTCTACCGCGCGGATATCGATCTAAAAGCCTGAAGCTTTGGATGTTTTTTTGCAGATGTAACGTGAATACTTATTAGAACTCCTTAAAAAGTCCTCAGCCAAGGCATTTCTCTCTTTGGCAGATATCCCTAGTATGATTTACCTTTAAAAACAAAACAGAAAATTAAGCTTTTAATTAATAAATAAGCTGCTTTCTTTGGAAGTTCTGTAAATTAATTTTTGACAAAATCTTAGATAATGATAACAATGGATATCATCTACTAAAAGCTTTTTATCTTTAAGCAGTTCCCCCAGAAAAATCCTTCAAAATTTTCATCATTATGTTCATATAAATTTACTTAGTTAATGAAATTACAAACCATTCAAATACAAACCCTTAAATATATCCATATAATATATAAATGGAATTACCTACTTTCAATTGTCTCAAGTATTCAAACTTAAACATGAACTTGCTTTTGAATAATCTTAAGAAAATTCGTCATAACCATCGCACATATTGTGTTCTGATTTCAAAGGGTAAAATTTTGTCCACAGATTTCAACAGCCCTTGTAGTATTATGCAAAATGGAAAATTCGAATTCCCGGAACAAATAACCAAGTAATCAATCTTCAGCACAAATGTATCGATATTTTCATTAAGCACAACTAACTTGTGATTCGCTAATAATTACCACGAATTCCTCTCTTATATTGTTTCCGTGTTTGTGTTAGTGTACAGCAATTCATAAAATGGCCTCCAGTTGTAGAAATTGGCCATGATATTACGTGCCAGATTTTCTATTTCACAGGACCGCGATCGACTATGCACAAAAGCACGCTTAATTTATGGTTGGTCAAATTAACTCTCACGCCAGCAAAGGATGATAAAATTAAGAAGAAAAAAAAAGATTTCCAGCCGTTAAATAATGCCTTTAAAATTACACTATAAATCATCAATTTTTTTTAAATAAAAAATTATAATTTCACGAGCTTTTTTTTTGTCTTACGAGCCTCGTATGAGGATTATTATAATTAAGTTCTGTGGGTGGGCACCCAGGTAGTGTAGTTGCTAACGAGCTATTCTATCACGTTTTGTCCGGATTTGATTCCCGACTTGAGTGTTAACACGTCTGTCCTCCATAGGGTCGCCCACTTTATGGCACTTAATAAATTCAATATTCCGGAATGATATATAGCGAATGCATGATGAGAAAGTGGCTGCCCTTGGGAACAAAAAAAAAGGTCTGAATGTTTTTATAATGTTCTGCTTTTGTTAGAATTTGTATGTAAGTAAGCATTATCTGCTACGTTATTGTTTGAGATTTTGTTTATTGGAATTGTATCAACTTGTGTACTGTGTTTTTACGCATCATACAAAATATATATTTTTGTTTCTTCAATAGCAACCATAAAAATAATATAGAACTCTTTTTTTTTAACCAGAACAACAACACTTTTGTTATGACATGCATATATTCCCATTTCCGTTTGTGGACAGTCCTACACTACGATTAAAACGGAACTGGAATTTCTCCATATTGGTCGTACCAATGTTAAACTTCCGTGCTTGTAATACTTTTGGTTGAGCTAGATTTACCTAGATATATGAACCTGGGGGCTGTATACAAACTAAGATTGCGTATTTTTTCACTCACTTCCCCCCGCCTTAAAACTTTTAACATTTATACCCTGCATCTAATTTTGACCATTTTTACAGAAGATGGGGCGGTTAAACGGTTCCCATTAGACCACTGAAATTGAAGCAGCACCGGCATGGCCAGTGCTTGGGAGGGTAAACTCCTCTGTCGACCGCCTGATGTAGGCCATGTACGCTAAAGGCAGCTGGTGCACGTAAAATCTGTCGGGTCTCCAATGTCCTCCATGTTTAGACGATACCTCCGGGGTACCAATCCTCGTGCTAGGTCTATCACTTGGAATTACCTAGAAATTAGCTGACCACTTATAGGGGGGCAAAGTTGGTTAGCCTTCTAGACGCCCCACAATGAAATGATCAGTATCTCTGGCCCTCGTAGCGTCAGGCCTACAAGTAGGCCACTGACCCGGTCATTACAGAGAAAAACATTTTACCGTTTTTGTATCTAGGATTGACAATCGGTCAACTTTTCGTGAATGCGATGTATAAAAAGTAAATAATTACTGTTAAAAAAAAAGCAGAACTTTCTTGGTTCTTAGCGTTATTAGTACTGTATCAGAAAATATTTTTTTCTTTTACAAGAAACTTTTAATGTTTTTTTTTATACTAATAAAAGAAGAAAAAAATGAGGTAATTTTGAAAACATACGATATCATCCGATAATTTTCCCAGGATATAAATAAACAAACATATTTTTAACAGCAAAAACTGATTTCAGTCCTAAAAAAAGAAAATTAATGAACATTTCAAGCATTATTCGTTAATGCTTTTTCTTTATTAGCTGCTGAATAGCAATAATAATAATAAAAATAAAAAGAAATCTCAATATTTTGACGGTAATCCATTATAATTTTTATCTCTGAAAACTTATCGTCTTATTTTAGTAGATAATTAAAGTGAAAATTAATTGAATTAATTAATTTGTAATAAGATTAAAAAAATCGATTTATTTTTCATTTCTCCATAAACTGAAATATACTTAAGGTTTTCAGGCATGAAATTAAGAAACGTCATTATTATTTTATCGTATTTAAAAACAATTAACACGCCCTATATGTAGTTGCATGCTAATACAACTCTAAGTGAGAGGTAACTGTATACAGTAATCTCTCACTATTACTATTATTTGGTTACACGCGTAGCTGAGGTAGATGCAATTCTTTTTTTAATTACAGTCGTACACTTCTCATTTGCGCTCTAATTTCAGTTTTATCCAATTTTGAGATTTTTAAACGGTCTTTTCAAGCGAGCACAAGAAAGATATCAAATCTGTAGTAAGCCATTGAAATAGTCATGCCGGGGACTTACAACAGATGCAGAAGGGGAATCTCAGCCATCCTGTTTATGAGAGGAAGAGAGAAATCAGACTTACTTATCGAAATATCAACATCCTACTGGGTCATGTTAAAATATTTTGTAGAGTTGAGGCTCACTACTCATGAATAAAGGTTAGGAAAAATAAATAACGTTTTCGACTAATAGCGAAAATGCCGTCCCAAAAAAGGGACACTAGGCATAAATGAGTTAAAAAGAAAAAAAAAACGGTAAAAAAGCAGCGTAAATATTTTCTTAACATTTCTCCTGAAACAATGAAGAGAAAGCTGTAAAAAATGATCTAAATTGACTACTACTATAATCTAGGCACGATTTATGCATCTAGTTTAGAGCCTCATATACTTTCTACATGAATTAATGATATTGATATCACTGAAAGAAAAAAATACTAAATTCAGTTGTTTTCTCTCTAAATATTGCTATTTGAAATAGGAGCCTCATATGAGGTTCAGGGTGACGAGAGGGTTAATATTTCAATTATTTTTACAACAAGTCCAGTAATTTGGCTGGCCGCTTACATACAACTTCAGTTCTTGAAGACGACAATATTTCGTAGATCCTGATATGTAGACTTTTATTTTACTTTTTACTTTTTTTGAAGAAGTAAAATAACTCAGGAACGATTGTAGGTTTTTTTTTTTTTTTTTTTTACAATAACAACCTTAGTTTCTTCAAAAACACGCGCTTTAGGAGCGTATTTTAAAGTATTCATCACATTTCTGCTTGTTTTGACACTGTCCATTTCTATGGTTCACTCCTGCAGAATAAATCATTCGGATACTTTCACCCCGGGAAAAAAATCACTGGAAAGCTGCAATATTTTTAATAAAAATTGCTGAACGAAAATTTTTCAGACAAATTCAATTAAATCGAACTACTTCCCCTTTCTACATATTTTCGTACTGAGCATTGTTTTATTTTGCAGATTTCTAAAATATGTTTCGTATGTTAAATTTATTTTATTAGATTGTCGCAAGATGAAATATTCAGTGCTTTACGTCTAAAATGTCATTTTTTTCTCTTAAGTATACCATCCTACGCAGAAATTTCAGTTAGTTCCGATGCATATTTATTCGTCACTGTTTTATAAAATGTACTCTCTACTTTTTTTAATGCATTACCAGTACTTTGTTTTAAAATAAACTTCAAGTTGTTCGTTGGCATGTGATACAAATGCGAAATTCTTTGCTTTTCCTGTTTTTTTATTGTTGTTGTTCCTGTTGTAAGATTGCTTCTCCGATAATGCTTTATAAAATAAAAGTAATCAATTTACATTATTTTGGAAAGCACGTTGCAACTAATATTCATCGGAAATAGTCGGATGAAAAGTAATTTCGTTATAAATAAGTAAACTTTGTGTTAAATTTACCTTTCTATTTATAGCATTGCGGTGTTTGTAATACAACGTACTAGAAAATCGTAAGCACGCTCTTACCTTGTCTTAAGAACGAGAGTAGAGAATATTTAACATAAAATAACGTTTCCTGTGAGTACAAAGATTATTTCTTCAATCACGGAAACTTTACTGTTAACAGTGCTTCCGGAATATCTCCGTTATTTGACGAATATCCAGTTTTTTTTTCTGCTGTCAATTGAAGAAACTTCTTCAGATTCAACGAAATGCTTTTCTCTTCTTCAAATTTTCGGGAAGAAATCACGGAAATAAAACGTTCCAAGGAGTACCGAAGTTATTCGTTGAAGAATGAGCAATAAATTAATGTATAAAGACGCACTGTCAAAAATAATTACTTCAATTCACGGAATTTTTTCTGGCAGTAGTGCTACCGGAATATCTCCGTTATTTGACGAATATCCGTTTCTTTTTTTACTCCTGTCAACTGAAGAAACTTCTTCAGATTCAAATTTTTTTTTCGGATTTCGGGAATAAAAATTCACGGAAAAATACATTTCCATAGACTTCCGGAAATTTTCCGTAGAAAAATGAGGAATAAACTAGTGTATAGAGACGAGATTTTCTAAGAGTGTAAGACATTAACTTTGCCAGATTCAGCGTTTTCCTTTGAACTCCGTTGTTAAAGAAACACTATCGTTTCTGCTACTAAACTATTTCCAGGACATAAGCAAACCCCACCACGGATGAGTATATAAGACACCGAACATAGTAAATGGCTCAAGTGTGAAGTTCCAGCGTTCTCGCGCAGATGCCGATCTAACTGTCTGAAGTTTTGATTGATTTTCTCCAGTTGTAACTTAAATACGCGTTACAACTCCTTAGAAAGGACTCTGACCAAGGCACCCCCATCCTTAACAGATAGTCCTTGCGTAGCTCTGCTACAACAACACAAGCAAACGAAGAAACAATCAGGGACGTATGCCTTGTAATTCAAAGTGCATGGTTTCACCGTAGGACAAAATACAAGGATAGCTAACATTATGATAAAAATATGTCGACCTCATTTAATCTGACATCAAAAGGGCTTTTTTTTTTTTTTTACAAAGTGGCATTTCCTACTTCAGCAAGTCGTTTATTAAATTTACATTGACGTTGCTATTGCAAGGGTTAAAAGCAAGCTTCTGTTAGGAAAATAAATCTTATTTGCATTAATGAAAACTAGACTCAATACTTTTCATCTTTAATCACTTAAATAACTAATTTACGCGTCTACATTAATATTATAGTTACCATAGTAACAGAATCATTGTTGCCATTTACGATGTTAAATTCACAATAGCAAAAATTTGAGTACTTTCTACAGTTTTTATTCTCAGAATGAAAAGATGTAAATACAAAACAAATAGAACATTAATTTAGAAGCGCTTTAAAAGTGCTCCAATTTTAATTTTAATGCTTTGTTTCTTTCTGTTACACTGTAGTGTAACAAACAAAAAAATGGGAAGCATATTACATCCAAGTAAAAACACAACAACTTCGCACGTCCGTAAAATTGTTTGTAAACAAAGCTGTCTGGTTGCCACTAGAATCACAGTAAATTCCTGCGTGAACTTTTCTCCTTTCCTCTTCATCTCAGAGCAAGAGGAATGACGTCACGACGCAGCGAAACTGGTTCTGTTCACCGATCACCCAGGTCAGGGGAATGACTCAGCGGAAAATGAAAAAATTTTTCCTCCACTCTCAGTGGCAACGGTTTTCGAAAAAAGTTCGTTGAAGCAGTTGTGCGTTTTGATATGTGAAGTGACGGTGCATATTTTTTGGTGGGGATGCCCACATTTTCTCTTCGAATGTTCGTTGGCAGGCAGAAGACTGCACGAACAGGGCATCCCCCGCCTCGCTGCAATTTTTCTATTTTTTACTACGCTATTTAAAGATTTGTTTGTATAAAATCATGAAGACGAAGATATGTTAAATATTGCTAAAAAAAAAAAAAAAAAATTCAAATTATACGAATATAGATGTGTTCATCGTAAAAAATTTTGTGTCCTGATCCGAAGCGGCTGAGGCTCTACATTTTTTATCTATATTCATCGACGATTTGTACTACAAGAATTCTGCGGTGAAGAAAAATTATTAATCAGTGTTGACTCAACATAAAAAATATGACAGAATTGATGTCGCTTTATTTCTACCAAAGGATCTGTCCATGTGACAACTGCTAAGGTGTGCATACGTACTAAAGACTTGTGTTTAAACTTCCTGGGCTGGAACGAATCACTTTGATGATCTATTTTCTCCAGCTAAGATGTGCATACGTGTTAAAAGCTTGATTTACTGCCAAGGGCATCGGTGGTAATGTAGAACTTTATAAATTCAATTTTATTCTCCTTCAAAGAAAGATATCGAAGTGATTCTAGTAAAAAAAAAAAAAAAAAAAATTTGAACTTGAAAATTAACAGGAGAAATATTGTTGTGAAAATGTATTGAAATCTGAATTGAATATGATATATTAGTGTAATAATATGCCAATTGAGATCATTATTTTTAGTAATGATAACTGCAAAAATCAGCATGATAATTAATTTGTAATAGTTAATTTTCATCAGCAATTAATTAGTTTCAAATCATAGTTGATCAATTTTTTTACAGTGTAAAACAGGTGATTTCAATTGACATTTTATTCTATGTGCTGAGAACTTTAATTTGGGTGATTCTGTAAAGCATATACATCATATTAGATTAAATACTAAGCATTTACTTAAAAATATTGGTTAGTTATGCAAATTACTTTGGTATTACTTATGGTAAGTTATGCAAATTACTTTGAATCCATGCATTTGTTTGAAAATGATGATAAATTTGAATATTATTCCTAAGTTTCTCGATGAGGAGCGAATATATGGTGTGCTCCATGTAAGGTACTTTGAAAATGTTTCGATATGTTAGTGAAATTTCAATGATAAATTAGGTGAATATTGAATTGTTGTAAATTATTTAATCTAGAAAATTATTTTTCAAATATCCTCTAATAAAGAAAGTTGGTACCAAAATGAATCAGTAATTTTTTGTCTCCCTGCAAGCTATTTAATTTACAGCTGGAGACAGTGGAGAAAATGACAAACCTTTAATCTTATTTCCAGGTGAGTTCCTCTAGTTTGCATGGCTATTGTATAAATTAAATTATTTTATTTTCACAACGCAATGATATTACCACTATACGTTGAGGTGTGGGTGCCTTAATTCAGTGTAGAATATTGGTATTTCTGAACCTTGAGTATCATTGTAGAAATTTCTCAAAGAAATATTTTGAACAGGTTAAACTTAGGTTCCTCAGTTTGGCCAGGGCTTTCCATAATCTGCACTTTTTATCTGGAAGTAATTTAGTACTTATTATTTCTCATGTTTAAAATTTTTACCTTTTCAATTACCAGCATTCTCACTGAAATTCAGTTAAATTTAAATTAAAATAAAATTTTTGTTTTACCACTCACATTTAAGCACCCGTGCCAACTTAACACTTTCGTATGGGTGGCAACAGATGGTTCAAACATGACCTGGAGCGGCTTACGCTAAGCAAAGTCAGGGACGCCTGGGGTTGTCAGAAAGTCTGAACTGTTATGAGATCTTATGAGTTTACTTTTTAAAAAGAAATACGCTGTAGTGAAACAAAGAAGAATCGCTAACCAACCAGAATGCACCCAATAGAAGGAACTGAGGCAGCATATGTTTGTTAAACGACGGTTTATATTTGTTTCACAAATTTGCATTTTCTCATCTTGCACGTCAAATGTTTACAGAAATCGCTCATAGATGGCAGTACTTGCATAATCACAGACAGTTTACAGAACGGAACTCGTGAATGCTTCAATGTTCTATATTTTTAAAACATGCTTTATGAATAATGAATTTTGCTATGGACTTTTACTTAAATGGTGAAATAATCATGAATCTGTCTTACCGATGCAGCATTGAAGTTCAGTAAGTTTATAAGAGGCTCGAAAATAAAAAATAGAAAAGGCGAAAAAAAAAATCACTTGATAACTTACAGTGGCATTTTATATGCATTAAAGGGAATCAGGATTTTTTTAATGCTTTTGTCATAACTTGATAACGAGAGAATTCAAAAAAAATTTCCATTACTTTTCAAGAAGAAACAATATGCTTCCACCGCAGTCCTACTTCTTGCTAGTCAAAATACGATCTGACTGTTTTATTTTTTTCAGAAATCAAAACAACATACTCAGCCGATTATAAGTACAAAATATGTCATTCAGCAAATGTCTGAAACCAGCTGGCGCCTAGCCTAAAAATATCCTGTTCCATCTGAGTCATCTTGTATACAAATAAATCTATTCTGAAAATTACATTAATCAGAAAGCAATTTATTGTCTTTGAAAACCCACAGAGAAAATATAACACTGTGTTTCTAAATTGGATTACAAAATTTCTGTATAAAAAATGCACTAAAATAAAAATACAGTGGTGGGGTAAGGACAAAAGAAACCTAAATAGATTTAAAATTCGAGGTTTTGTTAATATTCAAATCAGGATTAAAAAAAGATATAAAAAATATATAAAATACCAATTTTAAATGTTGTACAAATACCTGATCGAGAGATTCACTGGCAACTGTAAAGATAACTGCCAAAGCTGTAAGTGCAATGAGAGCTAAACATGTGGAACGTGCCATTTTATCTGGATATCTGAAAACAAAGAATAAACACGTATTAGCTATAGAAAAAGGTTCATCAAAATATAATAAAATGTACGTCTAAACTAAAGAAAAAATGCCGAAACTACACCCACGGGTGTACAAAAAAAAATTTCTTCAATAATTCGCCTAAAATTCAAAACACATATCACACTTTTTTGACTAATACTAAGGACTGCAATAAGGCCTTAAAGAAACACCCGAAATTTGTACACCGCAAATACTTTGGGCTTTCCCGTAAGTGGAACAGCTGCGCTATCTGGTGGTTACAAAGGAATCTGGTGCGGTTATATTTATTTTAGTTTATTCATATTTGAGTTTCGCGGACTTGATGTTACCACCACCAAATAGTTCGATGATAGTAGCTCTGACAACCTCCGAGAACTTGTGGAATTAGGAACACGCGACCTTCCTCACAATTGCGCAGCAAATTGCGCGTCCTTTGTATTAGTCCCTGACATATATAAAATATCAATATGATCTACAGAACATGTCAAAAATAGTTGCCAGATGTCCATTAGAAAGTTTCTAAACTGAGTTCGAAAAATTCACTCAATTTTGCTAAAAGTTTCTAAAGTTTTTAACTGTGGAATGCAGTCCATTTGCTTTAAATGCAAAGCTGATGAACTTAGTCATAAATTACTAAATGCAATGAAAAGTCCCTAAATTTAGCGTTAATTCCTCTAAATTGGCAACACGCTTATTAACCACCTAGTAACCACGTTTGCAGGACATAAGTAAGCATCTTCAATTTTGAACATCAAGAAATGGAACTTAGTTCAAATTGTCATAATGGCTATGGACTGGATTTGTTTAAAAAATAAATCAATAAAATAAAGTAAAGTAAAATACCTTTTCGACTTTGGCGTTAGCAAGCTTATCAACTACCATCGTAATCAAGTTTGAGTGCATAAATAAATATATATTTGGGCTTTTCAGTAAGAGAAATCCGATTTGAACAACAAGAACTAATATTTGATTCAAATTGTTGATTATTATGAGGTTTATGAGGTATATTTAATTTTTTAGTGGCGAACTCTTTTCTAAAGTGAGTGAAGTATATTTTTTAACATGATTTTTAAGAAGTGATAGGATGGAAACAAATAACAAAAAATGGATTATGCACATTCAATTGATATACAAATTCGACTCGATATGCTCCATGTACGCCGCACACAATCATACAGGTTTAGAAAAATATACCAACGGTATCAGCTTAAACTTGGAAGTATACAGTAGCTGTCAGTACATTTATCCCACACAAACAGACGAATAGGACAAATTAAACTCGGCCTTAAATTTAGGAACGCATAGCTCTTAATAAAAAAAAATAATAATAAAAACGTGAAACCAGCAAATCTGTCATCGCTAAGCGTTGTTGGGTTAACAACCATTTTTTTTTTTTTACTTTATTTCATATAGACTTATTTGCAAATGTTTCCTTAATGAATTTCAGATTTCCTTGAAAACTTTAATATCCACAAAAAACGTAAATAGTCTTGTTAGTGTTGATTTCGTTTTTCCTCCCTTTCCTGAATGTTGGAAATCCCTGTGTTCTGAGTTACCATGATTTCTTTTTTTTTCCCATTGGCCCTCACAAATCACCCATGCGGATCTCTGATGTTCTATTGGCCCTCGTAAACACTATCTTGAATCACTACTTTTTGTATGTAAACAGAGCTTTTACCATTCTCATTCGAGCACTAACGACGGCATCTTATACAAAAGTTGAAGGAATTTCTGCGTATAGTTCTCAATTGCACATGCCAACACTATCTTTTGAAATTTATCAAAGCATTTTTAAAAAGAAAATAATAAGGTTTTAAACAGAAACAAAATCAGAAAACTTGCGTTAGCAAAATTTTCATTTTCAGTACCTAAAATCCTCTGTGAGTCTTGGTCACATCAAAATAATATTTTTTATTAATGAAAATATAGCTTATTGAGTGAACAAACAACGTTTCAAAATCCATTCATGTACCATTTAAAAAAATCCACAAATATGCACCTCTTTCTCCCCCCGTCTAAAAAGATTAGACTAGCGATAGATAAACAGTTAACCAACAGTCCTCCAAAATAAAAAAATATGAAAGTCAAAAGTATTCCATTCTCTATTTTGAAGGCTTCGGTATAACTTAATATCGATTACTAGACCTTTTGCAATAAAGTTCTTAAAAGATAGTGAGGGTATTTCATAGGGTCTAAGAGGTCTCTCATAATTTCATTTACAAAATACTTGAAATAAAAACAATATAATAAAACTACAAAGGTCCACTTTTCATAAAAACAAGTGAAATCTTCAGTTTGATTGTCTATGTTTAAATTATACACCACGCATGCTAATAGAACTTTTAATTAAATTTGGATTTATAAGCTTTTTATAACTAAAAGATTTTAATAACTATTTGTACACTGTATAGTAATAAAAATAATGCTTTAAGGTTTCCTAATTTTAATCAATGTTTAGTTGTTTTTTTAAACATAATTATTTAATAAAAAGTTTTACTGCTCAATTATATTAGAAAAAAATATTTACTATCGCACATTTTACGAAAATGCGTTATAAATTTCATTTGAAAATTACTTGAAAATTATACGGCAAATTTATACATTTTTACTATTTTAAGCACTTTATATTTTCGCTATAAACTTTTTTACAAGGAGATTTTTTTAATCACACGCTGAAAATTGCTTACTACGTTCGACGTAAAGTAGAATAAAAATAATCTAACATTCTAGAAAAGAAGGAGATTATGAAAAAATAAATTTTTCATTATGAGTATACTGCTGAAAAATTGTGAAGATTAGTTTTTATAGCCAAAAAAGCTATTGGTTACAGGCTACATATTTAGAAATTTAAAATGTCAGAATTTTTATGCCTTTTAAAAATTTATGAAACTCGCATAAATTTAAATATATATTACAAAATACGATTACACATTTGTGTATAAAAAAGATTTCCACTGATTAATAAGAAATATCGTCTTGTATACTTCTGTATGGAAAGGAATAAGAAATTTGTTAAATATCTCAGACTTTCAAATTGAGCGAATAATTCCAAATTTTACATTTTAAATAGAAAGAAATATGTTCATTATAATTCTGCATTCATCTCAATGAAATCGGAAAAAAGTTTTCAGTCAAAAAACAAATGTATACTTATTCGTATGACGAAAATCCACAGATGTAATGATTGTTTCACTTCAAGAAATAAAAGGTACAGTATTTTAAGCGTCATAAATATAGTTAGCATTGTAAATAAAGTTACCCTATTTCGAATGCTTAAGAAACGTTTGAGAATTGGAAGATATAGCTCACTGTTAACATTTTTAATGCTTACTTTTCTAATGTGCTTCCTAAGTTATATGTGTTTCGCATTTAATTTTAAACATTAATTATGAAACTACATGGTTATGTTATAAAGAAAGACTTTTTTAATTTATGTTATACATTTTATTTCTTGAGTGTTAATCTAATAAGAAATACTTAAATTTGTGATTTAAATAAACTAAATAGAATAAAAACTATGCATGTTACAAAAACATATATCAATCATATATTTGTATCCTTTTAGAACAAAAAAATGTTCAACATTTAAAGAGATAAATAATAAAAAATTATCTTAATTTGTGTCACTGTTTATTGTTTCAAAAATAATTTCTGAGAATCTGTAAAATTTGCGCTTAGTCTTTTTGCACTTAGTATATTTATTACACACATTTTTTAACACATTTTGCTGCAAACATTTTTAAGCAATTCATTTTTGTTTCACAAATTCTCTGAAAAAGTTAGTATATAAATGCACTATTTAGCTATTTCCTTCATTACGAAATTCGATGAAAAGCTCTAAACCTTAAATTTCAAAACTTAAAAGACCATTCATTTTGCTTATTATATTTTTACTATTTTTAATAGTATGCCCAAAAAAATTGAAATACAATATAACCTTGATTTCTCGAAGTGGCACCGAAAAAAAATTCGAGATATCGAGTTTTCGAAGATTATGACGCAAAATATAAGGGTGATATGTTTGTAAGGGAAAACAAATTTATTCCAGACATCAAAAATTTCGTGGTATGAAGGTTCGAGACATAGATTTCACACTGTATTAGGTGATAAAATATACCAAGTCGTAAATTTTAATCAATTAAAGGCACTTCTGAAGAATGAATTTCAAAAATTTCTCAACTCAAGATACGGATGACTGAAAAAAAATATTAATTCAAACTTAAGCTTGAATTTAAATGAGATCCAAAATTCATTTAGCAAGAAAAATCCATGCATAGTTTGAATGTCTCAAACTTCTGCTTTAAGACCTCAGAAACTGAAGATATGTTTTTCGAAAACGCAAGTTTAAGATTCTCTTAGACTTTTTAAAAAGACGTTTTATACAGTCTTAAACAGAAAGAGACCTACCTTTATAATTAAATTACATTTTGTTTAAGTAGATAATCACACTGTAGCTTTTAAGAGTCAGAAATGAAGTTCACAAAATTAAAACGAAACGTTTTACTCTTAAGATTTCTTACTAATGATGCATAACCTTTTTTTATGGTTCCTGGCTATTTAAAATTAACCACAAGCTATACTATACACAATAACGCATGCAGTACCGGGCTAAGAGCAAAATAATGTGTCTGCAAGAAGGAGTTTTTGTGCCCCTCTAGAATGAAAGTGTGCGCAGAAACCCCCCTAAAAGTGGGACGGATGCATTATAACTGAAATTTATCGGGGCTTAATACCTGAAGTTTTTAGTACGTTTTCATCATTTTCATTTTTAATGACTTATTCTTAAATTCTTTTAACTTACTATTTCAGTTACAGTACAGTACTTCGATGGGCGTACTGTATTGTACATGTGTGTATAGAGCAAACTTATAACAACATTTTATTTGCTAAACAAACGTTATTAACATATTCAAATGAATAATTTGCACTTAAAATAACATAAAAACTTAAGATTTTATCACATTTTCTATTTTTACATTTCCCACCCATTTAGATGTCCCCTTTTCTAAATCGCAATTGTATCCTGTAAAATCGCAATCCTTTCTAAATCGCAATTGTACTGCACGCTTTGTCTTGCACGCCTTAGGCCGGTTCTGAACGCATGATGTTGTATGTAACAATATATCATTTACAAAACATTCTATGAAAATAATAATAAAAATATGTTTTTAACAATGGCACATGATTTTACATCATTGACGACCACCATCCATCAAAGATATTTGACGCTGTCTGATATCAGAGAAATTGTAAAGTTAAAATGTACAGATTTTTATAGCGTTGATTAAAGTTCTCAGGAGATTGAATTTAAAAAAATACAAAATTAAAGTTTTTATAAAGCCGAGAGCCGAAAAAAAAGTTCTTTGTTTGTAAAATGTGCCTCATACATTAATTAAGGGATGGACAGAATTTCAGATTTTCTTCATAAAACCCTGAGAGATATATGTAAACAAAATAGGAGAGGGTCTATACAATACCAATAATAGCAACTGTATTATGCATTTATGTAATCATTATCTCCTTTAATTTATGTACAACCCGTGAAACGGGATCTTCCAATATGATTTTTTTTTCCATGGAAAAGTAGTTCAAGTCGGCATATTTTAATTTTCATATCTCTGACATGTTTTAGTATAAAATGTTCAAATTTAGTATATCACCTACTTAATGTATGGGACACATTTTCTAATTTACAATGCTATTCATTATTATTATTATTATTATTATTATCCTTGTTTTGTATGGGTTCGGATTAGAATTTAGAAATTAAATGTTGTGTTTATTTACATTCACCTTCCTTAAATTTAATCGATACCACAAAATTCTGTAACTGTTTTACGTAATTTTGTAATTTATAGAAAATGTCTATGATCATTTGTAAGGAATAAAATCCTATGTCTGTGTTTTTGGGACGCCTTGTATAGCAATGCAGCGCAAATGTTTTGCGAAGCAATTATGTCTGGACCTTAAACGAAACGCTGCAACTGCGATGGATATGGAAGAGTCTGGTGCAGGTTTCGAAAAAACCCGGTCGCCCAATTGACTACAAAATATACCTTGGTGACTTGCTTTTTTTTATTTCATTAATACCATTCAACATATATGTGGCTCCTAAGATTTTATAACTTTTGTCAATCTCTTGTCTGGTATATTACGAATTAAATTCATCCTCATTAAAAATTTAAATGCATTATAAATGTTCCTAATAGATACATACGAAATAAAATATTTCATATTTACTGGTTTTTTTAACACCCAGAATTATTTCTAGCGAAACAGTCTGTAAAAATGAAAAAAGAAATTCTTTATAGCATCAAAAGTAAAAGGAACAAATAAAATATTCGGTGTTTAAAGATTGAAATCAATACAGAACCCGCTTACATTTTTTTAAATACACGTATGTGTTCTTTGATTTTTTTTAATTTGATAATTTTAGCACCAGAAGTGTTTCTTATAAAATTACGAAATCATGCAAAATATCCGTAGCTTAAAAAAATAATTGAGATAATTGCCAAATAAAAATTTTGTATCGACAGTTTAATGAGTTTAAAGTGTAAACTGAAATAAAATATAAAATAAAATAAAAAAGAGATAAATTCCTTGCAAATTCAAAAATTTTTGAAATAAGATCATCAAGGGTGTGAAAAAAATGTTAGAAGCGTAAAAATGTTAGAAGGAATTTTCACAGAAAAAATATTCTGTAAACGTAGTGATATACTTTGTGCGGCGGACAATGGTATCAGATTTTCAGAGATTTTTATCTGAATTTCTCCAAGTACAAACCATTTCAAAACAAATAATCTCGTTAAATCTCGCACCTAAGAACAGTCAAAACTTTTTTTTACTATTTATTTTCTCAGAAAGAACAGGCTAGTAACTGTGTATTTGAAAATAATGGTAAGAACATTTTTATTTTAACTTCGTTCGTATAACAAATGCTTTTCAACGCTGTTAAAATCACTACTTTCCACTGATAGGAAGCAGATTGGTCGTTATCGTTTAAAGTTTCAGTAAGGAGTTCAAAGCATCGATTTGTCGTTAAAATGAATGAGTAATAATCAATCAACGGTTTCGGAACTTCTCCCGTTCGCTATGCGTTTGATTTTTTACTTTTCATATGAATAAAAAAATAACCGTTAATGGAGGAATAATCAGAATGCAAATATTTGAAATTGCAATGGTTTTTCAATCTAAAAGTAATCAAAATCATTTTAAAAACTTTCCAATTTTAGTAAAGAAAAAGTTTACTTCTGAAAACATATTTTAATCGATATTAGTACAGTATAATGAAAAGAATCGAATATTTTTCATTAGTAGAAAGAAATGCCTTCACTAATTTTTGGTTTTATTGATTCTTTCCATGAAAGCTTTGATGTTTTAGAGAACTTTTTTTGCTTATTTCTACGATTTCTTTATTTATCTTCACTGTGAAGCAAGTAAAACATTCAACGAAAATTTTTATTTAACAGATAATATTATGTATTAAGACTCAAATTCATGCATTTTTATATCAGTAGCTTAAAGAATCAATAAATGGTTTCTTTTAAATATGAAGTAAGAAAAATCAAATAATTAAGCATCTCCTTTTCTAAAACGCTGCTGTAAAAAATAAAGACTAAGTCAAAATGATATTTCTTTAACCCTTTGAGGCGCATCCCTTTCCCAATGCTGAAAGAAAGGCAGCCGTCGCCATCGCTCGACTTAACTACCAGCAAGATGGCAGACGATCGAAACGTTCATCGCGTGCCACAGATCTAGAGACCCTTTTTTGACGCGGCACAGCCAGCTGTCGTCAAAAAAGGGTCTCTAGATCTGTGGCACGCGATGAATGTTTCGATCGTCAACCATCTTTCTGGCAGTTAAGTCGATCGATGGCAAAGGCTGCCCTTTTTTCAGCATTGGGCAATCTATCCAGCTGTTCTCGCATTCTTCCATTTTTCAGCAGATGTCATTGCTGTTAAAAATAACCGTGACCATTTTTTTACGGGAAATGGCGTGCTAAAAAGTAAAGGATTCTCGTGGAGCTATGTCACACGCAACTATTTTATAGAAATCAAATCTATTCTTCGTGACTGGAGACAGTCAAAACGTCAGAGTTTGGTGTTCCCAGAGCGAGATCACTGCGCTTTAAAAGGTTAAGGATATCCTTTTAAGGAATTATGCAACTTCTGAACAGCTTTTTGAAAATCAAATCACGCTAGACATTTTTAAAAAATTTAATATTTCAAATATCTGCTCTATGCACTTTTATAAATATTCAGATTGTAAGAGCTCTGGAGCATGCATTGCATAGGTTATCTTGTAATACCATATGAAAGTTCACCTTGAAAGTACTTTCAGTAAATCATCAGAAATTCAGTAAATCATCTCTCAAAATGGAGGTATATAGCCAAAAAAAATTATTCTTAGCACTTAGTTAATACTCAGTAATCAGTTCCAATTCAGAACACATATTATTTTCGTTAAATTTTCAATACTAATTCAGAGCACCTCGTTAATCTAATATAGCTTTTCAAAAGCTTAATGTGTTTGCTATCTATTTTAAGAATTTATAAATTTATAAAATGCAGAAATTGACTTAGTTTTTACGCTGCCTCATTTTAAAATATGTCAATTTATTATAACTCAATGAAGCTTCACTACTTTTCGAATTAAAACAAAATATTGGCCCTAAATTTTCGCACATTTATTCATGTATCTCAGGAATTAACAAGTACTTCATTACTTAATTAAATTTATATTATAAAAAATAAATTAAACTTTTAAAATTTAACAGCATTCTTTTAAAAGTTCATTTTAGCTTACGCACATTTCATTTAAAGTTTTACACGAGAAAAAAAAATCTTTAAAACAGAACATCAAACAAACATATGTTAAATATAAAGTTACAACGAATTTAATTACGTGAAGTTTAATGGAAGGAAACAAAAAAACTTTACAGATATTTTTTTCCTGATGGGAAATCTTCATTACTTTTAAGAATGTTTAGCAGGAAAAAGAATCAAGTTTTAAAAGTATAAAGAAGTATATTTCATTAATTTCATGCACTTTAAACGTTTGAAATCCCCAACCTTTTTTAAATATAAAATTATAATGTTTTAAAGAAGGCAATTGCATTAAAAAGTAAAAGCTAATAAATTACGTATTTATTCATAACTAAAATGATTCTTCTGAATATAGAGTTAAAATGCCCTTTTACATGTTTTGGAAATTTTTAAAATTCGGGGGGTTGATTATTTAATGAATTAAATAGTTAATTAGAAGAAGGCTGGATAACTGGATATGATCTTTTTCACAGTTACAGTTTAAATAATAAATAATGCCTCTGTAATATATTTTTAAGTAAATATAATACATATACCTAAGCACTATTCATTACTTTTAAAAGTGTATACCTTCATTTTATAAAAACAGGCTTTCGGTAAATATGAAAAAGTTCGTTTTCATTATTTTGCTTTAAATTATTAGAGTAAATATTAAATGTAATATGGAGCGGAGGACACCTCAACTTTTGTTATTTCGTATCTGATAATTATTTTTAATGTTCTTTTTTGCAGTATTATTTATATATTCTGATGATCTTAAGCAGAAAAAAAATATATTGGACAATTCATTTTCCAGACGTAAAGATTTATCTTTGCACACAATTTTTGTCATTACGAGTTTTTAATCAAATTTATATTTAATGGAAGATTTGACTAGTAGTTAAAGCGCATTCATAATAATATGAACTTAATTTATATAAATTGATATTTTGAAAATTAAAATAACGCTAATGATTATCAGATGTTATCTGATTATAAAATCATCAAATAAATGATGATTTTCGAATATGACGGATATTCAGCTTGAAAAAAAAATTTAAAGAAGGACATTCTATGATGCCACTAACATAAAACTAAATTACACATAAAATAACTAAATCACTGAAACTTCGACTACTCGAAATTTAGCAGAGAAAAGATATTCAAACATCCAATTTAGGAAACTACATATTGAATTGTTGGGTATTAAATTAAACGATAGAAACAAATATTAAAACAAGGCCGTCGTAACAGTGGAAATATTGCCAAGTTCACAATGCAATTATTGTAAATATATTCACCGACCAAGAGTGTCAATTAAAAATATCGAATCACTGCATGACAGATTTTGAATTCTAATCCTATTTCGGAGCTGGGCTAGAAAACAATTACGTAAACGATACATAAAGTATGAATATGTTATAACTCAGTCAGCGCTTCGCATTGTAGGAAGGTAATCTGCAAAACACGACTACGGGTCACTTGCGAATTCCGCAGTTGAAAATACGCCAATGTGCGTGATCAAATTCGGGAACAATGATATTGTTACAATTGATATGCAGACGACGTAACGGTTTATTACTCTTGAATATGCAAATTTACAGACAGATACATCCACGAGAAATACCAACCAAATAGTAAAAGAACACTCAACAAACAGGGATTTCAAGAGATAAAATTGATTAAGAATTTGTAAAATAACGCACATGAAAAAATATTTATCAATACGACAGTTTCAGATAGTTCAAAAGTTTCCCCCTTCTTCAGCTTCGAAAGATGTTCCACCATCTTCACAGGCAGAAAAATGAGAAGTTAATTAATTTATAAGTTCTAAGCTTTCTATACCCATGTGCAAAGTGGAACCTTTTTTATAATTAAAGAAGGGGAAATTTTTGAACCATCTGAAACGATTGTATTCATAAGTATCTTTTTCATGAGTACTATTTTACAAAGTTTGTTAGATAAATTAATTTTAATTAACCAAATAAAAATCTGCTCAAAATTTAACTGAGAGTTTTTGAAAGAATTTTACCTCAATTTTTAGTTACAAACAGGGTTAAAAATAAAATAAAACAAAGTAAATAACTGTTTAATATTTGGAAAAGTTATTTTTGAAACTATAAGCAATAACTTTTGTTATGGTTTTGTTTGTAAATGATTATTAACTCTCAGACTTTTATAAAAGTGACTACGCCATGCAAAATATTAAATAGAAATCAACTTTCTTTTTTTTTTTTTGTCAGTGTAATACAAATAATAAAATTACCCAGATTTATTTACGTATTTTATAAAGAGAATTATTATCATGAATCTTCTAAAAAGTAAAATATATTTTATCACAACTTATTTAGCATTCAGCTTTCTGCTTTCTTTTAGTATAAATTAAATACGAGTAAGCTAACTAATAATTTTATTTTATTTTCAAACCACGAATGATATAAGAAGTATCAAAGGAAAGAAAATCCATTATTTTATCAGATGAAGATCTCTTATTTTTTCATGTTAATTACATCAACTCTTCTGGAGATTATTAATGAAAATTCTGATAAAACTATTATTTAATAAATAACTTCATTTACATTAACCAAATATTGCAAAATACATTTCACCGAAAGTTTTTTCATTAACAATAAAAAAAAGAGTGGGATAGTGCTGAAAGAATTCGGGCATTTCTATTTCTTTGTGTGAAACAAGAAAATATTGTAATCGCGAAAGCGTTCAGCATAGATTTTTCAACAGAAATATCCATTTTTACCCTAAATGAAGTGCGTTATTTTAAATTATTAATTTATTCTCTGGGTAGTTTAAACCTTCGAACCAAAGTTACTAAGGCAGTACGCGCGGCCTCCTACTTTCAGTCGATGCGATTATTCTGCAATACAACGGACAATACAAGGAGCACCAAAGCAACGCCCCCCTAGAGAGGAAAGCCGCGGCGCCTACTTGTGACGTCACACCGAGTAGGTAAAGCAAAGAGCCGAGTAGCTTCTTTCGGGGGAAACGCTTTGCGTACCTCTAGGGTGACGCTCACTCAGCGTGCGCTTCCGCTCACGGTGGCGACAAAGTCACTAAGGCATACACGCATCTACTTTCAGTCGTGCGCTTATTCGCAACAACGACAATACAAGTCACTAAGGCGATGCACGGCATCCACTTCAGTCATGCGCTTATACAGCTCAATAAGGCAGTACACACGGCATTCTACTTTCAGTCGTTGCGCTTATTCTGCAATACAACGGACAATACAAGGCGTACCAAAGTCACTAAGGCAGTATGCACGGCATCCTACTTTCAGTCTATGCGCTTCTTCAGCAATACACGGACAATACAAGGCGTACCAAAGTCACTAAGGCAGTATGCACGACATCCTACTTTCAGTGGATGCGCTTATTCTGCAATACAACGGACAATACAAGACGTACTAAAGTGACTAAGGCAGTATGCACGTTATCCTACTTTCAGTCGATGCGCTTATTTTGCAATACAATGGACAATACAAGGCGTACCAAAGCCAATAAGGCAGTATGTACGGCATCCTACTTTCAGTCGATGCGCATATTCTGCAATACAACGGAAAATACAAGGAGTACCAAAGTCATTAAGGCAGTACGCACGGCATCCTACTTTCAGTTGATACGTTTATTTTGCAATACAAGGCGTAGTTTTTGCATGACCCCCACGTTCGATTACGGGCCCTGGACCCAGGATCGGGTCCCATTCCCCTACCCCTTTTTTTTCCAGCCAAGTACTGCATTAAAACTGCACTGTTATTTCTTACCTATATTCTTTTTTCAAATATTGGGAATAATTTAATGAAGTGGGAAAAATTATGCTACTTAAAAGTGACAAAATGAAAAAGTACTATATGAATGTATTCAGTTTCATACTAAAAGAGCTAAACTTTAGGATTACCAGTATGATGGTTACATTTGACTTAAAACAAAACCTTATACATGATAAAATTTCTATCTAGTTAACCCCCCCCCCCAAAGCCGGAACAATTGTACCTCCTGTCCGTCTCTTTCGGCGGGCCTGTCAGGAGGAAAGGATGAAGATAATGCACACACAAGTTCATAGAACCACAACTCACACAATGGCGATTTTACTAAAATTTTATGAAAAACGGTTCATCATAAATATCTTTTAAATTTTTAGCTACAATTAGCTGTAGTCTTCAAAGATTTCGTTGTTTCTAGTTTGTATTAATTATAGTAATTAAAAGGTCTAAGATCTGCGGAGGATTGGATGCCGACCCAAACGGGTTTACAGCATTGCTTGCCAATCTCCAACTGTAAAGGTACTATCTGGCTAAACCACGCACAGGGGTCAGGCCACGGCAATCTGTGGGTGACACTCCCCTTTTTGATTTCAAAGTACAGAAGGTATACGAATGTCTGTCAATTTACAAATTGCAGTTCACGCTTTCGCTCCTGCGCAGTTACAAGTATACATTTCAATGTGAAGTTAATAGATTTTACAATTGTTATATATCTTTATTTCAATAAAAAAATGTTGTTGTAACATTATTTATGAATACCTTGGTTAGAATATATATATATTTATATATAAATCAAGGAATCATTCTACAGCAGTTTCGTAGTATAAATATACAATGAACACAATATATATATATATATATATATTGTGTTCATTGTATGTTTATACCACGAAACTGCTGTAGAATGATTCCTTGATTCGTAAGTTTAGCCTTTTTACTATTATATATATATATATATATATATATATATATATATATATATATATATATATATATATATATATATATATATATATATATATATATATATATATATATATATATATATATATATATATGTATATATGTGCGTGTGTGTGTGTGTGTGTGTGTGTGATGTATAAAAAGGTAGTTTGGGTATTGTTCAAGCGGGTACTTTCACTGTAAGTTTTGCTTTCCTGTCATACTTACCACGCGCGCTTTGGAGCTATGTTTTATTTCTTTAGTTAATTGCCAGACACCAGGTCGGCGATTCTGAGTTCTTTCCAATGTACACGTGTTCCCACGCCCTTGTAACCCCGGATGCAGGTCATGTTAATAAATGTATGTAATTCGATTAGAGAGAGGCGGAGTTATGTCTTAGCAAACCACGTGGTATGGTGAGCGTAAATATGCCTGCACCTCGAAAATCGAGAGACTTCTGCCACTAGAACTGCTTAATTAATCCACGCGGATTTTTGTACCTGTCTCCCCTCCCCTCTTCTCACTCTATATTGTAACTTAAAGATAATGTTCAATAAACCGTTTTACCTGCCTTAACTCTGAAACTTTACTGGAATATCTCACACTTCATATATATATATATATATAAATATTTTGTAATAAAATTAATCTTATATATTACAAATCGGTGAAGGTAGTCGAACCCAGGCAGCGCTGTTGAATAATTAAACATTAGCAAGGTTGAGCTCAAAGTTTTACACAAAAAATCTTGGATTTGTAATTTTTAAAAAAGTAAGTAAAAAGAAACAAACTTTGGAAATATACCATAACTTGTATAAATTAATAAAATGAGTAAAATAGTAATTAAAAATCGAAACTGCGTAGGACTGGACTCGCCTCCCCCCCCCCCTCCTAGGGCCGGGCCACTGACCAGGGGTCCACCCAGCCCTGCTCTTGCGGGGGGCCATGAGTTTTGGTAGGGACAGATTATGAAAATCGTGTCCCCGCCGATAGAAAGAAAATCTGGTGAAAATGCCTATTATACATGCTAATATTCAGTACACATGTTTAAATTCGGTAAACACAGGTATATGATTAACTAATCCATTTAATTTTGCATAATTAACAATTTCATTATCTAAATTAATAGTTTTGAAGTTCTTTATGCCGTTTGAGTGAGAAATGCAAGTGTTCTACCATCATTTCTCTTCTCAATTTTAGTGAAACTTATAACAATGAGAATTAAATTTCCGTCGAAAATAATTCTAAAATTCATTTCTATTTTTATCGAGTAACAAATTTTCATTAAATACAAAATATAAAACTCGATATTAAAGTATCTGTATTGATGACTTCCAAACAAATTATAGTTCGCATTCATTAAACAATCCGGAAATTAAAACTAAGAACTTTTTAATTAATTCACACGACCAAAAAAGAAAAAAAAGGTCCAATAAAGTTTATTATTAAGATACTTCTTTTTATGTACAATCAGAAAAAAAAATATATTTAATATTTTTATTCAAAATCATTTGTGTTCCGGTACCACTGACATAAATCGATGAACAGCAGGGAACTGCTTTATTACACACGAACATGCAAAGTCAATTACCATTGCCACCGCCCGCAAGCAAAAATGGTATAAAATGTTTTCTGCAGTTGGCTCCAAAGGAAAAAGGGGATCTGTGCGGAAGAATAATGAATGGAACGTTGGTTTTAAGACCAGTTATTGAAGACGTTAACTGTGATAAATAACCAAATCTGACGTTTTAAATTCAATTTACTCCTCGGTTTACTGTTTGTCTGTGTTATTAGTTTATTATATCGTCTAGGTTTTTAGCTGATTATGCTCGGTGCCGAGAACGTGTTTAAGGAAGGATTTCTTCTGCATATCCTCCTTTTGAAAGCCGATACAATGGGGGTGACTGATGATATTTTCATAAGCAAGCGAATTTTTTTTCCTCGTGCGAAATGAAAGAAATCATCGATCAAAGTTAAGCTCGTAGTTAAATACTTTTAAGTTTTTAGTGTAAATTGCACAACGGAGACAGGGGATTTATACATATTTTCGCTAAAAAGCGTTATGCATGAAGTTGTATGCTTGGTTTTGTGCAAATGTGCTTTGTTGAGCTTGATATTTATTATTCCACGTTTGGCACAATCTGGCAAGAAATACAACGTAATAAATCAGGTCTTCCGTTGTACTATTATACAAGTAATATTCTTTAAATGACGTATTAAAGTGTTCGCTTCATGGAATATCGTTTTTGATGCTGACTGATTTAAAGATACCGTCCTTTTTGATATTAAAAATTGTAGAGTTCTCCTGTTTCGGTCAAGTTACATGGCTCGTGGAGGAAATGGTTTTCTGTTGCATGTCAACTTAGTGATTATCCTGACATGGCATATATTCCACATATTTAACACTCTGAGCAGTTTAAACACACTACTTTTTTTCTTATCTCAAGTTTTCATTTAAGTAGTATATCAGTTGCTTTTTAAGCTAAAACCTTATTTCCCAGCTATTTTCAACAAGTAATTTTTAATGTTAATGCTTTAAAGTAGAATTAAGATGAGTTTTTGAATTATAATTGATTTCCTCCATTTTTACTGGTTCTCTTAATTTTAAAATTGCTCGAATTCTGTAATGTCAAAAGAATTTTTCGAAGGTAATGAATTTTAATTTCCGCCAATCTTGAACAAAGTTTTAACCTTTTAACTCACATCATTTAAAAGATGCAGCGATGACGACTCCCCCTCTGCACTCATTGGTCATATTCACATTTTTTTATATTAGCTAGTTTTAGTAGAACATAAAGCACTCTAATGAGAGTAGCGGAGTGATAGGTGCATCATAGTCTGAGCCGAGACCTATTTTGTGAGACTTTTTATCATTTCTTTCTTTTCAATGAAGGGAGATAACAGGTTGCATTTTAGTTCAGAGGTGGGTTAAAAATTCAATAAACTCTCCTCTTCCATCCTTCATCTGAAGTACAATGCAGGATATCGACTCCTTGGGTTCGAGGCTATAAAAATCACGTGACGGTGGGAAAACAAGCAACCTTTTCTCCATAGGTTTATGTGCTGGTCTCCTGGTTATAAGCACAAAGTTAAAAATATAATAAGCCTCTGTATTGTGCTGCCTATGGATCTTTCAATAATTCTCTGGAACCTGTAAATGACTAGAAAAATATATCTTTACACAGATTCCCATTAAAAAATGCTGACATATTCAAACTTATATTAAGACGAGGCTATTTCAGTCATGTGTCGATGGAAAATATACACTTCAGCTAATCAGATTACAGGGCTAGTCATCAACACAGCCGAAAGGTCACTTGTTGGTTGAAAAATAACGTCATATCGATATCGTCCATTCTAAAGTCTTATTGAAGCAGCCTTAGTTTGCTGGTTAATTAAAACAACTCCACTTTCTGCCCTAAACACACAGAGGGTTGAACATGAACCATTTAATGTTAGAGAGAGACATTGTAAGCCACACTTTTTAAAATAATAACGTATTCAATATGACGAAAGTGAAACTTGAAATAGTAAATACTAACGCACATAGACTGAACATTTTTTTTTTCGAATACAGAAATGAGTTAGTTGCATTTCAAATCGTAAAATGCCATGAAAGCAAAGAGAAAATCTTGTCTCAGATGCCGATATCGGTGAAATGCAAAGAATCCGTTATAAAATGTGTTTTGCAAGATGTCTCAATATAACGACAGATGGAAGGTAGAGCACATAAAAGCATTTCAGGATCAGAGTAGTAATTTTGAGTCGAGTACATTTTTTTTTTCGTACACCAGATAATATTCACGCCGCAAAAGGTGCTGAAGAGAAATTCCAATCATGCTTTGCCAAAATTTAATTTTGTGTTTCGCAAACAATTTTGAACAAAAATATGTCAGTATAAATTGTATTTTATTTTAAAATCTGCAGTTGTTGAAAAATAAGCAGTTTTTTTATAAAACTTGATAAGGTAAGTTAACTAACACTTAAACATCCTTTATAGAGTGATCATAAACCGGTGTATAAAAACAGCGTTTTTGATCCCACAATGCCCTGTAATTCCGAATCCTTAATTGCCCTAAAAGTTCGTTACTGTATGTTTGGGGCAGCCTGCATAGTTAATAAATCAAACAGCTGCGAATTATGTCTCTCTGAAATTTACATAACTTATCATTATAAATTTGAACTTATATTTTATAGAAAATTAAACAACACTTTGTTTGTTTATTGTAAGATTATGAGTTTCGCATAAAAATCTTACACTTAAAAGTGCTTTTATTTTATTTGCCAAGTATCTAAGTAAAGGTTCTTGCATTTTCAAAGTAAATGCACTTTTTATATTTCAGCTCAGCGGGTAAACCTCTCTTTTTTCAGACTAACAACATTTTATTCACATTATGCATATTTATATTCTGAGGAAATTTAAATTACTTGCTGAAAGCAGGAGAGCAAGTTTAAGTAGAAATTGAATTTTGTGCAGCTTTTAAAGTTGTTTCTGCTTAAAAGCCTATCTAATATCTTGTATTAACTCTCTTGCTTATCGATGAATAATCCGCGAATTGTTTAACCCTTTCTAAGGCCATGGTAAGAATACTTCCCACCTACGGTCTATTGACTACAGAATAAATTATCATTAACGAATTTTCTGATTTTCGTTTAGTAACAAGGGATAAGTATATTTTCCATATACATGGTGATTCGAAATTAGATTCACAAACGGAGACGGAAGGTGCCTGGTTCGAAACCAGGTCGCGTCCGCCGACCTAACCGTTCGGAATTTCCGTGGTTTCCTACGAAACATAGCATAAATATGGATTAGGATCCCTTAGAAACAAACCCCTAAGATTGCGCCACACCCCTCGGCCTAGAACCCACGCGTAGCTACGGTCGTAATCCCGCTAGCAAACAAACAAAAACTAAAAAGCAAAATTAGACCAGAGAGAAAGTCGTGATAACTGCTATACTATAGCGTAATTCTTAAAGAGTGTGCAACGTTATAGATATATCACATTTTCAATAAAAGATGTTGACTAATTTTGGTGTATTTTTTATGTTGTTGGTTTTTCTTTTTACTCTTTCGTTGTTGTCGCTGCTACTCTTTTGCTGTTCGGTTTTCTATTGTTTTTGCATGTTTCTACACTAGGTATCCTTAATTAAGGAAAAATCAGAAAAATTACAATTATGCAAAATGTTGCATATAGAATTTAATGAAACTCACCCACAGTGTCTTACAGATAGTAAGCTATAAAATAACATGAAAAGAAATTACCAGACACTTGTGGTATTATAGAAATTGGCATATGTATAAAATCAACAAATTGCATGTGTCAGTTTGGTATAGGAAAATTAACTTCGATATGGAATATGACCCCCCCCCAGAAAAATGCAGCACCAACAGCGATGCGTGATGCTGATTAGTCATGCGAACTATGAGTTCTATTGAAAAGGAGAGTCGTTGCTCTTGCAAGGCACCCAGCAAACACACAAAGGTTCTCTGAACGTCTATTAACGTTCAGAAGACGTTTTCTGAACGTTAATAGACGTTCAGAGAACCTGTGTGTATTTGCTGGGCAGTTACAAGCTTGCCAAGGATTGCAGAAAAAGGATTGAGAGCAGCTATCTGCCTTCCTAAAGCATCCCAGACATCTTCGATAGGATTCAGGTCCGATGATCGAACTGGCCACTCCATGCTCTGAATTGTTTGCTGCTGAAGATAATCATCCACAATGCGAGCCCATTGCGGTCTAGCATTGTCGTCCTGAAACAGGAAATCATCGCCTAATGCCCCGGCATAAGGACACACATAGGCATCAAGGATGTCATCTGTATAGGTCTGAGCATTGACGGTTCCACGTGGAAAGACATGGAGGTATGTGCGGCCACCCAAAGAGATCCCACCCCAAACACAGACACTGCCTCCTGCGTATGCATCTCTTTCATCGATGTTTGAAGGATGATAACGGGTTCCAGGTTCTCTCTAAATCAAGGAACGTTTACTATCGCTTTTGAGGCCAAACCTGGACTCATCGTAAACAGAACAGCCCCCATTAATCAACCGTCCAGGGGACATGTTGACGTGCCACCTTAAATGTTTCCTTCTGTGGCGTTGCGAGTGGGGCACGGAAATGGCTGGTCACCTCGCGTACAGAGCACCTTCGTGAAGCCTTGTCCGTACTGTTGAAGTTGACACCAACCTTCCGGTGTCTACAGTAAGGGAGGATCTGAGTTGAGCCGGAGTAGCGGTTCTATTCCCTTGTGCACATAACGACAAATACCTGTCATTGGCGATGGTCGTAACTGTTGGCCATCCTTGGTGAACCTACTGGATGCCAAATCTGTCGTTAGAAATTGTTGCCAAAGTCTATGAACCACAGAAGGACTGTCTTTGTTATGCCTCTAGTCTCCCAATAGCTCCCCGTCGCAGTTCTTCTGGCAAGTGATGCCTGAAGCTCGTTGCTACGAATTGGCTGTCCCAGATTTCTTGCCTTACAGTCAGAGCAAAAGTTGCAAGCTTGATCTCAAAGATGGAGTTTTATGCTTCTAGTAGTTAATTTATTCTGGTTACAACGCCAGTAATTTGCATATTGCAGTTTTACTCAGTAACGTTTATTTGACAACATATTCAAATTTCATACAGATTGGCTTATTTTTGAGCGAGTTATCGCTATTTTTGTGATTTTTCCTTAATTTTTGGAAACCAGTGTATTTTGTGCCATATTCTTTTCTTTTTCTTTCTTTATTTTTTCCTCCATTTTCTTTTTTTTTTTATTCTGCATTTTATTTTTATCTACCCTCTTCCCCTCCTCTTCTCTTATTCTCCCTGGTTTCTTGCTTTTTTTTTCTTCCACCGATTGGTAACTTGCTCTTCGCTTTAGCTTTCTGTTTACATTTTGCAGTCCCCAAGCCCAGTCTGTGTACAGACTTCTGCTGCTTCTGAAAAAGATCGATTTTTTTTTCGATCAAAACACGTGTACACTTTGATAAGTATCATTTACGTGAGTTATTCTACAAACTGCTAACTATTTTATCTTTCAAACACCAGTTTCTTTTGAGTGTGCCTTGTTAATTTTGGTTATATTTGGCCCCACATATTCTCATTTACCCCAGTTTAGTGTAACTCATTTTGCTGCAAATATCTAATGTCATTGTCTGGGTCACCCCCCATTACGGATAATCCAATTTTTTTTTAAACATGCATCACTACTTGCTCTTTGGTTTCTCTCGCCCCCCCTACAAACGCTCTGCAGCCCCCTCCCTGGGGGTCACGCCCCACAGGTTGAGAAACGCTGTATTAAACAGTAAACGCTATGCACTCTATATTTTCGGACCACGTTTTCTCCGTATAAACTTACACTCACTTAACACTACTATATCCTCTTAAACGTCCGTTGAGCATGCACAGTCTACCAAGCTTTTACGAAGCACTGTATAAATTTTTCTTCCTTTCGAGCTTTCTTGAATACTTATTTCCCAACTTTTTCAGGGAATTATTTGCAAAAACCTCTCATTTACTTCCTTGTTGAATATTTTCGCGATATTTTTTTACATTTTGCGCCTGCAAGCGTACCGCTGGAGACCAAATGTATTGGTAAGCTTTATTTTATGACAGCGTCTATGATGTGGGCTGTTTTAGGACAAAAATATTTCACATTTTATGTCATAAAATGTGTCACGAAGCAGTAACGAGCAAAAAGTGTGTATTTTTTATGCGATAAAATAAGGATATGCAAATTTAATCTCGTACGAATGTTTATAGTTTACCCACTAAATTAATAAGATTTTTATGCATTATCGTTACTCGAAAATTCAAATCAAGACATAATAATATTAGTATAAATTACATTTATTTGTATCTGGATGTAATGAAATAAGTATTAAATATACAGTGAAGCATCCAGAGAAATGTTGCTTTAAAATTAAATTCAATACATTATTATACTCGTAGTATACATTAAATTTATTTAGATCAGGATGCTTGTGAAATAAGTATTAAATATACAGTGAATCATCTAGGCAGTGTTACTAGAAAATTAAAAATTAATACATAGTAATAATATAAGTTAAATTTATTTAGATCAGGATGTATACGAAATAAATATTAAATACACAGTGAAGCATCCAGGAAATGTTACTTGAAAATTATAATCAATGCATAGTAATAATATAAGTTATTAGATAATGATGTATACGAAATAAGTATTAAATTTACAGTGGAGCATCCAGAAAATATTAATCGAAAATTAAAATCAGTACATAGCAGTGGCGTAGCCACGGAGGGGGAGGGGGGGGTTAGTGGGGCAGCAAACTTATGTTAGAATGTAAAATTAATGAAAACTTAGTAACATAACAATCATAAATGGGTACTTATCAGCAATATGATCTTTTCGGGCGGTACAAAACGTCCGCCCTTCCTCGATTGTAAAAATACAGCTACTCAGAATCACACAAATCGGGAATATGAAGTAACTTGTGTTACAGAGTTTATCAATCTCACGCGATTTTCAATCTATGACTTCACATTTCTGACTGACGTAAAAGAAAGCCCTGCTAGTAAATCTGATTCACTCAGCCCACCCAGTTAGTGTTTTAGGGGGTTTAAAATGGAACGCTGGTATTTTTTTTTTTTTTTTTTTACATTCAATCAGTATTTATTTAGTATTCGAAAACGTACTCATGTTTCAAATCAATGGAAGTTGAAAGCGACAATACGGAGGACAATTACGGAGAAACGTAATCCCGCATCAAAATTTGAGATTTTCCGTTTGAGATAATTTTTAAATGTAATTTTTTTTTTCATCCGAAAAAAGTGTTTGTAGACGTCAAAACGACCCGCCACAATGTAGGTGATCTAAATATGCAGGGTACCCTAGAATTGTTGGACACATTGTGAAAATAAGTAAAAAATTCTAAACACAGTAGTATTAAAATGTAATTGTGTTTAGAATTTTTATAACTAATTGCATGCTACTAAAATTAATAGCTTTCAATATGAGATCCTCAGGCAACTCGTACAACATCTAAGCGATATTCGGTCTCATTCCGAGTATTTGAAAGCATCTGAGGAGTTATGGAATGAATAGCAGCTGGGATTCGCTGCTTGTGTTCCTGTACATTAGTCCCGTGAACAATGTCTTTGACGTAATCCCGCATGAAAAAAGCCAAGGGGCTTAAATGCGACGTTCAAGGAGGCCCCCTTAATTGTACCGCTTTCCGAAATGGTAGCGAAATGGTGATTGAGGCGATAGCACACAGAGTTTGAACAATATGGAGGTGAGCCGTCCTGTTGAAAAATTACGTTCCCAAATCTTTTACACAGTCACCATGTCCACTACGCTTTTCTGAATCTAATCTCTTGTCAAAGTCCCTGACTCCTAGTGCCATCTGTAAAGAAGTTATTTAGTTAGGCTGTTTTAAATTATTAAGTTGCGAAATAACTTTGAAGATGTCGAAGGGCAACAAATAAATAACTTACGCCAGCAGGATGCCAAGAGGGAAATCAAAAAGGTCGTTGATTTTGCAAACGGACGCAATGAAATCTATTTTTAGCACAACGGCGGGCGCTAGAATGAAGAGACAAGAAAACGAAAAGAATAGTGCATACGGGGAAAAGCAAATATACAGATTTAAAAACCGAAATGGCAGAAAAATGAAAACAGAAGTGATTTAGAATTTTTGATTTTGGATAGATTACATTAAAGAAAGCCAAAGTAAATTATTATTAAATTAGATATGTGATCTCCATCACACCATCTATCGGATTTTTTGGTACAAAATTATAGGAAACGAAATTCTGGTACTTTTCTAAGTCGACCATTATTAAAATATCGTATAGTTTATTTACATTATTATCATCATCATTATTATTATTGTTTAACATTGTAAAGTGTTGAACAGTTCTCGGCATTCCGTATAATCCCTAGATATTATTCGAAAAATTGTGAAGTAAATTTTTCTAAAAGTAAAATTTCCATTACATAATATTATCAGTCCAAGAAACTAATGTAAAAGATTTTTTTTTTCGCTTAGATTTTCCTCTGTATATTTCAGTATAGTTACGTAAGTATCAGACGCAAATTCATGCATTAAAACTGGCGTATTTTGACAGAAAGCTTTTTACAGTCATTATAACAAATTAAAAAAGAGAAAACGTTTTCAGAAATTTTATCATGCTTCTTGCAGCAAAAATATCAGATTTCAGGATGGTTTTCATTCGCCAAACACCCTCCTCTCCTTTCTCTATTAATTTTAATGTGAGATGTCACTCAAATATCTTAGAGAGCAGAGATGTTTTTATAACTTAATTACATTCTGAAAGCTACACTTATACTTTTAAGAACCAAAAGTTAGAATCGAAATTGTCGACGCGAATCTAAAATTCATTCTTCTTTCAAAAATAACAAAAAAAAAAGAAATAATAATAAAGAAAAGAAAAAATCCCACGATAAATTCTTTCTTCCCGCTCAAAATAAAGCATCGCTTTTTCGTCGAGGCGTCATCACTCAAATATTTATTTTAGCAACAAATGATTTTTTTCTTTTAAAAGCAGTTTCTAGCAGCTTGTCGATGAATGAATTTATTCAGGGGTTACAGAAAAATATATCATTTATCTTTTTTTTTTCGTTATTATTGTTAACACTTTCTCTTTAAAAAATTCCTTTTGTTGAATTCTTCATTATTTCATAAATTTAAAGAAAACAATTTTCAAATTAAAAAATATTAAAGTAAAATTAGCTTTAAGTATCCTATTTATTCAGCTTAAATCAAAATTTTGAAAAAGGGGAGAACGACTCTGTTTATTATTGCAATATACATATATGTATACATACGTATAAATGCATATTTGTGTGTGTGTGTGTGTAATTCTTTTATAAAAATTAAGTTTTAAGGTTCGTTATAAAAGTGCATTATCATAATGTACGGGGTTTCAGTCATTATTGTTTCCGTATGAATACAATGTTTAATGCCATCTCTCTTCATTTTTCAAAGATATGGGGTTATATAAAGATAAATAATACACAAGGGTCGTCCGAAAAGTAAGTTTCCTACAGTCAATAAATAAGAACAAAACATTATTACTTGGAAATATTTATTCCCTAAGATACAGAAATATTTCAGCTACGTCTCAACATACGAATAATCTGAATTGCAATATTTGTCATATCGAGAGATAAGTTTTGTAGTCCATGTCATAGAAGTCTGCCCCCTGATATAGGAGCCAGCGTGTTACAGTTGTTTGCAGCCATCGTCAGTAGAAAAAAAAAAAAAAAAGGATGCCTGGACAGGAATTTCTTGCGGTGCAAGTCACTGGAAGCAAGATCGGTAACCTATGGGTAACCTAAGAAAGGAGCCAGAGTGTCACAGTTTTTTTTTGAAGATTTCGTCCGTGGAAAATGATGACCGGACAGGAATTTCTTCAAGTCACTGGAAGCATGATCGGCAATTATGCTTCCAGTGACTTGCACCTGAAAAAATTTTTGTCCGGACATCAATTTTCCACTGACGAAGGCTACAAACAACTGTGACACTCTGGATCCTTTCTCAGGAGGCAGACTTCTATGACACTGGACTACAATAATTTATCCCATGGTGGGACAAGTGTTACACTTCAGGTTATTCTTAAGCTAAGAAGTAGCTGAAAGATTGCTGTATCTTTTGCAATAAATTTTTCCAGGTAATAATTTTTGTTCCTTTTTATTGGCTGGGAAGTTTACTTTCACGACGACCCTCGTATTATGAATACATTAAAAAATAGTCTGATATCACGTTGAATTCATGAAACAATGATTTCTTGGGAAATATCAATGCACAAAATCATACGTTAATGCATGGATTTGATGTTCCACCAATTTGATGTAAATCTCATATAAATTCTTTAAATTTTCGTGAGTTTAAATTGGCTCAAACTTTGCCCACGTGACGTTGTAGCTAGCAAACCATTCTCTTTCATTTTGGGTCTAGGTTCGACTTTTGGCTTGGGCAAGTATATTAACGTATCGGTATAATCACCTACTGGGTGACCTTACAATAAAATGACCAATACTCTGGTCCTTGGTAGTCGCGAATATCCGATGGCCAAATGCCCACCTTTCCAAAAAAAAAAAAAAAAAAATCCACAGTTTTATCGATTATGAAAATATTTGAACGCGTAACAGGCTTTGTCTTTTTAACTCCTGGAATTTAGACGACAAAGAATTTTAAAAACACATACGCCGCAATCATAAGCAAGCAATGTGCCTATACATACATTTTTTTTCAATCAATAGACCCTTGCATAGATGTATTTTATGAAAAATAATTCAAAATTCAAAGCATTTCCTATACTTGGAAGTTCATACACAGCCTACAAAATGCTACGAGTGAAGATTTTCTTAAATTATTTTTATCGCCTACGAAAATATTATTTTGCCTGCTACGTAAAAGTATGCAATTTTTCGTGATAATTCTGTATTTGAAAACTTTTTACTTGTTACACTCGTTCATTTAGTTTAAACTATCTGTGTTCTTACTTTAAGTATATTTACGAATGCCGTTATGCGACGGGATAAAAGCAGTAGGTTGCGTTCTTTCGCTAAGGCCCCGTCTGTAGGTTCCTCAGTCTTGAGTATATTCACGTACAGGTATTTACAAACAAGCAAAATATTTACTAAAATCTGCGATGTTCCATGTTTTTACTCCCCTTCCTTGCTCAAAACACGAGTGTACATAACTTGAGGTATTCCATCTTTTCACGCGTATGGAGCCGTAGTTAACTAAAATTTTCGATAAGTGTGATGTATTTAGTAACTACGCGCGAATCTTTGATTGTATTTTATTAAATGCATCTGTACAAAAATATGTTCCGTTTTAAATGCAATCGTTAAACCTAACGCTTTATAAAAAGTGAGAAATTTTTGTTTTAGTGGATACCCAATACTGATAGTAAAATGAAAATATAAATATATTTCATTTTTCTTTTTCTACGTATCAACGGAAACCTGTAACAAACTAACAAAAAACAGGAGAAAGAAAGACTAATTTTATACCATTTGAAACAAAATGAATGCTATGGAACAGAAAGTTTCTTTGACACTGCTTCAGTGTTATAATTTCGGTACAACAGCTCATCAAAACATTATACTAGAAAAAATGACTGCATTAGATGGCGAAATCTTGTTCTGGCATTTGGTACTCATGTTGATCATAAATTTATGTGCGTCGAACCATAAAGTGCAAAAAATTGAACCATGAAATTGATAACAAACAAACCATTGGTAAGATACTGAACTTTCAAGTGGCGAATATGTTAAAAATGGCAGTGCTCATGGAAGATAATTTCTAATTCTAGGAATTGATCCCTTTCTATAGCTTAGAATTGATTGAACATTTTTAGAAAGCCCTTTAAATGCATGTGTGGCAACATCATTGGGATAGAACCCAAGGTTAGTACTGTTTCCCCAGCTTATGCGCGCCCATGGACGCAAACACGCATGCGCTAACTGAACGAGTCGAGTGACAAAATAGGGATGAGGATACCAGGCAGAGGGAATGTTTACAAGTTGTGGATAACAATGTTTACAAGCTCGGAATCAAAGGAAAATGATAGCCACAAACGAGCAAGTTTGTTTTCGCTGAAAAGAAATTAATAATGACGATGTAATATTTAAAAATTGCGTTTCTTCACTTTAGATCGCAGCCGAGCGCAATTATAGCTCTGCGCATCTTTCTACCCAAACCCCCCCTCTTCTGCGTTTGAATTCGTCCTTCGCAGCTGGACCTTTCGGGGCTTTCTGGACATCTGGAACTTTCGGGAACACTATATGAAGACTCCGTGCCTTAGACACAAGACCAAAAGGTTGCTGCGCATGAGCTCGTAAAAATACTTTTGTAGCTTCGCCAAAAACTATCAGCACTACACTATTGACTGTAAATAGCTGTAAGTTATTGCCATATGATAATGAAACGTTGAACCTGAATTTCACCTTTTGCAGCCAGTTTTGAAAAAGAATTTAAAAAAGAAGCAATTGCTGTTACTTTTTATTTATGATTCCGTTAAATGGTTCAACACTGAACAAAAAATTTCTGGAGTGTTCATCGCATAACAGAAACATTTTTGAGTAATAGGAAAATCGAAGAGAAGCGGAATATTTTTAAGCCCTTCCCTTCTTCTTCTTTTTTTTTTAATGAATTTCATATCTTTCTGTTCATACAGTAATTTGAAAAATCTTGAAGCAATTACATTTCAAAATTATTATTGGTTGTATAAACAATCTATGAATGAAAATATTTATACAAACAAGAGACAGATTTCGCCATGTGTGATTGTCTCATGGCTGAGTATGTTGTACAAATCAATTTTACTGTTCATAAAATATAAAAGTGCGAAAACTGAATGAACCATATGCATTTCTTTAGTTTAAGCCTAATATATAGAACAAAAAGATGTTAAAATTTCGGCGGGCAAAAATCGGACAAAACGTACAGAGTTAATATTTATTTAATTGTAGTGAAACCTCCGAAAGTTGGACACTTGCGGTTCCCTCAAAAAGTGTCCAATTTACAGTGGTATGTTACAATATTATTGTCAAGTTCCTTTCCCCAGAAAAAAGTGTCCAAATTATGGTGGGGCACAACTTGGGAGGTTTCACTGTATTAGTTTTTATTATAAGATCATAAACTGCAACCATGCATGAGTTAAGTCATTTTCTTTCTTTAATCTTCTAAACAGAACAATTATATGTAAACTTTACTTGGCTTTAATTACAATTTTTGTAAAAAAGCTGTTTAGTTAACAGTAACCTTTATCTGACTCCATCTCTCTCTGATCTAAATTACAGTAACGTTTTTATGGAGTTTGAAAGTTCTACAAAAAAACTAACTTAACGAATCCGCCCCCACAAGCCATGCAATACTGACAAAACGTTTATCACTTTCTACCTCCTTTACTTCTATTAAATCTTTCTACTCAAAAACAAACCACGGGTGCGACTCAAATAAACATCGCCGTCTCTCTCAAAGCCGAAACTGTGTTTAAATTCTCCTTTCCTGGAAACCTTTTCAACGAAAAATAAAATGCTTAACGTCAAAGAATACTTTACTCTGAATATATTTACAGTGACACTCGCATAAAGAAAATATTAGAGTACTACGCTCCTTCCACTAACCCTGGTGGAATACTTTTAATGCTTTTCCCACACGTTAAATAAAGACTATATTATCCAAGGTATATATTTATATTTATGTTCTTTTTTTTCGGCGGGAGTTTGTTTATGCTGAATATTTTATACAGAATTTTGGTCAATCATTCTTTTATTTATTTATTTATTTCTCTGTTGTGCTTAAGCTGTGAAAATATAAGGAGTGTTGATTTTTCCCCCCCTATTATCGGTATCTCAAGGAAAATGGATGAAAATGATGAGTTGAGTTGTTTCGTGCTCAGATGTGAATTTTAATTCTGTGCGGATTTGGTATTTTAATAAATACGAAACACAAAATTAACAAATTAGCTAATTTTTTTTACTGTCAGGAGGCAGGAAGTTTATATATAGGCCGATTGTATGACTTGTACACTTAACTATTAATACACAGAAAAAAGTGTTTTGTTGAATTGAACAAAATTTTCTTCGTGCAACAAAAATTTCGTTGGAGCTATTTAAGCTGAATAACTTAACAAAGTTTTTATTAACTTAGCGAAATATTTCGTCTTATTTAAAAAGACTTTTGTTGCTTTTCCATTTGGCTTAAAATAGTTTTTTCTAAATTGCTCAGAAGAATTTTTCACAAATAAAACGATTTTCACTGAATGAAGTGTTGACATAGGAGAGGATGTTCCCACGAAACAAAATCTTTTAAATGTGAAAATATTCCACAGAGTATGCAATTTCGATTTCGGTATATAATAAAAATTGAATATGAAGTTATTTATTTTAAGTAGGCAACAATTAAATAGACTAAGTGTGGACATATTTTTGTCAACTGTTTTTTCTATTGCCCGTTGTTATTTCTCCACAACGGGATTCATTCTCTAGTCAAATGATAATGTGAAAAGGAACAGTAAATTTTACTGAAAGCTCCTTTAAAAGAGTGTTTTTTGTTTGTAAACAATGAAAGACTTCTCTCCCACTTAGTTAAGTATGTAGCTTTTGTATAAGCATTCAGTCGGTGAAGACCGGGTACAATGAAACATACTATCTGAAATCAGTCGGATTTATCGGGAAAAAGTTGTAACTACTACACGTGTTATACAAATGTATGGTCCAGTTACTGATTTTGTTTGGAGATAATCGCGCTTTAATAACAAGAACAAAAGAAAGATGATGGCTTTTCACCACTGAAAGTACGTTTCAGTAATAAAAATAAGTTTGTTTTACCTCCTTGCTCTCCTTCGTACCATTATTTAATATTGAAATATTGCAATCGTTATGTTATTGTCTTCTAAGTTAGAATTTAAAATTGTACTACATATATACATACACAGGGTGAGTCTGGCACAGTGGACAAAACTTTATGGGGTGATAGAACGCATCTACACGAGCAGATTTCATCATAGAAAGTATGGGCGGAACGCAAACGGCGAGCAGCTAGGTGGCGTTGTAAATGGTGTAAAAGGTTGGTCTGAACTGAAGCGGCGAGAAGTGAAAAGGTAGTTTTCCACCTGCACATTTAAAGAATTGACAGAAGAATGAGAGCAGATACTCCAGAAACCATTGCGCTATTAACAGTAATGGAATTGATGAGCATGCTCAAAGAAATTGCTCAAAAGAGCGTCCGATAGCTGTAATGCAAGTTTCATACCTACGGAATAGGGACTGACGCACATTTCGCGGTTCGTATAACCAGCTATCCTCTCGGTGATCCACGAAAGAAAATGCCTTGGATGCACCCCAGGACCGACCCTTTCATACCATTTATAACGCCATTTCGGCGTTCATGTTTCCATGCTCAACGCCAACCTGCAGGCTCGCACCCGTACTTTCTGTGGTGACATTTGCTTGTGTAGATGCGTTCTATCCCCCCATAAAGTTCTGGTCACTTTTTCTGACTCACTCTGTAAAAACTTTTTTTATTTATTTTATTAGTCTCGATGCGGGGTACAATGGAACGGTTTCATTATAACCCAGAGTGAGAGCATCCACTTAAAATAAAACTGTCACTATTAATTATTTAGATTCAGATATTCATAAAGCACATAAAAACTTTTTCACTAAAAGGAAGGGCAACAACAACGCCAAATAGTTGATCGCCTTACAAAACTATTAGCTAAACTCTAAGAAATATACTATGTTTTCATCTTAACCGTTTCAGAACTGATTAAATGTTTTCCTTTGAATCATTTTTTTTTGTAATAATCGTGATTAAATTTTATACTGAAACAATAACATAGAAAATCCTCGTTATTAAATTTTTGAGTGGAATTGGTTTTTATTTATGTGCACAAATTAGGACATCCATCCTATGCAATAGTATTGGTAATTTTTGCACACATGATCTGAAAAGGTTAAGCCGTAGCAGTTTAATTTCATTTGTTTTGTTTTCTTTCATCTAAAGTTCATATTTATTTATATCTAATGTTTGTTATAAATGTACATAAAAGATGTATGCGCTGAAATTTTAATTTTGACCCATATTATTTCAGTGTTTGTGGAGTATTAATGTATGCTTGATTTACCCATGTATATGAGGTACAATGATTCACTAAGGCATTCAACTTTTGCAATTTTTTAAATATTATTTAAATATTTTAAAGATGCTATTTAGAGACGCACTAAAATTCCTTTACATGAGAAAAGAATACGTTAAATTGTACATTCATATTATTAGGTGCACCGGAAAGCAGTGTAACTTTTCCTATGTCAGTATTTTGACTAACCGAAATTACGACAACTAACAATACGCAGAAAAGAGATACTCATAAAACTCTTGCTGTAAAATAATACACTCACAAATACCTAAAAATCAATTTCAGAATATTTTGAATATAATATTCAAAGAGGGTAAAGTAAAAAAGGGGGTTTGTGGTCATTTTCCTGAAAAGAAAAAAAAACATTATCTATAAAATTCTCACTTTAAAATTTAACAAATGTAAGTCCTTTGCTTGAGCAGAGCTTGTTTGTAATTCAGTACTTGTGTAAAATTTATTTGTTTGAATTTTATGTAAGAAAAGGACATTAATATCTGGTACACCTAATGTTTTTCTAGATGCAAATTTGTAAACAGGAAAAAAAGTAAATTTTATTTTATCATGAACACCTTCTTCACTACAACTTCACCAGCACGAAAACAACAGTTAGGTCATATTCAAAAAAAAAGGAGAATATTTATTTTTTTCAACTCACCACTTTAAAAAAATACTTTTTGAGTAAATGGTGGGTCATGGAAACAGCAAGCTGAAGTTAAGCATGCTATGAATAAAAGTATGTGTATTATTCCAATGTTTCAATCCGTTCAGGTCGTAAGATAAAAGAAATTGCAAGCATTCCACAAAAAACAAACAAAACAAAATCGATTGTTTGGTATTTTTTGTCACATACTGATCTTTCGTCGAGGAATTATTTTGAAAGTACGATAACAGTTCGAGTAAATTAAACTCTGTTTTTAACAAAAATATTTATGGTTATGTTACTTTTGTTTAAAGTATAATTTTTGTGCAATAATCTGAAACTGGGTATGAAAACCATAAAATATGTATTACGTATTACATACATTTAAATATTTTAAAGATGCTATTTAGAGACGCACTAAAATTCAGTGCGTGTTACGTGTTCCATTTATTTGCAAAATCATATTTCTCTAAACATTCGTAATATAGGATGCAGAAAAAGCGTCTTTTGTAAACAAAAATTAATACTTTTTCATAAAAAATAATCCGTTGGCGCCTTTATTCCTAAGGCTGCTAATGCTCTGTGTTTCCTAAAGAAAAAACTGTTGATTATACTTACAGTTAAAATTCTGAACTTCTATATTAAGCGGAAATACATCACAAAACATTTAGGTATAGAATGTGTTTTAAGACAGATCTGAAGTACTTTCTCATAAGTCATTTTTTTAATTGAATCATTGGTGGGTTCGGTTGTTTGTTGAGTTGGAACCTGAATTTTTTAACTTGACGTACTTACTAGATGACTGATGTTGTGAATGCGTTACATTAATGACTACTTAAGTTTGGTTATTACGTTTTAATGATTAATACAGTGCATGTGAAATGCGAATTTCGCAGTGCTTTTACCGTAACATTTATATTTACGTTAAACACTGTCGGTTACTTAGGCAGCACGCACTGGTTCTCTGAACTCTCTGAAACAAAAGACAACTATTATAACTTTTTAAATGGCAGCTTTATTCCTAAACATTGTTTCAAATATTGCGAGCAAATAAACCTAGGTCTTATCTCTACTGTAAAGCGATTTAGATTCTTTTTACTTTCCTTTCTGATTAAAATTTATATTAAGGTTGGCCTTGAATAATCATTAATAGGATTAAATTTCCCTAAAATAAGCTTATTCATTCAGATGCACTAAATTATCCTTTTTAGTTTGCGTAATCTTGAAAATTACAAAAAAATCTAGCCCGAAATAATAGAAATGTAATGTGAACCCAGTGATAACGAATGGCAAAAGAAAATTTCAAATAAAAAAAAAATAATGTAGAACTTAGTGACGGATAAAACCATCCAAACTGCAAGGAAGCTCCTCTGTTAAGCTGCTAAAGAACTAAGAGTCGATCGTTTTTCAGAATTTATGACAGTAAAAATAGAATCAAAAAACAACTTCTTGATCCCTTGCTTCATTGCTATATTCGGAAGACAAAAATATATTTGGAATGTAAATTTGTTCTAAAACATTCCGAAATCCAAAGCATAAATTATTTACGCGCACTTCAGAAAAGTCCATCGGCACTGAAATATGCGAACAAGAAAAATTAGGAAGGAAAGGCGCACGGCTGTATATTTTAAACTCAGCATGTCATAAACGCGAATCATGTATTCCGTTTTGAAAAACATCTTGAAATCATTTATTCAAATTGCCCTGTGCTTTTGAATTCTCGAGTGAAAATAGAAAATATTTGCAGTGTTTGTTCGGATAAACATCTGGAAACTCATTAGAAGATAACTGAGGCAGACGATTTTTATAATTCTAGTTCCGTTTAAAAAAATAAATAAAAAAAATCTAATATTTTCATTACACCAAGGAGAATAAAAACTGCATTTCGATAGTATTTTTCACATCAAAAATCTATACGTGGTCTGAATATTTATGTAACGTACTGTTTAAGTGTTTTTTTTTAATTTAACACCGGCATAATCACCATTAATTTCATTTACGGTTCATTATTTTTAGGGCCTTATTCACTAAAATAACTTGGCATGCGAATTAATCCAAACTCGCGTGTTAAAATCATCGGTAAGATATCTTAACGGTGGCTTTAACACGCATTTTAGGATTAATCCGCGTCTTAAGGGTTATGTGAATAAGGCCATTAGTAAAGAAAGAGGTGTACTATAAAAGTGTCGATAACCGAAGTACCCAAGTTAACTCGAACGCATCTTTTTTATTTTTGCCTAACGAACACTACTTTTTCAATTCTAAAGAAAAACTCCGAAAGAACTAAGTAAAGTAAACTGTACCAATGTCTATATCCGATTGATAAAAAAAAGTATGTTAGATAAAACCTATGTTCTGAAAATGTCAACATTAAGGTGGAGTTTAAGAGACCTTTGTGTTATTTCTCTGTTTGCTGTCAAAAACCTTCAACGTTGTCCGCCCAACTTCAAAACATCATGAAACCTTCCGATGTATTATTACTAAAATCTTTATTGGAAACCAAGTGTACAGTTGCCAAACCTTTAAAGAAATGGCATTTGCGAAAGGCATGTAGTGACGTAGGCCGAGTTCCATGTTTTCCTCAGAACAAGTTAGAAGTTGACATCACGATCGAAAATATTCTTATTAAAACGAGCATAGTGTTAAATCTACTAAGTTCTGGTTTCGAAATGAAGTGAAGAAACTGTAAACTCCGAAAAGCAAAATTGAAACAATTATGTTCTTTTTTATTATCATGATGAGAACCATATAAATGGTTCGTGCCGTTTTAATTGGCTATTTTTAAAGTCAGTTTTATTTTTTTATTTTTTTATTTTTTTTTAGAAACCCCGAAATTGAATTGAACAATTATTTTAAAAATATCTGAAAGAAATGTAAGTGTGATTCGCATTATTATAGTTAGTTCCTATTTTACCGCAATGAAAGCTATTTCCCAAATGATACAAAATGATTGTACACAGGATCTCTCTATAACACAAGTTCATATGACACGGATCCGTATAAAATGGAGGAAATTCTGTGATATTTTTCCTAAAACACACTAAAAAGGGCCCATACAGCACGGTAAAGAATTGAAACAGATGTTTCGGTATTACCTGTTTACGGCGATGATGATACTCGTGTTTGTACAGTACGTAACTCTTACAACACTGATTTATATGACATGGAACGTATCTACAGTGTTATAGGGGAGTCTACTGTACTAGCTTATTCTATATAGCTGAAGATGTAAAGCTAGCTGAAACAAAAAAGAAAAAACTGTAATTTTAAATAATCTGAAAGTTTGTGTTGTTGTAAATCAAATATGCATTTGTAGGAAAATAAAAATATAGGAAAGAAAAAATGCACTAATAGGGAAAAAAATGCATTACTTATTCTAACTCTCAAAGGATTAGCGTTCTTTATATGATTATTGAAATTATTTAGATACTGTATAAATACTGACTTTTAAAAATTGAAAAGAAAAAAATTTTATGACTTTATTTTGGATATTTTGGAAATTTTCAAATTTGTCTTCGATAACACCGGTCAACACGATTTTTGGGTCTAACTTCTACATGTTAAATTTTAGTTTCTCCTATGCAAAAACTAAGGAAAATAATTTTTTTAATGAAAGTTTGCTTTTGTAGAAATTAAAGCAATGTTTCAATTTTTTGGCAAAAATCACTGATTTTTATATTTTTTTCATAATTCCACTCTAAATTATGATCAGAAAAGTTTTTGCTGGATATAAAAGTCTTTTTTATTCAAGATTTGTGATAAACAATAACATATAAATGTAAAATAATAAGAAATTAATGTCTAAAAGTGAATATTTTTCGTATTACTTTTATGTTCGTATAAGCAAATAATAATACAAAAAGATAATAATACTACAAAGCAATACTACACAGCTACAAATAATAATACAGTTTACTTTCGGGTTAATTAAAATGCTGCCATCTTTCGTTTATGAAATAAATTAAAGTTTACTTATCGACGTAAATCAGGCAAAAGCAAACTTTAAGAACTAAAAATGAAAATTGAACTGTTTTTCAATGTCTAGAATCAGAATCTAAGCATGAGAACAGAATACCACCACCACCCCCCCAAAAAAAAAAAATTGTTGACCGGTGTAATAAGATACGACTCCGATGCCTGAACAAATGTGATAATAATTATTCATAAAAAAGATAAGTGTAAAATACTTATTTAGATTTACTTTTAACATTTACATTTAACATTTACATTACCGGGTGTCCCAGAACTTCGCGTACAAACTGGGAGGGGAGGTAGACAACATCGTTAGGAATCATAATTAGGTAGGAAAGCACGGGAGGAAATCGATAGGTGGCACTGTGTGCGAGCTCTCAAGGTCAGCACGTGTGGTTTTCTCATTGCCGTATCTGCAGAATTTTGTGCTTTTTTTCAATAGACTACCTGCCCCAACTTTCAAACAGTTATATTCTGCATTAAAAATATGGATTTATTTAACATCAAATCATTTAAAAAATTAGCCATACATTGTATTCTTTTGTTGTGTAATAAAGCGTTTTGCTCTACATTTTGTGTCGTGGCTTTATTGCTCTTTTTCTCGTGAAGGTGACGTTTTGGCCTACACTTTCCTACGTAATTATGATTGCTAACGATGTTCTCTACCTTCCCTCGAAGTTTGTACTCAAAATTCCGGGACACTTGGTGGATTAAAGAACATCTTTTACGTTTTCTTTCCTTTTGTCTGGATAACTAAAAAGTGCGGAGTATCCTGAATTAAAACTATATTTTCATCTCCCTCTAAAGCATGTTAAACTCAGAGGAAATCCGTTAAGCCTAAAACAATGACTAAAACATCTACTTCTTTTTCAGCTCTCTACATGAACTTACAGTTCACTATTCACTTTTCGGAAGTATTTTGTTCTAAAATGCACGTACGCATAATGCACAGCTTTTATCTTTCTTGCAGTATAAATATATTTGTCATTCTATTTCTGCTTTGGAAATATACACAGCTCAAAAACTCAGAGCGCTGAATTTTAAAATGCTGCATAAATTTAAAAGAATCGTATTTCATTCTCTCGAAGATCATTTTTTTTAAATATTCGTATGAAAGAAAGCAATATTTTTGTATTAGAAGCTAAATAATTCTTTGTATTGGAATAATTATTATATATGTGTTTTAACAACGAGTTAAATATGGAAATACATATTACAGTGTGCAAATTGTGTTATAATTTAATCATATTCATCATCATTTAAATATTATTAGCAGGTTACAGTAAAAGAATTTAGGAATTCAATTTTAAAAATGTATTCATATTTCAAATTACGAAGTGATTTCAATAAAGAATGTAAAATTATGTTTTGAATGCATTATTTCTTTGACATTGTCAACGATCACTTCTGTAATTCATAGTAAAATAATTGAAAATAACAAGCTTTCGCAAATTTAATTATTTTCTTTTTTCAATAGCATTAAGAATTTTTCGACGTGTTTCCATATTATTGGACTTAAAAATGTGCAAGTAGTCATTTTCCGATTAAAAATTTCCGTAGAATATTTATTTTGAGCATGATTTTAATATAGTAAATTGAGATTTGCATTATTAATTTAACTTTCTATCACTCTATTAGTAATGCTATTAGTTATACCGTCAACTAATAATACTGATACTAATTTAGTTTTTAATCTAATTTCAGTTCCTTAAAATAAAATATCAAAGTTTCGTTTTCTTTTATACCTTGTAAAAGGTATTTCTAATTTTTTTGAATTTTTTTTCTAAATTTTAGCTTCATTAAAATACTGTCTTGCGATTTTTTCACTTGTAGCATTAATTCAGTATATCTAAATTTGTTCCTATTTGTTTGGTATTTTCCTATATTACATGAAGAATAATCTAGTTCAAAGTACAAACAAATATATATTTTATTCTCTAATCGTAAAGATAGTGTTAAAATGTGTTTTTTGCTTTTTTTATATGTACCATTTGCAAAAGTATAACTACATATTAATGGATTGATAACTTTCTTTTTCGAGAAAAGTGAAGCTTTTCTCGAATTTTTTTGTTAAAACTAAGGCAATAAAAACATAAATTACGATTATGAGAAGTAAATATATACGCATAATTCAAGTTTATCTCTTAGAACATCGTAGATGCTATGGGATTCTGTATGGTCTTGGTCTCCTCTATCACTCTTTACATTTCTGATATAAAGCTTTCAACCACGCTATGTAATCGCATCTAAAGTGAAAGATTAGTTAGAATTTAATGTAATACAAGAAGTATAATTCGTAATGAACACGTAATGTACAGATAACAGTTAACTTTAACATAGCAACTTATATTAATATTAACGGATATTACTTTGAGACTGAAGTTTTAAATTTGATATACGTTCATCTTTTTTGCTGATGTCCAAAATGTTTTAACATTAGTTTGTAGACGTCTGGTAACACACAACACCTTAAACATATAGAATCATCAAATTCACGATAGCAAAGTAGTGTCCTTAATAAATGTATTGTAGTTCCGATCTAAGATTCTTTTTAATATGGAATAAAAGGTAAATGATAAAACAAATGGAAATAAATAATTTATGTTTCTATTATCATTAAATCTAACCTGTTTTAATTAGGCGACCGCCTCTTTTAAAAACTCAACAGATTTTCTCGAAACTATAAATTTAATGGCAGTTTAAAAAGTCCTAGATGATAGGGTCACTTTTCCCGTCGACTTTGCAACAGTATTGCAAAAGCTATAAAATAGGACTTTTTTCATTCATTATTGCAATATGCTTACCTTTTTTAAGCATTTTTTTAAATAAAACTTTAATGAAAAATCCATGTTTTTAACTAAAATGGGGTATAAAACTAAAAATGTTAATGCTGTTTTAATGAAACTTAATGTGAACTTCAAAATATTGGCAAATTTAAGTGAAATTATGGTTTAAAAAAACTACATTTGGGCCAAACATACTGTAAACAACTCTAACAAGTATATTTTTTAATAATACTTACACAAAGTACATAACTAGCATATTTATCTGTTACTTTAAAAATTTTAAGACTTTTTTAAGTCATTACTATAAATACAAAACAGCACTATTGAAGACAATATTCAATAGGTAAACACAGCTAACAAGACAAGTGCATTTATTTACACCATTAATGAATATGTTAAACTTCTGAAACCGGTACCTGGTATAAAGCTTTTACGTCTTTACGAAATCAAGTGACTGATTAATTCAATTTTGTTGGTGGGGCCGGATAGTTGGGGGATTCACATTCATCCGTTTTATGGAAATAAAATAGGATATTTTACATTTTTTATTGGTTTGAACCTGCCTTTGGGCACTTTTTATAAAGTTTTAATGAAAAGTTCATGTGTTTAATTAAAATGGGGTATAAAAATAAAATTGTTAGTGCAGTTTTAATGAAATTTAATTTAAAATGAAATCGCATACACGCCAGACCGCCTGTAAACAATTATAATAAATATTTTTAAATAATATTTATAGAGAGTGCATTACTGACATATTTATCTGTGTTAAGAATCTAAACGTTTGCGAAAGTTCTAATAGTTATGAAAATATTTCCTTATTTATATATAAAAGAGCATTTTTTAAGAAAAAAATGGTCATAAAATCAATAAATAAGCACATAAATATTATATTCTGATACATAACACAGCTACTAATATCAAATATTCTGGTAAAATGTCAAGTCTAAAACAAGTTATGATATATGACATTTACAGTAAATAAAATTTACGAGAAACACACTTCTTTGGAAAACACATTAAAAGATTTTAACATTGTAGAAAATGCAATCCTTCTGTTTCATTATTTCTTGTATGAATTAGGTCCTACTTATCGTAGAGACAAAAGTGAAACGGTTTTGAAATCGTACACGTGTGAACTATAAAATGAGCAAATAAAAAAATTTCGAAATATTTACAAAACAATATTTTTTGAGGTAGTCTCATACCTTAAATTCGTTTATCTCGGATAGACGGTTGTCCTCCTTTAATCTGAACTTGTAAGAAATAACTTTAGAGCACAGAACAAATTTACCTAAAATCCAATACGTCTTTTGAAATCTTGTAGGGTGGTTCAATTTATATATATATATATATATATATTTGTTGCTTGAAATACTTTTAAAACATCTTATAAATCAGAAAAAGATTATATACCATTTATTAAAATTCATTTATCAACTAACGCCTGAACTATATTCATAGCATGCTTTTAATTTCATTAACCTACAATTAGTTTTGATTGAAATAAATTCATCGCACGCAGATAATTACTTTTTACCAAATAGCTGGCAACTACATATAAGCGAATTAATTATAGGTCGATATTTTTTCAAAAAGAATGCTGTTTTCCAAATTTTATTATTATTATTATTCTACCAACGGTCGATATTAGCGATAATTGATGAATCGCCTGAATGCAAAATCACTAACTAATTAACCAGTTGAAAGGAGAAAGAAAAATGTGTTTCGAAAATTTGATTTCTGTTTTATGTTTTATGAAAAAGTCTTCGATTTAATTGTTTTACACACATTTTTAATAAAACTGGTAAAGCAGTATTTTTCAAACATTTTTGTTCGTATAATTTGCACGTGCACAGAAATTTAATTAAAGACCGATATTTTTTTCACCCGCACTTAATGTTATTTTTTCTTCAACTCAGATTAATAAGATTATTAAAATAACATTCGGCCGAGATATTTTCCTTAGTGTTTTATACATATTAACAATCTGTCAATTACGCACTCTGGTTGATTTTATTAATGCTACGACAAAGGAATGTATTTTTGTACTAAAAGTAATTTAGAAAGAAGTAATCAAATTGTTGACCGCAAACTGAGAGTTGCAATTTCAGCAAACGTTTGTAGCATTTAAATTAAATTGTTTAAATGTGTTAAGGTGAAGTCCTAGTAAAGAACAGACCCTATATCGTGTATGTTACAATCATCTGGACCAGTTCATTTACAAACTATTTTGTATAGAACTTTGAAATTTGTTTGAGTAGCTACAAAAAGGATCATTTAATAAAATGACATAAATTAAAAACACCAAGATAGCGCCTGGTTTATGTTATTTTTCATTTGAAATATTTATGTTAGTGCCTCATCTCAAGATGGCGCAAGCTGCACATGCATTGACGGCAGGATTTCAAATGAAAAATAAAATAAATTAGAAGTTATCTCAGTATTTTTAATTTATGTAATTTTATTAAATGATCATTTTCATACCTATTCACCAAATTTCAAGGTTTTATACAAAGCAGTTTCTAATTGAACTGGTCCAGATGATTGTAAAATCGTGAGTATAGGGGCTATGCCTGACTAGGACTTCACCTTGAGATGACGTGGTTTATTTTAGAAAGATTTTATAAATAAAAGGAAAATCCTAACGTTATTTTTGTAGTTGTCTTATGTGGTCATAAGTTCAAAATTTGCAGTTACGATAATATTATATGTATCTATGGTAAAACATACTTTAAACAACTGCTATGTATAAAACATAAACCTGAGTTCAGCGTAAATTATTGCAAGTCGTAATCAGTCGTTCAAATACAACATTTTTTAAGGAAAGAAACTTAGGGTGGAATTCTCCGCCGATGGTTCACGAAATCGTCGGTTGTTAGCTACCAACTGGGCAGAACCAGTTGTTTGGTTACCGACTGCGATAACAACTCCGGAGGGAAACGGGAGGTCTTTTAGCCAATCACATGAACCCCTTGACGCTCCTCCTTAAAACTCCACCTCAATGAGGGGCAAAGTTAACGACTGCGAAAAATTAACGACGAGCGGAGAATCCAGCTGTTAGTGGGTTTCGGTGCTTTCGATTACGTTTAAATTAGGTTTTGTTGTACTGTTATCTGCATTTAATTCAAGAAATGTGTCCCACAGTGGCCTAATCGCTCAGCTCCGTTCCCATAAGAACATGGAAAGTGAAGCAGCACCGGTTTGGTCAGTGTTTGGGAGGATGAGAACCTCTTTCGGCTGGGCTGCTGTGCGACCTTGCATGCTAATGGGAGCCACGTAAAATTTTTCCGTGGCTCCAATATCCTCTATATTCAAAGGATACGTGGGGTTGAAGATTTCAGGTGCTAGGTCTCTCATCTGGAACTAGTTCGAAATTAGGAGACCACTCAAAGGGAGAAACGTTCCCCCCATAATGAAATAACCAACATCTGCGGCCCTCGCAGTGGTCAATCCCGCAGGAAGCCGCTGACTCAGACATTAGAAAGAATAAAACATTCAAGAAATGGTAGGAGTTGCTCCATTTAGCAAATTATTTTACATTTTCAGTTTTAAAATTTTCTACATCCTATTTTATCTTAATAACTTGTTTAATTGTAACATCTCGATAATGATAAATTTGTTAATCCAACAAAATATTTCGTAGACTTAACTAAATTAATTATTTAAAATAGAGCCAATCAAATGTTTGTTAGTTTTTTTAAAAATAAAATATTTTACTTTTTATAGTAATAGTTATATATCCTCCTAACTGAGTGAAACTGTTTCAAAAAGACATGCCAGTTTGTAAAAATTATTTTAAACATGATATGTAACTACATATATACGTCCAAAAAACAAATAAATAATTTAATAAACTCTGTTAGGAATATTACATACAATTTTATATGCATTTGCTTGTGTAACTATCCTACTCTAATCATTGTCAATATGGGTTATTGAACCATTCTCCACATTTAATAAGAGATGTTTACTATAAAAGACCGGAACAAATTTACCTTAAACAAGAATCGATTTCTAAAAGACAAGAAAAATGTTTGTTTCAAAAACATTCATCCAGTCGTCAATATAGTGAAAATCTATTGCGGATTGTTTGTCTGTAAATAATCCACATAAATAATCATGTTCAGCAAATAACTATTATCAATAACTTTTTACGCTTAAGCTACTTCCTTATTTCGAAAATCTTATATTGCAGCTCTTTCAAGACGAATGAACGCACAAGAATATATCTTTCGATGAAAAGAACACAAACCACGGGAAAGTCTTGTTTACCGACGTAAAAGGTACTTTATCAGTTTCCGTCACGCAATAGCTTTTATTATGGAATGCATTTGAAAATGTTCAGAGAAGTTATGATTGACATATTTGATGAGGATGAGTTAACTCAGCTGTGAGCGCATTTTAACCTTTTAAGAGATGAGACATAAAATTCCTTTTCCAATGCAATACGCCCACGAATTTTAGCAACCTTAAATACTCGAGCATAATAGCTGTCTTTAAATCTTGAAAGTTGTATAGAGAGAGTTTATTTTCCCTAATTATATATGCTCTTATTAGAACTTGCGTTTTTATATTCTATTGAAACGTTACGGCTGTGGCATATGCAAATTTTTCTTAAAGGAGAAAGTAGATGTCTGTCATTTCTCTTTTTAAATTTTTAACCAGTGTTTAACAAGTTTTATTTTTCTTAGTTGCAAAAAAGCAACGGCTCATATATTCCCTCTGTGTTCCGCATTGTCCTCTTTCAAGAAACTTAAATCAGAACACGAGACAGTAAAACATAAGACTACTTGATACTTACGTATTAGCCCAGCGGTTCGCCAAGATTAGTGATTTTTCCCAAGATAAATCCTGGGCACATAAAATTATTGATGGTTTGGAATACGATTGGCAACAGTTTGCCAGCACATTTGACGAAAAAAATAGCTTGGCTGGAATGATCGCCGGGATAATACGTAAGTACCGATTGCTTTTTAAAGGGATGTTTGATCCAGTGAAAATATTGTTACAAGCTTTGTAAATACTGATGATTGGGGTTTCTTGTCGAGAATTTTAACACACAGTGTTTTGCGCCAAATTTTGGCGATAGAGCGGTGTTTTCTATCAGGATCTCGAAGCCTTTGAGCCGTCGAGAGTATGTAAGACAGCGAGCACCTCGAGTTCTGGTACCAACCTAGTAAGAACTATTATTGCATTTTTCAAAAATTTGAATCTTTCTGAATCGTATGCTTCAAACTACATGAAAATATTTCTATTAGAATGCGAGTAATTGCAAAAGAAAATGTGGATGCAATGGAGTTTAAAGAGAGGATTTAAAACTTTGAACGCGTTTTCTTCAAAACTGCTTTTTGCGACTTGCGCGCATGATTGTAAAAAAAACTTATGCAGGTATTATCTTGAAATTTGTTGGGTAAGTACGTGTTATTAATGTCTATAACCTACACCTAAATAATATTTTTAATTTTAAATTTTTTCCCCTCAGGGTTCAATAAAAAAAGAAAATGAAAAAATCTCTACCTTTCATAACATAAAAATGTTTTTTTAAATAATAAATAGGTACAAAAACATGAAAAAACAGGTATGGGTTATAGACATTAATAACATGTACTTACCCAACAAGTTTCAAAATAATATCTGCATAAGTTTTTTTTACAATCATGCGCGTGAGTCGCAAAAATGCAGTTTTGAGGAAAACGCGTTCGAAGTTTTAAATCCCCCATTTAAACTCCATTGCATCCACATTTTCTTTTGCAATTACTCGCGTTCTAATAAGAATATTTTCATGTAGTTTGAAGCATACGATTCAGAAAGATTCAAATTTTTGAAAAATGCTGTAATAGTTTTTTCGATATTTTGAAGGTTTAAAGATTGCCACTGTACCTGAGTTACGGTAATAGTTTGTTTATCTCGCCGAGAAACCTATTACTATTAAGATTACGACATGAAATAGGTGTATTTGCGGCGGGGGGGGAGGGGGGGAAACGATTACGTTTGTACTGTTCAGTGATCTGTAAATAAAAAGTGTTGAATAAAGATGCATATAGGCTCAGTTTAATTCAAATTTATGCGCAACCGTGCATTGAAATATGCTTATCGTTCGACTTTTATGTTACTTTCGCGTCTTTCCGCTGTTTTCAAAATCTTTATGGTTTGGTAGCTAAAGGTCAGCCTTAAATTCTACTTAATAACTTCGAAAGAATATTTTTGAATAGCAACATTGTACCTTGTGGTTATAAAAACAATGGTTTTATTATATGCAAATTGCTTAGTTTTCTCGGATGATCTTAATTTTATATATATTAGCAATTTCATTTGACGATCACTAATACTCCTCATTTCATACCCCTCTTTGAAAGGGAAATGAAATTTATTGAAGTAAACAACCATGAAAAGTAAAGACATTTTTTATAAGTTTATCAACCCAAAATTTTGTTGTAATTCCTTAAAAAATTGTTATGAATATTCAATCGTATTTTTAAATGAAAAGATAAAAATCTGGAGTGACTCCACTCGACTTTCCGAACACTTACGATTAAGATCATTACCAAGCATTTAAATAAATTTTAATCGATGAATAATTCAAACATATACCAACTTGAAACTCAACCGAATGCACCGTTTAAACGCTTGCGCACTTTCAAGAATTTCTCCCCATATGCCATTATTCCATAATATAAAAGAAATTTTTGTCGTAGCCCTCTAGAAAAACTATAAGTCTTATACACACCAATATCAATACAGGTCTGAAGATGGTGATTTATAACATATATACCCAATTTCAGCTCAATGGAAGGTACCGTTTAAACGCTAGCGCACTTTCAAGAATTTCCCCCCATAGGCCAGAATGTAAAAGGAATCTTTGTAGTAGCCCTGTAGGAGAACTATAAGTCTTATACACATAAAAATCAATACAGGTCTTGCGACGGTGGTTTATAACATATATACCCAATTTGAGCTCAATCGAATCTACCGTTTAAACGCTAGTGCACTTTCAATAATTTCCCCCCATAGACCATAATGTAAGAGAAATCTTTGTCGTAGCCCTGTAGAAAAACTATAAGTCCTATACACACCAAAATCAATACCGGTCTTGCGATGGTGGTTTATGACAGATATATCCAATTTGAGCTCAATCGAATGCTCCGTTCAGGAGCTATTCTTTGTCGTGTTCACTCACACACACACATACATACATCTCGTAAAAGCAGCATAAATGGATTCAGAAGCCCTCAAAACGTGTAAAAACACGAAAATCTCGAAGTCGAATTTTTTCATGATTACAATACTTTCCAAACATGGTACATGTTCGGAAAGTAAAAATGAAGCTAAAAGATATAGTAAATTAAGTTTCACCTTTAGAAAATATACATTCAGCACTTTGAGTTGTTCCAAAAAAAAAAATCGATTGGGAGAAGAACATACTAAAGACACAAAAATGTTTACTCAAAGTACTGATAAGAAAAATATTAACTTGAATGGTGCCAATTATAATTTCTTCTGAGAACCTCCATGTAGGTTGCATCATTGCAAAGATAGAAGTGCAATCGGTTTAGAATGTACCACTGTTCTTGAAATGCAAATCACATCAAACACATAATTTTTCAAGTCAAAATACATAATATTAACAGCCAAAGAACGTGCTTAATTAAACTAAATTTGATGACATCCATATAATTCATACATGGGTTTATCAGTGGACTTTTATCACACATTATGTGTAAATAAATGTTTTAAACATACATTTATGTACATAATTTTATCATTAGAGTAGCATAGATATTACTGAAAACTTATTTTTAATTAATCAGAGGACGAATGCGAAATTTAGGTTTAATTTACGCATGATTATAACGCTGGAATGAAAACAATCACAGGAAACCATGCTTCACAATGTAATTTGGAACTAAAATCTGGTTCTAGCAAAATCTAACATGAATGTGTCTGCAAGCATAATTTATTTAATCATATTTCCGTAATTTATTTTCAATTATTAATAGAAGTTAATTTTACATTCATTTCAATTCTTCCGTTAGATCAGTCGAATTACGTCTTGCTCACATTTTAACTACTTTCTGAAATCGTACACTCTCTGTACTAGCATCGGTAAGTGATAAATTAATATTTAATAGCTGTTTTAGTTTCTTTATATACAGTACATAATTTTTGTCTTCTCGTTTTGCATAATCTTGCATCATCTAAGTTTATTTAAAAAATAGCTATTCTTGATACTGTTTCAAGAGGTGCTTAATTATAGCTCCAATACTTTTAAAATTATTTTTTCGTGGATGCATTCTTGCATACAGTATGTCTGCTTAATTTCTAAAAAGAAAAGGACAAAGAAGTATCCAGAAATTCAAAATTTGTTCATTCGACCTAGAACGAGCAAGAATAATCTTACGTTAAAAGGTTTCCAACTATCAGATATCTTCAAAAAGTTAAAGTTTCAGTAAGCGAAACTTATAGATTTTTTAACGACTAGTCGTACAAATTGAACTTGAATAGTTCTTTCTTTTTCAAAATTGTACTTTTGTGTACTACAGACTGTACTATTATGTTAGTATGAAGAAAAATTTTAAAAAGGGTAGGTGTATTGATTTACACTAGCAGTAAATCGTTGAAAATTATAAATTCCAAGCCGAATTTCTTTTGTTATTTTGCAAATTAATCAGAGATTTTGTTAAAAATTTATGTAAAAAATAATCTTTAAATATTTTTTAATTAATTAATTAATTTTATTTTTTATTTATTTAATTATGTGAATATTTCTCTATTAAAGATGAAAAGATTCCTGATATAACAAATAAGCTGGGTTCAAATATTTTGATATTTTTATTACAATGTATAAAGAGAACATGATATTCGATGAGGATTTACGTAATCATATAAAAATTATAACGCATAAAATGCATACAAGAATGTTTCCGAAAATGTTGTTAAATTGAATATAAGCAATCCATAATATTACCATATCTATTTATAAGTAAATATTTATATATAAAACTTCTGAATTCAAAGAGTTCTTTGATTCAAATGTTTGCGGAAGCCTACGACTAATATTTCTACACGAAGAAAATCAAACTGAATTAACATGAATAAGATGATATTAATAGAAATAAGCTAAGAGAGCTAAGAGAGATGTATCTTTTCTTTTTCTATTTTCTCTAACAATCCCAGTACTGTAGATTTCCGTTGGACTTCAAAATAGAGTTAATTAAACATTTTAAATACGTGACCGTAATGTGAAGTGGGAGTTATAATGCATTACGCAATAAACAAGAATCCGGAGCATTGGTGAAGCACTTTTACGACCGTTTCTTGAAAATAATGGTTAAAAAAGTAAAGTAAGTAAATGGTTAAAAATTTTATTTTTTACTTACCCAAATTACTAAGCAAGCGTTCTTACACTTTCAAAGTAAATGTGCATTTTACATTTCAGCTCAGCGGGTAAACCTCTTTTTTTTTCAAACTAACAACATTTTATTCGCACTATGCATATTTATTTTCTGTGTTTTAAGGAAATTTAAATAGCTTTCTGAAGTCAGGAGAACAATTTTAAGTAGAATTGAATTTTGTTTAGCTTTTAAAGTTGTGTCTGCTTTTATAAAAAGCCTATATAGTATGTAGTATTAACTTTCTTGCTTACAGAATAATAATAATCCGCGAATAGTTTAAAAATTTAGAAAAATTGGAGGAAATTCAAACATTTGTGATAGTTATGATAGAACTGTTTACCCAAAAAATGAAAACAATGGATATTGATAGTAGTATCTAAAGAACAAAAGATAAATGAATCGTCATAATAAAATGTTTGGTGTATTTTTCTTGGTGGAGGTCTTAGAAAAATGTTTAGCCGAATCGAAATAAAAACCTGGATTATCGCCCCAAACAATCTATAGCGATAAATTATTTGTTTGTTTTGTGTTTTAATGAGAGCTATGTATTCCTTATTTATTTCATTGGGCGTTTGATCTGACCGATTAAAGACACAGCACACTGACAGTTAATTTCATAAATGTCTGGTTACTAAAATATCAATTGGGCCTTTATAATTGAATACAGCAATTTTGTTCAGGGGCGTGAAAATTATCTTTAAATTAAATTTACGAATGATATTGGTGGGAAGATAACTAATTTTACGGAAGTAAGGAAGGGCTTCATAGAAAAAAATTACTTAATTCAACTTGAAGTTCTTTACGCATTTTTTTTTTCTGTTGTGAGCTCTCGTCAAAAAAAAAAAATCATTCTCCATTAAAAAAAGTTACCATGCGATCGTGTAAGTGTCCTAAATGAAAAAGAAAAGAAATACTCGTAAAAGTTTTCATATAATACCAAAATTAAATGTAAGAATAAACACGAAGCAATTACTGTAGAATGTTCTCATTCAATTACATTATCATTGATCCTTCTTCGTATTTGTATAAGAAATCGAAACCATCTTGCTTTTCCCCTTCAATTCAGAGATTAAAATGAGTTATCCCGCGAGCGTGTTTGCGGTGGAGAGCAGATATACTCTCAGAAATAAAAATTAAATTTTCCAATGTTCGTAATAGTCCCAAGAGTGTCGTAACTCAATAGAAATAATCGTTTTATTCAGAAATTCGATGAGATAAGTGCTAGTTTAAGCTATTTGATCGTTCCTGGGGGCGGTTTATATTATGTGGCATTTTGCTTTCCGAGTTCATTCATTGAAAAAAAAATTTTTTCGTAACAAAGATAGAAAGCATAACTTTACTTTTTCTTGATGCATCAGTGTAAATAGGCTTTTTTTCGTTGATGTTTTCATCCTATTACGTAAATTGAATATTTATGTCAATGCATGTTTTTTCTAGAATGTCCGGATTCCGAAAAGGGGAAGAACTATTCTAACCAAATAATTTAATTCGGCTCAGTGTTACGTTGTGTGTTATATGATGATGATTTAAATGTAGTTTGGTAGAAAAATGTAACTATGTTAAGTGAAAATTCCTCGTGGAATTCTTGCTGCAAGAGTAAGTACCGCCCGTCAGTAAAAGTTTGAGTTCGCAAAAGAATTTGAAACACATGTTGTGGATCTATTCAATATAAAAATAAAGGAAAAAGAGAAATAAATACCATAATCAAGCATAAATATTGTTGCAATTTACGTCAATTAGCAAATTAGCACTACATATTTTATTTTTGCCCAAGCCAGGAGTTCAAAATATGCTATTATACTAATATGCCATATTTGAATTTATTGTTCACCATAATTCAAGATCAACAGTTGATGTGAAATCAATTCATCAGCTGAAGAATAATTTAATGTATAATAAATATTCTTTAAACCACTTATTACACTTATATTATTAATTAGATATAAGAATTCAGCAAACAATATTAAATTGCAAAATATTGTACGAGTGTTGTCCGAAAAGTAAGTTTTCCCACTCTCAATAAAAACGAATAGATTATAAACTGGAAAAGTTTATCGAGAAAGATACAGCAACATTTCAGATACTCCTCAACATAAGAATAACCTGAACTGTAACACGTTTCATACCGAGAAATAAGTTTTTGTAGTCCAGTGTCATAGAAGTCTGCTGCCTGAGAATGGAGTCAGCGTGTCACAGTTGTTTGCAGTCTTCGTCAATGGTAAAATGATGCCTGTACAGTAATTTCTTCGGGTTCAAGTCACTGGAAGCAAGATTGGGGCTATAGGGTTGTAGGACCACCTTTTTCCTCACAAAGACTGCAAACAACTGTGACATTCTGAGTCCTTTCTCAGGCAATAGACTTCTGTCACACTGGACTACATAAACTTATTCCACGGCATGATAAATGTTACCCTTCAAGTTATTCTTAGGTTGGGAAGGAGCTGAAACACTGCAGTATTTTCCAAAATAAATATTTCCTGGTAATAAGTTTTGTTCCTTTTTATTGTTAGGGGGTAACTTACTTTCCGGACAATCCTCGTACATTTCAACAATTTTTTATAATAGTGATTATATTCAGTCGTTATTGTCTTTATTTATCTTTTCTTTATGACAAGTAGACTAAGTTTTTTTTTCTTTCCTCTAAATATAATCGAGGAAGACCGATTTCATTTTTATTCCGGTGACTAATTTTTCGCTACGCCTTTAATGACCAATCTACCATTTTCTATCTAATTTTTTTGAGAAAGTAGTATGCCGGATTTAGTATCAATTAAAGACTTTTTGTGTTCAAACTGCATTTAAGTAATTGGTGTTCATTAACGAAATAATTATTTCATTTTACAATTCATTAAGAAAATATGCGAAAGCGTGATGAAGATTCGTCACTTTTTTATTTAAATAAATGTGACATTTTTAAAACCAAATGTGTAACTGTGGAGTAAATTTTCCTGTAATTAACGGCCTTATCGTTCCTAACTGGCATTGACGAACGCCGTGAGTATTTTTAAAAGCAGTATACTATCTTCAGGTGACTTCCCCAATTATCTACATCATTAAAAATCTTAGAGTTTTTCAAATGACTTAAGTAGTATTCCTTCAAACGAGACTGCGGCTTATATTTTTTCAGGTGTACTTTAGAACATACTTTTAAAATAACCTTCTAATTAAGTTCCATTAATGTACAACTCCTTCATTTACCAATGTTAATGTTAATAATTAAATTACTTATGTTAATGCAATTATTAAAATACAGTGAAACTTACTAATTTGACTACTTTTGTGCACAGTTTCACTTTGCAACCACCGCACTTTACCATCTTTGTAAGGTGACCATCTTTAGAAATTAACCCGTTTTGCTCTTTCCAAGGATGGTCATATAAGACAGTTTCCACTATACTAACATTAATGTACAGGGTGAATCTAAACTCTTGGGCAAAACTTTAAGGGGTGATAGGGCACACAATGAGGAATCGTAATCACATAGCAATCTGGGGTGAAAAACGCAGTTTTAACTTACCCGGTAATAATCACTTTTGGAAAAGCATTGAAGTGTCCGTCTAATTTCTTAACCAATAGGTTTCATAAACAATAGGCTCGTCTCCAAAAATTTCATAAATGAAATAAAATTGAACTTTTAAACTATCAATTTTAGTCTTCTGTTTTCTGGGAAAAATACATTAGTTTCTGACGAAAAATGGTCGGAAAGTGCACTGTTGTTTCGGCACTTTTATCCAAAGTGATTATTAATAGCTACACGAAGACGACGTTGCTGACCCCACATTGCTATGTGATTCTGATTCCTTATTATGTGCCCTATCACCCCTTAAAGTTTTGTCCAAGAGTTTAGATTCACCCTGTATATATATTTGAAATCTTGTGCTAATTTTAGTTTGTTTGAAATACATTAACATCTTTGAAATGCATTTTGAATTCACTCCCATAAAGCTTCAGAAAAAAGAAAATTCTTAACTGTTAACTGCTACATAGTACGTTTACGGTAGTCAGAGCTTTATTAAAAAAACTCCTACAAATTTATCATTTTTGTTTAAAATAAATTAACGCTCCTTAAATGATACAATTATTGCGATACTATTTTTTACTACATAAATTACCTCCAGAAAAATATGTAACTCAGCACAAGCATTATAACTAATGCTATTATTTTTAAATCTAAAATCAGCAAAATATTTTCAATTAGTTTGCCTTTTCCGTGATTCCTTCAAAATTATCGAATGCGTAAACTTAAAATCGTACATTATCTCTCTCGATTGAAAATTTTAATTAACATACAAACGTAAATTTTTGTATTTTTTACAAAAAAAGTGCAAATTTTTTAAGCAATGTATTTAGGCAATTATTTTTACGAAACTATTTCAATAAAAAATACTGTTGGGATATAATGTAAACAAATTTGTAGAAAAATACATTTTTTGTGGATATCTTGAAATTAAATTTAATATAATGAGTAAATACATTTTCTTTAGTGCTAAGTGCTTGGTTACTAAAAGTTTTTTGTGCTATTTTTATCACGTTTTTCCAGAAAATTGTTTTTTAGATGCATACGGTATGATTATAAAAGAATAATACGTAAAAAATACTGAAGCACCGGAATACTGCATACCGACAATGTTATGCAGCACAATTATAAAAGAAGAATACATAAAAAATATAATGAATGTAATAAGTTTAGGCACGTGGCCAGAAAAAAAAATCTGGAGTGACTCCACTCGACTTTCCGATCACTTACGATTAAGATCATTACCAACCATTTAAATAAAATTTAATCGATGAATAATTCAAACATATATACCAAATTGAAACTCAATCGAATGTACCGTTTAAACGCTAGCTCGCTTTCAAGATTTTTCCCCCATAGGCCATAATGTAAAAGAAATCTTTGTCGTAGCCCTGTAGAAAAACATATATACCCAATTTGAGCTCAATCGAATGCCCCGTTTGGCAGCTATCGTGTTCACTCACATACACACACACATACATACATACATCTCGTAAAAATAGCATAAATAAATTCAGAAGACCTCAAAACCTGTAAATACACCAAAATCTCGAAGTCGAATTTTTTCATGATTACAATAATTTCCTTGCATGGTACATGTTAAGACAGTAAAGATTCGGGGAGGGCCCAGAACAAAAAGGCTCGATTATTGACATCCAATGAACAAATATCCTAACTTTCGGCGCTTCGTGGCCCACCCTCTGACTACGTCCCTGAATAAATTTTTTAGCGAAGCCTGCTTGTCTATTCCAGAAACGTTATACCATTGGAAGATGCCATAATTTTGAGTGAAATGTAATAGGTATTTATCTTACATTATCGTACATCGTATCTTATCGTACATAGGTATTTATCTGTACAGAGGATTACCATCATGCAAGAAATCTAACTAGACCTTCATTGGTGATTTTCACCGCTTGATTTTTCAATGGCATCAAATGCAGATGCTCAATTACAACGAAAAATTGTTTATGAGCCCGATAAAAGATGGTTCACAACACTTTTAAGGGAACGATCGAAAAAATAATTTTTTTCTCTAGCAGAATAGCACAAAAAATGCATGCATTTTGTTAATAATATTTTAAAATGAATAACTAAAAAATATTTAGCCATGTAATACATGTTTTAAAGTACCAATGGAATAAATACAATCCCTTTAGCAAACTACTTAGAACTTTAGAATATTGGACCTCATTCCGGTTCTGAATTATTGCTCCCGAGTTCCAATAAATGAGTCCCATAAGATTATAAGGATAAAAATGTTCAAAATCATTGAAGAGAGAGGACCAGCCATATACTCATAAACGACCATAATAGAAACATATAGATTGCTGAATTATAGGGGATATAACTGTACGCCTACACATAATACTCTTCAGTCAGGGTCAATAATGCTTTCAGGAACGTAGCTAGGGGGGGGTGCCCCCACTTTACACCCCGAAATTTTGGATTTTTGAAAATTGGTTCTCAATAAATTAAGCATTTTTGTGATAAATTCTACCTTTTGGGCACTTCCAAATCCTTTTTTTTTTTTTTTTTTTTTTTTTTTTTTTTTTTTTGCTACATCCCTGTTTTCAGTTATTATCAAAATATTAAGTCAAGATACGAGATAAATAGGACAATGGTTAGACAAAACTGGTTTTTACGGTAAACTTCTGACTTGCATTTCTTTTAGACCATCTTTCGTCCGTATCAATGATAGTTTCTACTTCTTTCACTGTACTTTAATTCTTAAACGATTCTTATTATGAGATATAGTTGCAAGTGTATAGGCATTTTCCGGTCAGGCAGAAGATGCAGTGATCTTCTTCAGCGACTGTATTTACCTAACATTATGATGTAGGAATGGTAAATTTTCGTCGAAGTAATATCAGCCCTTAGTCTAAGGGCTGATATTGATTCATTCAAAAAAATTTAGTCAACTGCAAGAATTAGAGCGAACGAAAGTATTTAGTCCATTTCTATACTTGAAATTCAATATCTGACGTTTATTTCGACATGTGGTCCTCGAATAGGTGTCAGTTTTATTTAGCTACACAACGGATCAGGGACTTTCGAGTAGCATTGGCCTATAAGTTGATAAATTTTGAAACCTCGGTTGCATTTTAAAATCCCAGTGCCGGTTTCAAAATTTTTATTTTAACGATTTAACGCCGTTTGGGATCAGAAAAAAATTCTCAATGTCTGTAAATGGAGAAGAATCATGCTCACGAATTTTTTTCTTTGGGTTATTGGGTTATTAGTCACAAGTCTCCTAAATTTTCATTGTATTGCTCCGCAGTATTCATAAATGGAATTAATTAAACATGCAGTCCAAAACTGAAAAGAAAAGATTTGCACTTGAAACTAAATTCGAAAAAAATCAATTAATAATAATATCGCTACCAAAATGGCCAAAATATCGATTTCTATAACTTAACGTGCGGCTCTATTGTTCATTGCATGAAATCTGTGTTTTCAGGAGCATACTGCTGCAGAAAACCTGCAATAATGAGTCAATTCTCCATATGAAAGCGTTTCTGGTAAATACTCGGTTATGCTTTCATTTTCATTTGCAGCTTCAAATGTGTTCGAGAGGTATGTAAAATGTATTTCAGTGAAATAGTCGACATGAGTTTATTTTGTCCCCTTAAAAATATCAAAATGCGTTATTTTCATAATTACCGTATTTGTCATCATCGCACCATACCAATTATATTTTTATGTTGCTCGTCTCCGTTTAGTTAAAATTTAATATTCAATTCATAAACACACACACACACACACTTTAGGAAAAATCTATATGTATACATATATATTTAAATGATAATCCCAAATAATAAAATAACATACTGAATATGAAGTTTTTTATTCAACTAGAAAAACTTTGGAGGTCAGTTTCATCTAAGAAAAGGTAAAACTCATTTTACGAAAAAAATATATAGTACATGTTTTGATATAAACGTATGAAATATTCGGGCGGAATTTAAATTGTTAATAGAAGCACGTACAAACCACACCAGATCTCATAAACTTTTCACATATTTTGTGATTCGAAGGAAGTCGAATCAAATGAAGGGAAATATTTTTTAGTTAAAGAACAGACTGAAACACTGCATAAGCATGAATTATGAGAATACTTTGGAAATACTTATAATATTTTATATGTTTTAAGAAAGGAGTGAGATAATGTTTTTGTTAATTAGAGAGTGTTGAGGGAATCACTAATGCATTCACCAAAATTAACATTCCACAAGAAAAAAAAAAATTTGAATTCACAATTATGCTGTCAATTGTTTAGCAGAATAATTTTGTTTTGTGTGCTTAACAAAATATTTTATTGGTTCCACTAAACTGATCCGATGAAATAGTGTTAACCTAATATTCCTCGAATGCAGATCATTTTTTCTTTCCGTGCACACTAGACGACGATGGGAAAAGCTATATTGCAAGATCTAGAAAGTTGATGATGTTTTAAATTTTATTTGTTTAAGTTTCTCACTCCATAATTGTAACATAAGAAAAAGTTTACTTTAGCTTACCAATTGTGATTGTCCAAATTTAAGAAGAAAAAAAAAGAAGAATTTTTAAACGAAATTACAAAAGTCCAAATTTTTCATTAAAACACTTTCCTCCAAGAACATATTTCCGTTAAACAAAGGTTGTATTCAAGGAACATGAGTTCGGAGGACCAGAAAATTTTTCGTTTAAGGCTGTTCTTTGAATCCGCAGAAGCCCATTTGGAAGAGGCGTTGATCTCGTAGCCGGCAGGTTGTGAATTCGATCCTGAGACCAACCAAAGACCACCGTGCTCGCTGGTGGCGACTGGGGCACATTAAGTACGTCGTGGTCGCAATATCCTCCAAGTTCACAAACAAAACTATACCTCTGGGGATGGCAAAGCTAATCCTTGGGGGTGTTCTTCTTGGTATTCTTTGCAAAATGAATTAGCCCCACTTACGGTTGGTAGTGCTGCCATCTATCGGCTCATGAATGACGTAGAAATGAACTCTTCATTAGTTTGTTGTAAAAATTTACGCCCTACTTATATTAGATCGATAGCGGCAGGTACTGCCGCTATCGATCTAATCTGGATTTGGGATTGGTACAATATTAGCTATAAAGCAGAAGTTCCTAGCCCCCCCCATAATCCATCTAAACAAGCCAGACAGACAGAAAGTTGTTATTTTAAGAAATCCTGCAACTTTTGAACGAATTCGCTACAGACTCGAAAAACTTTAGGATGTCTTTTTACAGGTTGTACAACCTGGGCTATGCCGCCCGGGTTGTGTAGGTGTTAGAGAGCCATTCTACCACACCGCTGTCACTTCATAGGAGGCAACGCTGGTCCATTTATTAGGTGCCTCCATAATAAAGAAACCAGGTATTCCGGCTTTAGTAGTACCAATGCCTGTAACGGCTGGTGCCCACCATTAGGAAAAAAAAAAAAAAAAAAAAAAAAGAAAGCTATGAACTGTTAAAGGAGACGAATTACCAAACATTATGGGAAAAAATGTTAAACATACGAGATTTTACAATGTATCTCTAAACAGGTAACTCTTCGGTCCGTTTTCAAAGGCAATTTTTGTGCTTACGAATTTTTTCTGAACTCTGCATGATACATACAGCTTTATTGTAAATGCACAGTGAATTGGGAGAAGAAGTATTACTACTTTTTCGAAATATTAACATCATTGGTTTGCTAAAGCTCTTCAAAAGTCCTGTGACGTCGATGGCTTTTCAAAAGCTCTTAAAAAACTCCTCTTAAAATTGACTTGTTTATAGAGACTTTAATGTATTTCTTATATAAGATATACTAACAAAACTAACAGAAACGTATAATATTTTCAAAACAGAATGAAAAGTCATTAATTTTGTTACTTAAATTTTCTTTTAAGAGTTTTACAAATATTTTTGCTATGGACGTAATCTGATGTAGTTTCGATTGCATAAAATTTTATTAAGTATTTTAGAAAATATAGAGTTTTTCAATTTCAATGCTCGCAAAATGAAAAGGGATACATATAATCAGTTTTACACCTTAAAACAAAAGCTATGTCTAAAAAATGACAGAGTTTTTTTTCAATAAACATTTTTTTTAATAAATAATTATAATTCATTCGTTACGAAAGTTATGACATGTATTTGATTCTTTAAACTGCACAATTCTTAAAGGAGCAGATAATAATCGCCATGCATTAAATTCGGGGTTTCTAGAGTAAAAGCAAAAGGACTAATTTGCAATTATATCCTTAATAAACATCTGTATATAACTGAAATAAACCATGGCAGCAAAACTCATCGACCGCTCTGTAGAACGAAATTGAAAATTGTTTTCGGTCTGTAATTTCATTCAATGAAAGGTCGGTTTTGCCGCAAAATGTACATTAGGCACAGTTATTTCATATGAAATGACGAAATAAGGGGAAAATCCGAAAGGATGAAATCTATGTTTACTATTATCTAGACAAAATATTGTGGAACTCCTATTCAACAAAGTGTAAACGCGAGCGAGAGACGAAAATTCTTCCTATTGAGTTATCATTACGAAATTATGCTGCTAGAATAAGTCTTGCAGTGTTAATTCCAATGTACGGATGATATTTGTTTAGAAGTGAAAGGATTTTGAAATTTCACAATTTAAGTCCGTATTACTCACAATAGGCTATTTAATTTTAAATGAAAAATTATTTTTGTTTAGTTATCCAATATGATAGGATCTTTGACAGTTCACTTAAAACGTCGTAGCTTGATTTTGAAATCTTCTATCACTGTGTTTATCAAAAGATTGTCAGTTTTTTTGTTTTTTTTTTTACGGCAAAATGGCAACACCAATTTATGTACACTACTAATGGAATTAGTTAAACATTTCACCATAAGAAGGTGCTAAATTAGCTGCAGCCTTTCTATGGGGAAAGATTGGTTCCATTATTGAATTTAAGCACAAAATCAGTGTAACGTTTCTCTATAGAAAGGTGCAACTATTCAGCAACATGATATGGTGAAATGTTGTATACTTTTACTAACAGTGCAGCTCTTTTTTTTCATTTCTTTTATTGCACAACGAGACGAATAATTTGGGTCAATATTGTTTATCAAAAATGTTCGTATATCTATGTATATCTCTTCAGTTCAAATGCCTAAACTGTAGAAAAATACCTACAAAACCTAGGAATGGGAAAAAGACGGAAAAACTAATCGGAAAGAAAGTGCTGTCCTACTTTGGTGCTTGGTGTTTTAAACTGCTCTTATTTACATTCCCAGCAAACACGTAACTAACGCAAACCTTAAGGTTCGATATCCGACTTCTCAGTTGTGTCATCAATGCCGAATCGTAAGTAACAATCGGGAATCTTTTAGGTATAGGATCGAAGATATATCATTTCAAGGCATCGAACTTTTGCTAAAAGTACGATAAAAATTATGCACTTCTATTTCTAGAAATTTCTTGTATTCAGAAAGATGCCACATTGCTGACCTGATCAGCTAAGTCAGAACGGCATCGAATGGGTTTCGGTTCTCCTCTTAAAAATGATATGCACGAAAATCATAACAATATCACAGGGAATACCATAGGCCATATGGCATTATTTTTTAAACCAATAACTATAATTTTGTATTATTATCATGCTTTCAAAGTTCCGATTCTGTGCCCGACCTCTCGGTTTTGATTTGTGGCACATCGAAATCGTAACCCACTACCTATAACCGATCGACATCTTATACCGTGTCCGCTGAGTGTTCACTTTGGCGGACACTTTCGACACAGATCGGTTATGTTTGCCTGGTGTCCAAATGATATCTTCTCTATCTGGCGTATGATATAGTTCAGTTATCGAACTGTGAGTCGTGTGTTTGCTGGGTTATTTCTTTTATAACGCTTAAAATTGTGTTCACAACCATTTTCTTTCATGGTGCCTTTTGATTTATTCTTTGATTGATATAAAAACGAGGAAGGAAAGTTTAATCATGTTTGCGACAAAAAAATATCATTATCATTGCTTTTCTAGAGCGAATAGACTTCTACATTGCTTCACGGAGAAGAAGGCAAATGAATAAATATGTCAGATTTCAAATTAATAATAAAAAGTGCACATTTCTTAAACTTTCTCATTTTTTAGAGAGAGAATCTCCAACTCAGCTGTCTGATAAGTAAAAATATTTTCCCCATTTTCATGGAACTATATGAACTTTCTCGAGCAACAATTATAACTAAGTATTGAAAAATTAGGAACTAAAATATAGAAAAGAATATGGCTTCAAACAAGACATTCATCATTCAAAATGAATTAAAGAAGCTTTCATCAATCATCGTGTGAAAATATTCATGTTAAACATCATGTGAAATCATAAAAAGAAAAAATTCAGCTGAAATGTCAAAAATATTGCTGAAATTTTAATAATATGAAGTTTCGCACAACTTCTTGTTATGGCGGAAATTCATCGCATTTGCGAAATTTTTCAAGTCCATGCTTCATTATTTTTAATAAATTATCTGAAGTTATCTAACAAGCATTTCAAAACTTAAAATACCACTTATTTTTATTTATTTTGTTTCACATTATCAACTGAGATATTATAAATTTTCGATGCCGGTTTAGTAATTACAATTCATTATTTCCATAGAAAACGAAATTTTAAGTGCATTTACTTTATCATAATAATAATTAAACACATAAGCGTTTTAAGTGGTTTTCAATTTATAAGGTGTTAAGAGATTTTCTTGAATTTTTTTGTTTCATTTGAAGTGTTCCTAATCATGATTAAAACTAATGCAGTAGGATTACAGCAAAATACTTTAATGGATAATTATTTAATTTCAGATTTAAACATTTTGTAATCCGTTGGTTTTTAGAATTAAAAAGTTACAAGATATACGAGATTTCCAAAAATGTTAGTATAATTAGATATTTCCTAGTAAATGAAATATGTTTCTTCACAATTTTGTTCGAATACATCTTTTCCATCTATGCTCATGCAATAAACCAATGCTTTTCAGTTAAGAACTCAATTGAATGGGGATTCAATTAACAATAACTAATAGACTTATGGGAGAAATATAATTTCTTGAAAAGATATTTAATGAATTTCTATTTTTATGAAGAGAAATCCTTCACATTTTTTTCATTATTTTACTAATGAAATCAATTAATGGAATATATATTACATGAAACGTTAGCGATAAATTTTAGTTTACTGGGCAGAAATTTCTTATAAAAAATCTGATATTGCAAACACATGATAAAGAATTCAGACTTTTTTTTCATTACAAGCTGTAAATATTTTTCAACATAAAATACCTTTCTTATAACTGCAAAAAAATCTCTTGTGGTACCTGCATACCTTCGGAGGGATTTCTTTTAATATTATAGAAACTGCTAACTAATGTACATCATATTGTAGAATATGGTTCAAAACTGTTAACAATATGTGAAAATGTGTATATTTTTAAATAATTTATTTTAAACATTTTCGCAAAATATGCATAACAAATTTTATAAAGTAGTTTTCTTTTTTTTCAAAGCATCGAAACTCAAATTTGAAAAAAAAAAATGTTTTTCTCCACGTTAGAAATATCATTGAGGGAGAATGAACAACTGTCGTAAATTTAACTATCTTATTTAAAAGTTACCGAAATTAATGTATCTACGCATAGAAAATTCATGAAAATAAATCACAATTTATTACTTTAAATAAATAAAAAAGGGAAAATAATATAACTACATTAATAGCAGAAGTCCTTAAAATAATTTTACTCAATGATTTTTAGCATTAAAATCCTAATTTTTTGATCACATGATGTTTTGCGATAAAGCAAATTCTCAAAAGTTTCATTATGAGATTAGGCAAAAACTTAACACAAATGCTCGGTTTTACCTACGAAATGACTAATAAGAAAATTTCAATAACTCAATTCCTAAGCAAGATAGTAACAAAATATAATCTGATTTGAAAATTGAAAACTGACATTTTAATCTAAATTTAGATAAATTTCCAAAATTTAGGTTTAAAAGGTAGCCGGACATCTTAAATATTGTTTCGGAAATCACAAAGCGGGTATACGTCAAAACAGTCCTTTAATCTCTAAAAGCAAATATAACTCTTTGTATGAGGAATAGATACACTAATATCGCACAAAAAATACAGAATTTAATAAAATATGCTACATCAAGTCATTACTTATCACAGCAATAGCATCATGTTAGTCGTATAGCTCTTCTCTCTATATCCGCAGTCTGTTTTCGACTTACTCATACACTGAAGGAAATACCTGTAATATTACCACACATATTGCTGCAAAATAATACAGCACTGCGTTTTGTAAATGCATTTAAAAATGGCGTAATCACATTGATAAGCCAATCACAAAGAACCTGTGCCAATGATTGTATGGCAACTGACAAAGTCTACACCACAAGCTGTTGGCGTAGCGTTTACTCACACGTTGTGCTGTAAAATAATACAGCACTGTGTGTTGTAAATCCACTCAGAAAATGATGTAAAGACGTTGATAAGCCAGTCACGAAGAACATATTATAGCAAACTGGCACAGTCTACATCACAGCGTGGGGATAAACGTAACGCCGATATCACAATTTGTTGGAGTTACGTTTACACACACGTTGTGCTGTAATTATTTATTACAGTGTAGCGAAAGAGAATCCCTAGATTTCCAAGCAGAACATTAAGTCATGCAGGTCGTGACGTCATATTTCTCGTTTTTTCTCTTTTCTTCCTGGTCGAAAAACAGTCAAAATACCACTATTTTTAGGAACTTTCTTTCAGTCACCAAATACGTCGCTAAGTCGCCAAAAATGTCACCAAAGTCAACGGATCACATACTCAATTTACTTGAATGAATGTCTGTACAGCTGTCTTTCCAGCAACCCACATTAACGTCGGAAAACAACATTTCAACTTTGCAGCAGAGCATATGCATAATTCCGAAAATTAGTTAAGAAAATCAAAATGCATGTTAAGTATTCTTAGTAATATTTACAGCATGCGGCTGCTCATTTCCTCGTAAATATGCTAGTTTAGATGTTCTACTAATTTGCTGTTGAATTTTATCTGAAATTTGATTCTGGTGCTTTGAAAGAAACTAAATTACTTAAGAAAAACAAACTCTATTAAAAATGTAATCAAAGTAAATCTTTTAATTTCCCAATGAAGATCTCGTAACCGAACAGAAAAGCACTATTCATTAAATAAATTAATTCAAAACCGAATAATATCAGCATCCAGACTAATTTCCGACACATTTTTCATATATGAATTATTTAAAAGGGAAATTTCTGTAAATGTGTTGAAAAAGGTATACATTTTTTTAGTAATTTCAGCTTAAGAACTTAAAACAACCGCGATCCCTTAATACATTTAATACTTTAATGATTTAAATCAAATAAATTAGATGGAATTTCTCCATCAGATGTATCTAAATAAAATTGCATTATTCTGCATTACATTATTTGGCAGTTTTTATTCAGGAAATTAAGCTTTAAATTATATATATGTGAATCAAAATACTTCGTTTTAAAATTCCGTTTTGGGGTAATGTATGTTTCTTAAAAACGAGTAGTTTCATTTTCAAAGTAAAACGTGAGGTAGGTAGTATGTATGTGTTACATTTTCATAGTATTTCATGTGTGAGCTTTCAAAATTAAGTTACGTGAGGAATTTATAAATAAAAAAAATCAACATTTTACTGTAATCTATGAGATATTGGATTAATTTTCAAGCAATGCAACTTTAAAATTAAAGCAAAGTTTGTAAGGAAGTCACAAAGTTTATATCAATGCGATTTATTTAATCTTTTCCTGAAAAGTAAAAAAATTGAATCATTGATTAGCAATGAATCTATTGACTAACAAAAAATGCAACAGACTAACAAAATTTTGACTGTGTCTTAGATATACCGGTAAACAATATATGCAAATGACTATCGATATTAACACAAAAATTCATAGGGTACAATGTTGCCTTTATCAATGTACAAAGAAATTTATACTAAATTGTTTTTTATGTTCAACTTTAATTACATACATAACTTGAACTCATGTTTGAACTGAATGACGTAAAAACCAAACGGCACCTCATTTTACGGAAAAGAGTTTACAAAAGACGTAAAACTTTATATCTAGGACAAACAAGGCTCAAGACATCGATTGAACTATTAAAATTTAAATGATTCTTGTGGAAATTTCAAAATTTATGTAGATTTGTGATTCCCTTCCTCTCGTTACTCTTGAAGCGTTTAGCAAGTTATATTTTTGTTATCGTAGTAATAGAGGTTAATAGGTTCTATGAAGATAGCTTCTACGTGAAATCAACCATTTTAATTTGGAATTACAGACAGTGAATTTTTGTAATAAGAAGAAATTCAGATAAGTCAGACTGGAGCGTAGCATTTACTACTGATTTGACTAGATCGTGCAATAGCTTTTTACATTGATTTTTTTTAAAAAAAAGGTTTTTCTGTTGTTTTATAATATACATTTAAGATTTCCTTTATAAAAGAGAGAATATCTGTAATCGTAAAGCTGCAAGGGAAACGAATACATATTTTACACGACGGTTTTGAAAGAAACGGATTTTAGGAATGTAAAGTACATTGTCGTCTTTACACGTTCGTTATCTGGTTGTTCATGTACTTTACATACGGGTTTATACACTTTAACTGTGACAGTGATAAGGCGTTTATATTTGATTTTACCTCTGCATTTCACATTCCTTTTTTAGGATATGTACAAGTACTTTATGCGCGAATCATGAATTCCAGAGACGTCTGATATAGTACTGATATTATTATTACTGATATTATTATTTCTCATATTTTTATATATTATTATTAATTTTGTATTCCTTTGGACAGTATTACCAGCGATATTTCCATACGGGTTTTTGGTAAACTTCCTTTGCTATTATGTTACTAAGAATGTTCGTGTCAAACTTATGTACTATTTTAATATAATGTTATTTGAAATAAATCCCTAATAAAATGAAAATTCTATGGAAAATATTCCTATTTACATAAAGTAAACGTTTCAACAGTAGTTAAAATAATGAGTAGAAAATTGTCTGGACCAATCATGATGTTAAACCTTCAATGAAAAAGTACCATTTTAACAAAATTTCATTTTTTAACGTAGTAAGATTGTTTGTTTTAGTCTCAAATCTCCTAAAAGGTATTTGCTATCATGTAAAGAAAATAAAGAAACATTTTCATTTTTTAAATAGTTCCCTCTTTATGAAGATAAACTTTCAAACTTTTTTTTTGTCTCACAACACGAAAAATGTTATCCTGTATGTTTAAGTTTGGTTTTCGCTGCTTGTAAGCGATACTTATAAATGAAATTTATTTATACAGTACATCTAGCGAAATGAATAGTTGTTTAATTCTAAAGATTGGTAGTCTTTTAAATTAAAGTTGTTTAAAAGGCTAGGGAAACTTCTGTTTCAAGATTAACTAAAATATTGACTTAATTAAATTAAAATACTAAGACAATGAAAAAACATTAAAGAAAACGCATGTAAAAGGTAGCTGAAAAGTCTCTAGATTATTATATTTTAAACTTTCTTTTTCCTCTTAGAAATAGTTTTATAAAATAAACTATATTTGTTTCCATAGATTAGAGCAGTATATTTCTGGATATTGATTTTTCTTCTTTAACCCATTTGTGCCGGGATATTTTTGCGACTTTCTTCGATTTTTACTAATAACAGAAATAATAGATAAATTTCTGATGTCAACTTCTTGAACAAGGGATGATTTCGTTTAAAATCATTATGCATAAAAATCGAAATATCAACATCCTACTTGGTCATGTTAAAATATTTTGTAGAGTTGAGGCTCAATACTAATGAATAAAGCCTAGGAAAAATAAATAACGTTTTCGATTAATAGCGAAAATGCCGTCCCAAAAAAGGGACGCTAGGCATAAATGAGTTAAACTGAAATGTTTATTTTTATTCCAAAGCAATTTCCCTTCATCTTCAATATTTTAAGATATTTTTACCGACATACATAACCAACGTTGCGAAGCAAAGAAATATATGTTTAGTTATGGTTCATACTAATTTCTACTTAAATTCTTCTAAATAATTTTTTTCAATGCTGCCCATAGATAGAATTAAAGCGAAATCTAATTATTTCATGTAAAATAAATTAAAAACTTTGTAAAATAACAGTTGCGAATTATAAGTCGCGACTCTATACGATAGATTTACAAGAACATTTTACGATCGTAAAACTGAAAAGTTCTAACCTATCTGCCTGTATATATAGTGAAACTCTATTGCAACTAAAGAAGTGTACACCTTTTACTTCACCTGGATCATGATATTGCCTTTAAGACAAACTGCACGAGGGGGATATCTTCCTACGAGTAGGTGCCTTCGGCGGAGGACATTCTAAGGAGCTCTAACGGGTAAAGGGTAACGTGGTAACAGATAAATACCGAGGAAATAACACGATTCAAGACCGTCGTGGATATTGTTGTCAAAAACCTCCATAAAGTTTCAAACAATGTATTGTGATATTGAGCTAATTTGTCTTAAAACTGGCAAATTGTAACGCAATAAAAGGTTGGGTTTGATAGCAATCCGAATATAATTAGTGCTTAAATATAATCTCACCTTACCAAAAGAAAAAAAAAATCTTCAAAACTCATAGCATCATGATTTATAAATTTATCTATTGAAAATGTTTTTTCTTTCTAAACTAATCAGTTCTAGAGCTTTTACTTCAATTTTACTTCTTTCGCTCTGTAAATATAATCAAATGCAACGCGTGAAGCACGCATTTCCTTTTCTTTCGAAGAAAAATGTCCCTGCTGGAATTTTAAATGAGTGTTCGCTACCTTTCAGCGAATGTTGAATAGCGTTCATTTATTTCGCATATTAGCAATAGGCATTGCTTTAATCTTGAATCAACATTTACAAGTATTGACTGGCTGTTACGTTAACTGAATACTGTTTGCTGAAATGAATACAAGCGGATGAATTTTTATTTACTTTAACGCACTGGGATTTATACAAACCATTTCATAATTTAATAATGCAGCTTATTGCTGTCAATATTTTTAACGAAATTTTTTCGAATAAACATGAATATTATATGAAACGGAAACTTTGTTGAAGAACTAAAGATTATACATGCAACGTTGAAGTTTTCATATCCGTTGCCCAGTGTTAAGTTTTTGAACGTGGACTGCTATTCCCCCCCCCCTCTCCCAAATTATCATCACAAAATGGGCTTATAATGTTTCGAATTACAAATGTAAAATTCTTTACCAGGGACTTGCAAGTTAACGTATGACTGAACATGTTCCACAGAAGTTCATATTCTGCTAACCTGTCTTGAATCAAAGCTTGTTTATGGGCTTTATTATTAAAATAACGTATTCAACAACAAAAATTTTTGAAATGCTTTTGAGCTTCCGTTAAGAACATAAATTTTCTAGCCATGCAATTCTTAAGAATTTCTGATAATTTTATTTGCCATGTTATCTTAAAAAGCCACTATGATCATATTACATCATTTTCTTCTTTCTTTGGATTCTTACTATATTATGCATATTTCCTGTCAACCGGTGTCTTTGTTTGTTTTTGTCTCTCAGCCAGTTTGTAATATTTTTATTTATTCTAAGTTTTTCGTCATGTTATATATTTATTTGTACATAGTATATTTAATTATAATTCTACGTTATTAAGCAGATAAATCTACTTGGTGTGGTATTTTGGTGTTAATTTGAATATTACCGTAAGTTATTATTTAATGTATGTTAATTATGCACATTCAACTACTACTCGCGAATAAGAAATGCATGAACCAGTAACTATTAATTACATTAATATCATTGAATGTAGATCAGAACTTTACAGAACTACCAAATCACCACCTCTTGCCAAACTATGGACTAATAAATGCGTTGTTAACGAAATTTCTAAAGCTAGACAATGCACATTGCTGATTGATAGCTAGCCATAACGAGAGCATTGGATCAAATACGAAATGCATCGTTTTGCTTTTTCCATTGTGTAATTTAGGAGCGTCGGTTTCTTCCATTTGCTCGATAATACTAACAATTATGAAATCCAGAAATTTATTTTGTTTTATTTGAATAAGACCTTTTTTATTTTTGTAATTTTAATTTGATATAACCATTTAATCTACATGCTTCTTATTCATATTATCTTTAATTCTCAATTCTCTGTTGAGTTTATTCTTTTTTTTTTTTCTTTTCTTTTCTTCACGATAAATTCTTCAAGCGTCGAATCATCATCACTAATATACATTTAACAGTTATCATTTTGTTTTTAAACTTTTATATCCTTTTTTTTTAATAACGCCATTGCTTTCATAGTATCCAAAAAAGGAACCTTATCGATATTTTTAGTTTGTTCTAATCATCATATAAACAGCCTGTTCAGAATTTTTATGTTTTAGATAGATTTTTTAAAATAAATTTTAAGTTTTTGAACATTCTGTACATTCATTTTAAATTTAATTTTGAAATTTTCCAAATAACCTGTTTTCTTAAGTTTTCATTAATTTACTTCAGAAGATATGAAATTTTATTCACCGTACGGTAAAAGTTTCACGAGTTTTAAATAGGATTGTTATCAAAAGCGAGTTTTGCTTCAGCAAAATGAATATTACAATACGCAGAATTGTATAACCTAGCATACGGTCTTGTGATACAGATCATGTGTTATATTTGTTACAATTTTATCAACTCGTTCTTTGGGTTTTATATTATTTTTGTTCATTTCATGTCATTCCTTTCACAGTATCAAAAAAACGACCCTTATCAATATTTTGAGTTTGTTCGAATTGTCTAGGGATGGACGCGAGACGACTTTTTCGCGAGACGAGACAGAGATTTACAGCTTTTTTGCGAGACGAGACACATATTTTTAACATTACGATATAGGGATTTTTGCGAGACGAGACAAGCTTTTAGGCTATTTTGCGTGACGCGAAACGCTTATTTTTCGTCTCGCGTCCATCCCTGGAATTGTCGCAGAAATTATCTGCTCAGATCTTTAATATGCTTTAATCGGGTTTATTTAAACAAATTTTAACTTTATCGAACATACGGTAAAAATTGAGCGAGTTTTTAAATAGGGGTAGTATCAATATCTTGCTCTGCTTCTAGAAAATATTTTATATTTGGATGGTCTTATTTTGCCAAACATAATTTTTTTTTATGTTTGGTCAGCAGAGAAGTATAAAATGTCATATGGCCTTATGGTTTGGATCACACGTTCCATTTATAAATATATAATCCCCGACCTATACTTTTAATATAGTAATTTATAAACCGCTTCCACTTCCCCTCAAGTCCTTTCCTCATCAGCAATGTAAGCCGTTCGGCTCATCTACGTATTGACAGTACTTGACAAATTTCCTTTACCTTTAGCGTGCTACGTATTTGCACATAAGTTAGTTAAAAATTTTTAGGTGTCAGTAAGTTTCTTCTCTTCTTTTCATGGGTTAGTGGTTTGGAAAAATTGGCTGTATGATCTTTACGTTAATCCTTCAGATTCTTCGCCACTGTTGTTTTAGGTTCGCATAAAATTAATATACATTTATACTAATGGTTTTGTCGGTACGCGTAGTGAAACTGCGGATTTGGCGTGTTTTGTTGCCTGAGCGATTCCCAAGTTGTACATGCCTGTTTTTTTTGCTACCGTCTACTGCAATATAGTAAGAACAGCAGTCTTTTCCCTCACCACCAAATTATCTATATTTTTCTAGATTATAAATATGATAATTTCGGATTCAGAAAAGTCCTCGCCTTTGAGAAGTGTTCCTGAATTATTCGGGCACACACCCAATGTGTACTGTGCTTGAAACTGCTTATGTATTGATTTTTAACTTTCAAATCAGTTCCTACCTTCTTGAATTTTTAATGACGACATTCTGCTTTCCAAACGGCACACATTATCAGATACTATATTTTTCTTAACTCTTTGAGGCGCAACCCTTTCCCAATGCTGAAAAAAGGGCAGCCGTTGCCATCGCTCGACTTAACTACCAGCAAGATGGCGGACGATCGAAACGTTCATCGCGTGCCACAGATCTAGAGACCTTTTTTTGACGACAGCGGGCTGCACCGCCCAGCCGGCATACTCGAAGAAACTCTTTCTGCTTGTAGCCGGTGATAATAAAATAGGAGCCTCACAGATTAACCAAGATTCTTCGTTTCTCGTTTAAGAATAAAACACAGCTCAGCACATCAAGGAAAGAGTGCGTAGATTATCGATGTAGTGCGTAGATTATCGAGCCACGCGAATTAAGTCGAGGGCCATCAGGTGATCAATGAACGCAGCAACCTCCGGATATCGAGGCCGAACAGTGCGTTCAGTAAGATCAGTGGTTCCCAACTGGTTGTCCGCGGACCACAAGTGGTCCACGAATAAACTCTAAGTGGTCTGCGAAGCGAGCGAGAGTTTAAAAATAATTGCGTTTTCACAATTTCATGAGGTATAAATACAAAAAGCATGATTCTTTTTAGATAACTTTAAAAAAAGCTTAATAATACTTTGCAAAATAGAGAAAATACGAGCGGGCGCAATATTAAATACAATTCGATAAAATATTGTAGCATTTCAGCCAAGCTTTTATCGGCACAATATTAAATATAATTCGATAAAATATTGTAGCATTTCAGCCAAGCTTTTATCGGCACAATATTAAATATAATTCGATAAAATATTGTAGTATTTCAGCCAAGCTTTTATCTTCGGCTATGGCTAGTACATATAAACAGGATTGATTAACTATTATCAGTATCATTGTGTGAGTGCAAATAACATTCTCTGCACTTTTTTGAATTCTTCCTGGTATCGTTACATTTTGTGCAAAAAGTTTTGTATTTTTTTAGATTTTATTCCCCCCCCCCTTCCTGAAAGAATCACTTTAAGGGGTCCGTGGGTTAGGTTTAGTTGAAAACCACTGAGTTAAGTGGTTGACAAGAGATAAAGTTCACAAACAAAACGCCATTCGAACGATGCCAGATAATTTGGGGTACCCTTCCCGACCAAAAGAGGCGCAATTTTTATGTCGAAAAACTAACACTTGAGAAGACTCGTGGTAAAACACCACGTATATATACACTGTAAGAAATACCTGTAATTTTATCAGACATATTGATGTAAAATAATACAACACAAGTGCTGCAGCTTTGGAATACAGCACTGTGCGCTGTAAATCCACTCACGGAATGACGTTCATAGGCCAATCACGACGAACACTATGCAACAAACTGACACAGTCACTTTACATCACAACGTATTGGGGTTACGTTTACCCATACGTTGTGCTGTAATCCGGGAAAATATTTTTTGCAGAGTATGAAGCAGGAAGTCGGCAGTGATCAAAAATTCATGAAGATAGTAACTAAGTTAAAAATTAAAATTAAAAATTGATGCAGATGTAGTTTCAGAGTCAACATTGTGTGTAAGTCCAAATAATCCAGAAACGCTTCTCAAAGATGAAGGCTTTTCTAAATCAGAAATTAATTTATTAATAATCTGGAATACATGTAAATAACTCAAACGGATAACGTTGTTTAAAAGAAGAAAAGCTTTGAGCGGAAGTGGAGGCGGTACATAATTTGCACTATAAAAAGAATGGGTCAGGGATTATATGAAGGGTCCACGGGAAGAACGATGAAAGTCCAATACAGCTTATTTTCCAAAAAGTGGAAAGGCGCACGGAACTTTCATCGTTCTTCCCCATGTAAACTGTGTCAATGGGCTATTTTTTCAGCGTATTCTCATCGCTCTCTCCCCTTATGGGTTCGGATATTAATAGTGCCACTAATGAACACCAGAATGCAGTAGTAACCTCAACATTGACGAAAAGTGGACTCTTATCGTTCTTCCCGTGGACTCTTCATATATTAATGCGCAAATGTAATGTATAATCTGCTTCACAGGCCTCTTAAAAACCCTGGCAGCAAAGTCTTTAAAGACGCCTGACTAGTAAACGAAAGATATAGCAATGTAACGCTAAAGACCACCGTGTGCGTTTGTGCATGTGAAAGTTAAATTTCGTGGTTTTGAAACTCTTCTTGGTAGTTGCAGGCAGTTTATAATGGAGTGCTAACATTCACAAGTGCCCCTCCTTCTGATGAGGATCGAAATTTTGACAAGGAACTCTATAAAGGACGCATATCGTTGTAAACGACACATTTGACGACAGTAGGTTAATTTGTTTCTGCCACACAAAGGTACTTGAAGGTTGGCTTTTAACTATATTAGCCGATATTTTAAAAGTGCCAGCTTGAATTAAACTATACTGTAAGAGGGTTTTTGTAGTAAAATTACTGTAATGAAAATTATGTATGTTTCTATTTATGTTTTTTAATATTATTTATTAGTTAATGTTTAAAAAAATATAATCTAACAATTGTCGCCATTGTTATCTTTGTGCTTATACAAGTTTAACTTTGAAGTAAAGTACGATGAACTGCAATTTAATATTTTAGAAGTGCTTATGCTTTAGTAATTTGATGTCTTAGCTAAGTTCGAAAATTATTTTTGATTCTTGAGAGTAATTTATGCATGCTTTGTTGAAAACAGAAAAGTTGGAGATTTTCTGAAATGGGAATTTCAAATTCTGAAGTCAGAAGATAGAATAGCCATTTAACTTTAGAAAATACTACGCACAATAATACAGTGCACATACCGAAGTAAAATTCGTAATATCTTTTCTTTTGTCTGTACGTGAATTAGATCTTCAAACCAACTGTTGTTTTTTGCTTTTCTTGCGCACTGTACTGCATAAATAATTTTTACTAACAAAACCTATGCTTCTATGTGCATGTTCCTATTCATGTTTGTAGACATATATTTTTGACATTTTCAGAAATGTGAGGAAGATTTGACTAGTGTATTAAGTCTTAACTATAAGTTGTTTCATATAAATTTTACGTACTAAAATAGCAATATTACACATTAATTTGAAAATCATTTTAATTAAAAAAGAGCGTTTTGAATGAAATTTTCATCATGCATAAATATTTGTAATATCTAAAAAATCGCTATGTTTTATTTTAAATTTAATAGCAAGTATACACTACTTTTTGAAAACAATAAGCATTATTATAAGCAATAAGCCTCTTTTTAAATTTGAGAATAGTCACTTTAGAAAATATCTTGTAAACAGAATAAGTTTATGCAACTCGTTATTTTAACTCTGAAATACATTATCAAAGAGAGCATATTTGTAAATAACAGATTTAATGTTTGATGCTTAAAAATTTTTTAAATGACTATCTACTTTTGAGAAATTATCTTTTAACGTCTCTTTACAGTTTGTGAGAATATCCAATTCTGATTTTTTCTGCGTGCTATGGTTTCTTAATCTAATGATAAGTGTTACTTTTAAAATTTAACTAGAAAAGCTCATTGTTATGACGGTTATATTTATACTTTCAAAAAAATGTATCTTATGAATTATTAATGATTCGGATATATATAAATAAAGGTAAGGCTTTTTTACAAAAACATAATTTCGAATATTATATTCAAATCTATGCAGTGCATAACGGAATACAGACGTAATATTATAATTCCGCCGAATTTTTAATCTTTTGTAAATCATGAAGCAGTGAAAAGCGCGAAATACAGCTGCATTTGCAGACGTACTAAATTAATTTTTAAATAATAAGTTCAACTAGAAAACATTTTTTTAAATGCATTCACAGATCAATTATTTTAGAAATGCGTGTTTTCTTTTTCTTTCTAATTCTGAATTACTTTCTAACAAAGTTACAAAATTTTTATGATTTCGACATGGTTTATGTCTGGCCATACGTCTGTGCTTTCCATATGTATGACCTGGATAGCTGAATGATACTGACGTTTATTGTCACATGCGTCATTCAGAACATAGTATATAATTAACATAGTTAATTTACACGAGTGTGAAAAAATTTTGAAATATCCATGATAATAATTTCAGCTCATTGCTGCCTGCGCGCCGTCGTTGTTTAGAGAACATTTTAATAATTTTGTTCTATTTTTTAAAAAAGAAAAGTAATAAAAATTTAGTTGTTTAGTTGGACAATATCATATCTTCTTACTATTAGTGAAACTCCATATTTTTTCCTCATAAATATATATTTTTTGAACCAGATTTCATGAAAAAACTTTACACAGCATGATGGAACAACTCAATAATATTATTCAGTATTCCTGATATTATTAGTGAATCATAACATTTAATATTTTTTCCTTGCACACTTGAATACTTTTTACCTTTGAAGTCGTGAAACGTGAAGCAGAATTCCGTAATAAAGTTGCAGTAAAAACATTCTTCATAATTTAGTATTATTAGTAAATCTAAACAAGTTTCTTTAATACGCATACAAAGGCCAAAATTTGGTTGGCGCTATTTCAACCGAATGGTTTTGTTAGTTTTTAACAAATTTTTGTTAAATTAACAAAATATTTTGTTGAATTAACAAAAATTTTGTTGATTCAACAAAGATATTTATTTTAAATAGATCTAACCACAATTTTGTTAAATCAAGAAAGTACTTTTCAGCGCACATTTCTAATTGGCCAAGAAATTATACCTGAATTCGATTGTGTTTAAGCACTTTTCTTATAATTTTGAAACTAAGCCGGCTATTTTGATTAAACTGATTTTACGCTTTAAGTAGCTTTATTGATATATGAAACGTCCAATTTCATTTGAAACACATACTCTATATTCCATCCAAAGAAAATTCAAAAATAATTAAACAACATCTAAAAAAACTCAAAATTTAAACTCAACTCAAAATTTAAACGCTATAATTTTAAAAATATGTATTACTAATTGACAAAAAAAAGGCATTAAATGTTTCGATAATATTTACAATTATCACAACCTGTAACAACTAATTGCTTAAAAGCTATTTTCCAAGTTCCATGTGTTTGTATTCTGTCTTCCAGTAATTTTTTTTTTTCGTTTCCTTGTATTTTAATTTTCTACTTTCACATTTTAAAAATTCCTTTCAACTCTATTTTTTATTCTGTATCTCTTACAAGACAGCTTCATTTCAATGTCGTCCGTGTTTGAGAAAATAAATTTGGGAGTTAAAGTTTCATAAGGTTTTATGTATTTTACTTTAAACCGAGTTGTTTGGACATATGATTGGATAACCCGGACAACGATTTCCGCGAGTCATCGAACCTCTTGTTCGCTTGCTTGATAATATCGAGGAGTATGAAAACATTATGGAGTTACAACTTTCAGAATCTCAAATAGAACTGCTGCCCGTCAAATTATAAAAAAGGGAGTATTGATTTTTGTAATTTTTCATTGTAACGTTTTCCGACCTGAAGTGCAAGAATAAATATCTCCCCTTCAATGGTCGTAGACTCACTAGAACTAATTTACTTTCTTTACGTTTTATTCTCTTTTAGGAAAAAAAAAGAGATTAAATTGAAATCGGGAAAGTAAAGTTTAAAGGTAAGTTAAACAAAAAAGTTTTCTCCACTTTAGAGCATTTGCCTTGACGAAATTATTTCCTAGACTGAACGCAATATTTTAATAAGGAAGGTAAGTCATTTCAAGTACATGGATTTCGTAACACTTTCTTTCACGATCATTCCCAAGATTGCATTACTGAATAACAAATGGTTAACCTTTTCTTTCCCATCTTTATGAAAGTGGGAATTCAAAGGCCAAATTCAGGGAGCAACAATCGAAGCGACCAAATAATTGCAGTTAACCCATTTGTGCCTGGATATTTTTGCGACTTTCTTCGATTTTTACTAATAACAGAAATAATAGATAAATTTCTGATGTCAACTTCTTGAACAAGGGATGACTTCGTTTAAAATCATTATGCATAAAAATCGAAATATCAACATCCTACTTGGTCATGTTAAAATATTTTGTAGAGTTGAGGCTCAATACTCATGAATAAAGGCTAGGAAAAATAAATAACGTTTTCGATTAATAGTGAAAATGCCGTCCCAAAAAAGGGACGCTAGGCATAAATGAGTTAAAAGCACGGATACAAGTGTTGATACAACTTTCCTGTTTAAGAATTTCCTTATTTTTAATGCATTTGTAATTTTATCTTCGAGCGTCTTAGGAAAAAAAAATATAATTATGTTTTCATACCAAAATAAGTTAGGACAACGCCGTCCAGAAGGGGAAAGAGGGATCGCTTAAACAATTATTTCATTTGTTCAATCCCATCATTGCAAATATGCAAAGGTTGAGATTTCCTTCCTCTGACAAGATTTAATACACTATGGGTCATTCAAAAAAATTGATTCAGAAATTCAATTTAAACAGAGAGAAAGAATCTCTGCTTTGATCTGCAAGGATGCCGCTGAAGAGGTTATACTACAGATTCATGTTTTTAGATGCATTTTTTGATAGAAAATAACGGAAAACAAAGATACGCATTTGTTGTTGAATGTAAGAAAGAATACACAGGGTGTCCTGAAAACCCTGACCTAAAATTTATCCCTTAAATATTGGTGATAAACATACACAATATGTTATAAAGTTACGTTAAAAAAAAGGTACAGAACTTTCTGATATCGATTAAAAATTTTCCGATGATTAAATGAATGTAAATAAATACAAAATTTAAATTTTTATACGACCCGCCGTACAAAAATATTCCCAGGTAGTATAATGTGTCCCATACATTAATGAGGGGATGGACAAATTTCAGCCTTCCACCATAAAGAAATCTCTGAGATATGAAAATAAATATAAGCTCATCTAATCACTTTTCAGTGGCTCTGAGAGGTAAAATCACATTGTAAGATTGCGTTTCGAGGGACGTACACAAGTTACGAAAGAAAAAAAATGATTGCATAAAACCATGGTACTTTTGCTATTATTGATATTGCGTACGTATAGTCCCTCACTAAATCTCTTTAAATATATCTCTGAGCCTTTTCATGATAAAAGGCTGAAACATTGTACATCCCCTCATTAATGTGCAGGACACATTATACTGACTGGGATTTTTTTTGTACTCGGTTCGTATAAAAATATAAATATATTATAACTTTGATTTTATCTCCTGAAAGTTTTAATCGATATCATAAAATTCGGTATATTTCTTTACGCAATATTATAATTTATTGTATAACTGTATGATCAATATTTAATAATAAAGACTTAGGTCAGTGTTTGTTTATATTATCAAACCCTTATGTTTTATTATCATCCATTCATTTTATTTCATAGTATGTGCATTAACTTTATACAGTGTTGAAAACCTTCGTAAACAAACATTTATTCATAAATCCAATTAAAAACCTTAAGTAATTTTTTATTAACTTCATTAAAGAAAATATACTTTCCATTCTGAGTAGTTTCTCTTTTTCTTACTCTGGCATACTTTACTAATCAATAGCGAGATATTATGTGTTTCAAATCCTTCATAAAATACTCAAAAATAATTGTAATTCTCACAATTTAAAATGTTTCGATGGTTGAAATCCTGGAGGATCACTAAATTGAAGTGAAGGATTATGTGAATAAATTTTCTTTTCCTGAATAAAATGCAATAGCCTTTTTACAGTTTTTCTTTTATTCGAGGAGAATACACTAAGCTACCAATTTCTGCTGGGATCACTTTTCCCGTTTAATTATGATAGATATTTGAATAATAATTTTTACTTCTTTGATTACGCTTTTAAAAATTTGAAATATTTCTGAGTACTTTTAGTTTCTATTAAATGAAGTATGTTTTGTGTGATATTACTGAATTTAGTTTCCTGATATACAAATGAAAATAAAATTATATCTTTACAAGAAATCTGAAAATAGCTGATATAAAATAAAAATTAAAAATAATTCATTTACTGAAATTGCGATATGTTATCTTTGCAATCTACAGAATGTAATTCTGTTTTTGATTTCAAAATCAAGTTTGTGTTTTAATCAATTCGCTGGAAACAGAATAAAATTAACTAGATCTTATGTAGAATTTATCATATCTAAAACACTGAAATTATTATAGAAAAATGTAGAAAATAAAACTTCAAATTGCGCAGTAAAAGTATGAGGTTTTGCAGTGCAGTGCAAACTGAATTATGTATGTAGTGCGTTTGAGTGATATAGTTGAGAATACTGAGCAGATTAAAAAAATCTATACAAACTATTTTAAACGACATTAAAATGTTTCAATAAAGCTTCGGCCTTAGGATATATACATAATTTAAGCTACAGACCAACGCGCAAAGATATGCTATAAAAAAGTGTTGAACTATATGTGAAAATGTTAAAAGCATTCAAATAAATTTTATCACTAATCTCAAAACTAAGATTTATATTTTCCTTGACAATTTCTTCTCCCGTGTTTGCTTATAAACTTTGCTCTTGTATCATATAAATATTTTCTTATATTTACAGAGTTCTGCACTTATCAAACAAAACTTTTAAGCCCCTTGTAAGTGATAGTATTGTAAACGCTTACAATTTATTCCTTTTTCTAAGAGAGTTACAATATGTTTAGCATCTGTTAAGTTTGGTGCTAATTTCGAAGACCATAAACGTGACAAAAATAAAAGTGTCATCTATAACTTGTCTCAAGTCTTTCGCATCAATTTCGTCATTTTTAAAGTTTAGAAATCATTCTTTACAAGTTGCATCTGACGGAGTGTGTTCACCATATTCTTCGTGAAGGACACGATACCTTTCAGCAGCAGTTCTCTTCAAAATAAGGGAATCTACAATTCTCGCAAATGCCCTCTTGGTACAAAATATGACCTATTAAATGTAATAAAAACTAGGTTTTTGTTCATTCTGTGTCTTTCTACGGTTAACTCATTTTGGTAAAGAAAATGCATTCATATCTTTCAGACGATTAAAAAAAATTTCATTTTTATTTACTAGATTTGTGCGCCGGTAGCAGTATGTAATATGATTTCCTCAAAAATAAACCATTTATTACTGATATCACTCTATACAAAATAACTATTTTATTAAATTTATAATGATTTGAGAGTAATGAGAACAGCTCATCTGATGCATTGACACTTTGAACAGTAAAACTGTAACTTGTCTGTTTGATAAAGGGTAATAATGACTCCAGTAACCTTCATTATTTTTTAAATGCATGAAATTCATAGTTCTGCTCAGTCCTAGTTATATGTGATCTTTAATGTAATCTTTAACACAAAACTACGCAACACATTTTAATTCATAAAATTCATGACATGTAATTAAAATATCTGTGGAGTTTCAAAACTTTTTAACATCTTTCTTCAATGATCTATAAACATATGTATGTATATATATAGATATAGATAGATAGATAGATAGTACATAACAGAGACGTACTAAGCAAGTAAGCAATTTTGAGGAAGACAAGTTATCACATTTAGAAAAAATATCCATACTTGCATATCCCTACAATATTTTACAATTTAAATATTTATTTTTGCATTAAAAATAAGCGTAATTAGAAAGAAAGTTAATTTATTTTCCACTCAATGTAGATCAAAGTATTAAAGTTTCTGACAAGTTCTTTATACAGTGCGTTATTAAGAAATTCTACTTTAATTATTAGCATATTTTTTTGAAAATACTCAATACAAAACATTTTTAATTTATTTTTTTTCTTCTCGACACCTAATAAGGCAGCAAGTGCTAATGCAAAATCTAAAAAATGCTTTTTAGATGACAAGCCCTATTTAGACATAATCTTCGAGACATATAATAGGTTGAAAAATTCATAAGTTTGATGTCATTTGAATTCTTGAAATACGACATTTTGTGATTGTACAAATTTCATCATGTACAACTTTTGCCAAATTATAAAACCCAAACATTCTTGTCCTTTTGCGGTTAGCAAATAAGACAAAGGTTTAAATACAGAAATTTCTTGATAAATTAAGTATTTCATTGCTTAAAATTACGTTCAAAGGTCCGGCAGTAGATCGGTCGATTAACCTCGGTTCCCATTAGAACACCGAAAGTGCAGCAGCACCGGCTTGGCCAGAGTCTTCGGGCGTGGGGTGTGTGTGTGTGGGGGGGGGGGGGTACGTTACAGTGTACGTTAAAGGAAGCTGGTGCACGTAAAATCTGTTGTGGCTCTGAATGTTCTCTATTTTCAAACGATAACTCTAGGGTCCAGCCCAAGTGCTATGTCTCTCATCTGGAATTGGCTCAAAATTAGGACACCACTCATATGGGACAACGGTAGCCTGCTTAATATGTGCCCCATAAGGAAATGACCAAATTCTCCGGCCCTAGTAGCAGTCAAGCCTACAAGTAGGACGCTGACCCACTCATTAGAAAGAAAAAAAAAAAGAAAGAAAAAGCATTGCATTCAAATACTTCAATTTTTTTTATTTAAAAAAATAGGAAAAAAGACGTTACATGTGCATAGCATAGTTAGGTAAGTATAGATGATTTACCGTTAATCATTCGGGGCACAAAATATCTTTTTTTGTTTAAAAATATTATATATTATTATTTTGGGGTCATTTTACAGAATCTGCAAAATAATCGCATTTCATTTTACTTTTATAAGATAAAAGAAATGCTAAATGCAACAAAAAGAATTGATTTAATTTAAACAAATAAACAGAGAACGTCTATTTAAACTTCCATACATCAAATAGCAAAACAGAAAAGTGAAAGAAATAAAATGATTTGTAAACATTTGCATTGGTCTTTTGGGAGAAAAAATATCAAATCACCAACAAACATATCGCAAAAAAAGTTATCCCAAAAGTAGCAGGAAGAATAAGTGATTGACATCATAAATATGAAACACGTAGCATATTTTTAAATTTTCCTTTATTCAGCTTCAAAATTTTTGATTCATCGAAAGAGATGGCTTATTCAGTAACTGAAAAGTGACATTTTGTAAGCTGTGAAATATTTATGCTATTTAGATGAGAAAAGGAACAAACTGGATTTTCCGTGTGATAAAGATGATGCATGCACAAAGAAAAAGAAAAGAATCATGACTGCAATCTATGTGTGCCATCATCTGACCCATAACCTTAAATCACTAGTACCTATACTCAGTAGAATGCGGATATATCTAATGCAGTGATCGTGGGTTTTCCTTGAATTAGGTGAAATATGTGAAGTACAGAAATGGTTGTAATTATTAAACTTTTCCCTTATACTCTGCGTTCTGCTGCTGAAACAGCTTAGTAGATTGCCGTTTGCATGCACTCAATGAAGTTTTTTTTTAAGTTGTAAAAATGCCCACTAGGTGGCACCTTGTATGAAAAACAGCAAATTTAACAATGGAAATGACCAACTCAAAATGAACAAACAATCTCAGTTTTTATTGATTAGTTTTTGAACATTTTTCAAACTAATTTGGGTTGTTTCTTGAGCTGAATTTAACTGTTTTCCATGCAGAGCTCCACCTAGTGGACACTTTTTGAATTAAATTTTTAAAAAACTTCTTTGAGTGCGACTCGTGTAAAGCTCATACGCCGAAGTTGGTGTGCAATTTGCTCACCCGCTTCGAAGCGAATATTTTTTTATCGTGGAAATTTTCAATATTCAGATTTTGATGCGAATATCCATTTTTAACAATCCAAAATTTTCTTTTGGCAAAGTACTGTGTGATGCGTGCTCATTATACTTATGTATGCACTTTTTATGGACATTCATATGTATAACGTACATACGTTGTATAGGGTGGTTATAATTGAAGTTCCCTTATAAACGGCATTCTACCGTTGGCACGGGTGAGCCGATTGCCATCAAGTTTAGCATATAGACTCTATAGTTCAAGGAAGTTTTCAAAAATGTCCACTAGGTGGCGCTTTGCATGGTGAAATCAGCTCAAAAAAAATGACCCAAATCAGGTTATAAATGCAAAAAAGAACACTTTAAAATGCTGGTGCTAAAAGATAAAATAAATAAAACTTTGTGGAAAAAACACATAAAATTTTGTTATAAGTATTATTTTATGTGTGTTTTTTACACAGAGTTTTTATTTATTTTATTTTAGTTAGTAAATGCTTAAAAACTATTGAATAAATGTTGAAATTTTCTGTAAATTTCGAATTAACTGTTTCCGTTGTTAAATCTGCTGTGTTTCTTCCAAAGCGCCACCCAGTGGACATATTTGGAACTTTTTTTTTTCGAAATTCTTGGAGCGCATCTCCTTTATAGTCTAAATACCAAATTTGATTAGAATCCGTGCTTTCATTTTAGCTGTAGAATACTGTTCGTAGGGGAAGTTTAATTATAATCACACTACATATGTTATGGGGTAGTCAAAATTGATCGTATATACGTATAAAATGAAGCGCATAAAAAATGTTCCTCTTAATAAACGTACAAGGAAGTCGTGTGGTGCTCACATAGGGTTTTTCAAAAACATTTATGCTTATATGGATCCAGCTTTATTTTGCATTTGTTTCCATGGATAAAAACCAAATTTTCACTCGAAAAAAAATTAATGTAGCAACCTCCAAAGTATTTACTCATGGTTGAACATATTAGCAGAAATTCTTTAATATTTATTGACATTGCAATTTCAAAGTAAGTTCACTGACAACTATTAAAAAAATTATATTACCATGAATTCAATATTTTAAGAAAAAATAAACCATGTTTTCAAATCGTTTTTAGCTTGCCTCAATTTATTTTCTAAAGGCCTTTTTAATTAGATTATCCTCCGCCTTTTACTGTAGTTAATCGAGTTTTTAAAAAAATGTTCTTTTTAATAACTCTCTTCAAAATCAACTCTCTTTTTCAAGTTGCTTACGATTTAAAGTTCACCCAATAATATTTTTTCCCATTGGATTGCGCCTCATTAAAAATAAATTGGCGAAACGTTTTGTAATGGTTATCAAGAGAGCTGTACGGCTAACATTTCGAACTATTTATTCTTTGTCGGAACGTTTAAGTGTTCTTAACGGACTGCTCCAGCTGCTTTCAGTATAAGAGTGATTTGAAAGGTATTATGTTCATTGTTGGATGCTTCTTTAATAAATATTGATTTATGCAGCTTTAATGGAAATTTTGAGCTTGGACAAGTGAATTAAAGGGATGATATTCTTTTAAATGGGGCTTAAAAATGTCTGTAAAGTGTTTTTAGTAGCAATTTTTAATGGTCTTTATTTTTTATTCATCAACAAAATCAAAATATGCGTATACCACATAGGATTAATGAAAGAGCGGGTTTTTTTTAGGAAATATAATTACGGGAAATGTTTATTAAAAAAACACAAAAAATGAAGTAAACATTTGAGATATTTGATAAGATTTTTTAAGCAGCTCATAATTTAAATACAATGCTTTTTTTCGGGTTAAATAAATAAATATGCATGACTACTGAAATATTCTCTTGAAAATGTATTAAAAATAATCAAAGGGATTCTTTAAATTCCCCATATGAGTCTATGTTTTCCAATATTTTTTATTTAAAAATCACCTTTTGACAAAACTCATCTTATTTTAACAGTCTCTAAAATATTTATTCATACGTGAAAATTTTAGTTAAAATCATTAAAAAAAAACATTTTCATTGAATCAGTCTTTTTCAAAGGCTGTATTATAAGCATTTGTTATTTTTCAAGAAATCTAAATAGACTTTTATTGTTAATCGTATTCATCTATCAACACTGTTTCAATTTATCTTCTAAGGCATCTCTAATTCGATTATCCTCTGCTTTTTAACGCAATTAAGCACAAACAGAAAAAAAGATTTTTAATGACCCTTTTCGAAACTGTTCCGCTTTTTAAAAATTATTTAAGGTTTAAAGGGCACCTAATTGTATTTTTTTTACCCATCTGATTGCTCCTCGTTAAAAAGAAAATGGCGTAACGTCTTGTAGAGGTTATCAGGAGAGATGTACAGCTAACACTTCGCATCTTTTATTGTTTCTCGGAACGTTTAAGTGTTCTTAACGGACTGAACAAGATATTTTCTTTGGAAAGTACTTAAAAGCATTATTTCCATTGTTGAATAATTCTAGTAATAAGTATCGATTTCGACAGTTTGAATAGGAAATGCAAGCTGGAACAAACGAATTGAAGTGGAGAGAATTTCAGAGAAAGCTCCTTCTTTGATAAGGTCGGTTAAGCGTTTTTAATAGTCATTTGATGGGGCTTTTATATCTTACAGTAATGAAAGTATACTACATAGGATTACTTAAGGAGCGGTTTTTTATGAATCAATGGTAATAAAATAATTTCTTTTAATATTTTTAAATTTATATAAGATTAAATAAAGTTCAATTCAATTACAACTGACGTTTTAAACGAGACGATACAGGCCTTGTTTAAAATGATAACTGTTTTCAATGTACAATCGCTCATCCATAGACATTAGTGTTACATTAACTTGCTTAGAGTGTCATTCTGTTAGTGTTATAAATAATCTACATGAGCTATAGTCACATTCAACTGTATGTAAAGCTATGCTATGTAAGAACACATTTCCTACTATTTTAAGTTATTCGTTGAGCAATGTATTCTCAGTAGACCTACTATGATACCTCTACCTTTTAGTACCTAACCTTTTCCTTACAAAGTTTCTTTTTCATTATATTTTATTCTATATATACAGGGTCTCCAATGCTAACGGTGCCTAATGGCTATTTAATAAACCATTAGTCAAAGACACATAGTTCCAGTTGCAAAAATCGTAAAATCTAATATATCAGAAACAATCGAAGTCAATAAATCAATTCCTATAAAAATTACGAAACTTAAGTTTCTATACGGTTCCCCGGTATTATCAGTCATATTTAGAAAAATTTTCCTTATACAATTTCATGCACAATAAATAAATAAAAAATTCCTCTTCTACGACCAAAATTCACCGAGTTATGAAGCAGCCAACATTTTGACTAAAGTCACATTTCCACGTTTAAAAATGTTCGTTTAAAAAAGGTAAAACGTTAAGGGACCATATAAATGTTGAAATTTTTAACTATAAGTTATGATTTCATTTTCTGGAATAATGCGGAGAAAAAAGCAAATGTAATTTTAGAATACTAATCTTTAAGCAAAGGGTTATAGTCAGGCTCTATAAAAATCTGTATGAGATCAGTCTTACTAAGTTGTATACATGCAGGTGTGTGTAGTATGTAGCATGCAGGTGTGCAACACCGAGTATGCTACGCAAAGTACAGGAAGAGTTTTCTATACAGGTGCATATTTGCATTGCAGCCAAAGGAAGCGATACTTTGAGAAAATGTTACGCTAACAGTATTTGTAATATTATTTTAAGTTTCTAAAATGCATACATTCGTACTTTAAAATGTTTCATTTTCGAATTTAATGTTTAATGAATTGTTTCTTCTCTTGTTTTTAAGTTATTTAACCCCAGTACATTAAAAAAATTCTATTTTCAGTATAAGCTATATTTTTATGTTAATTTATTGGATACACATAGTTAAACGTTAATCTACTTTATTGCAATCTACAATCGTAAAATAGATGATTAAATTGCTAATAAATATAACAAGTCTGAAAAACATGTCCATTCATTTTTCTCAGAATCATTTTGTACACAACGCATCTCAAAAAGTGCTCTAAGCAGCTATAACTCGGTGAATTTGGTCGTAGAAGGACAAATTTTTTATTTTGCATGAAATTGTATAAAGAAAATCTTTCTAAATATAACTATTAGGACTGGGGGACCATATAAAAATTTAAATTTCGTAATTCTTATATGAATTGATTTACTGGCTTCGATTATCTCTGATGTTTTAGATTATGCATTTTAAAGCATTTTTGTTGTTGGAACTATGTGTCTCTGACTAACAGTTTAGGAAATAGTCATTGAGCACCGTTAGCACTAGACACCCTGTGTGTATGCATATATGTTAGTCTTCATTTTTTCTTTAACATTTCTGACATTACAAAATTCGTAAATTACACATATTTCCCATTAAAAATAAAATGCTGGTTTAAAAAACCGATTTTAAATTGATTTTCATCTAAAAGAATCAACAGACATGGTTAATCCAACTGGAATGAATGGTACTGAAATGAGATAAGTTAATTTCTGCATTATATAGAAGGAATGATTATTTAAATTGCTTTGATTTAAAAAGATAATATATATTCTGTAATCATTCTGTAAATTTTTCTCAATTTTTCTGTATGATTATATTATTTTAACGCCACAAAATCTATAGAGCTGTTTCACCTACGTCATTATCACTACGTCACAACTTAGCAACCAACTTTATTTGGTCAAACATTCGTTCATTTGATAATGGTCATAGGCCGAAAACATGGCTTTGCATCCCTAAATATTCGAGTTGACTGAAAAAAAAATTTTCAGTGATGTCACGTAAAAATACTCTATACGGAGCAACGTACTTTATAGACTTAAAAAAGATTCTAGTACAAGTCAAATTACAAAGTCTGTTTCTAGAACAAATAGTTGTAGGATAAAAGAGAGTTAAACAGCGTCACGTACTAATATTTGACTCACTTCATGAAAAGTAAATCATATGTGACAATAACTTCATAAATATTCTTCGAATTGTAAATTTTTCCATAAACTAATAAGTTATTCCCAAAACTAAAATAAGAAAATCGCCTAACACTCGAAATTTTTTTTTTTTTTTTTTTTTTTTTGAGTGTGTGTAAAGTTTGCTACCAATATGGATCATTCAATGCGTAGTATGGGCAAAGCTTGTCTATAGAGAGTAAAAACGTCAATGATAAAAAAATATTATAGTATGTCAATTATATAGTACTTTAATAGTATTTCTTAATGAATGAATAGCACAGTAAAAATGAAAACAAATTTAATGATACTTTTTTAGGTAAGTTTTTTTAAGCAGTTTTTTTATAAGTATTTTTTTAGCATTCAAGTAGGTAAGCGTATACACTCATGCCGTTAAATAAAAAATCATTTAAATGCCAAAGATCTTGTCTTGTATTTGCATATAAAAAAAGATATCACCGCAGAATATAATAAATCCAACGAAAGATCCATGTAATTACATAAGCGTGCACTAAGGTATTGCTTTATTTCTTCAACGATAAATATTTATGCACATATCAGTTAGGGTTGAAATCTCAAACATCGGTGGTTAAAACGAAGATAACTAACAAAAATGCCTTCCTTATTTATTCAGCGATCGCTACATTTCTCTAAACTCAACTCTGATAGTCACTTTTATCCCAATTAATTATCTTCCTGAAAGAAAACTCATGCAATTGGGAGAAAAAGCATATTGAAATAAACCTACATAGAAAAAAAAAACAATGCTCTTCTTCAGCATGTATGTATTTACGATTGTACTTTTAGCGTATATGTTTAATTAACATGTAAGTAATAGAGTGAGAAGAATATTCCCCATGGTAATCAACGGTGACTGATATAAAAAAAAAATTGCGTGGGCAAAAAAATAAAAATTACCTGAAAGATAAAAGAAAATATTACCTTTAAACTTGTTTTTTTATTGCTAGAAAAATTGCCAAGAGAATAGAACTAAATTGTTTCAGTTTCTATATTAGTTGATTGTTTTTTAGATTCTGGTCTTTATTCTTCACATTAAATGTTTGTGATAATTGCATAGATAAATAACAAAAAGCATCTAAACTGATAGTTATGAATTTTGATTATCATATTACGTGAAAAACAATTAATTTCACACTTGATTATTAACATTTGTTTTTAACAATTATCAGTGTCTTAATAGCAAAAAAGTTTTAAAAAGTAGTGTTTGTAATTTGGATATAAGAAATATTATGAGCGTAATTTTCCTAACTAGAATTCGACAGGGGAAATATCTTTTTATCTTTTAATTTTTCCTTTTTTGCACCTAAAAAAAAATTTAATCACTTTCCAACTTAATGCAATAAGGAAAGAAAATAGCGAAGAAGCGTGGCTTATGATACGCTTTTAATATATAGCACTTTAGTGCGTATTTAAAAGCCGAAAGTGTTTCAGATTTTCTTACAATTTTTACAGTTACTGTAAGCTTTTTTTTCATATCATTCAACAGGATGTCATATTGAAATTAACATTCATTTATATCTCCGATTTCCGATATATTGGATAACTATAGCATTCGCTATAAATATCCATATAAAGGCAGTGCCTTTGTGTTACACCTCTATTTAGGGTCTACTTGGTTCAAATCTAAATAATAGGAGAAAAAAATATAACTCTTTCTTGAAATGCATGGTTTACAAAGGACATACTGGCATTTTCAAATAAGGTATCGGTGGCTACATGAACATCAAATACGTCAATTATTTGAAAAATCCTTCCAATCACTTTAAATCTAAAATTTATAAAAACATCCTTACGTTTTAAATAGGAGTACGGTTCAAAATAAACTTTAAAATTTGAATTTTAAAAAAAACTTCGTTTTTTATTTCAAAATAACCTCTAAATGCTTATCTAGTTCATTACGCCAATTTTACAAACTCCCTTTTATTTTTCTACAACTATACATGAAAGAACAAATCAGTAGGTAACTGGATATAAGGAGATTTTTTTCTTAATTCAAACAACTTCCGATTTCGTGAAAAGGCATGCTTTTTCATTCTCTAATCTGAAAACTGTAACTTTAGCGATCTCGAAAATCTCGCGTGCGATAAACAAAAAATGAGGAGGAGGGAATCTATTTTTTACTGTTCGAGTGAAAAAGATTTTTTTTAGATATTTGTTGTTCGTGTAAATAGAAAAAAGTAAATTTTGAATAGCGTTTTCCATAATGGTGTTTAAAGAAGTTTTGGGCGATAAAATTTTAAAAAAAAGAAGCTTTAAGTTATTTCATACCAGATAAAGTTAAACTCACTGACATTCGATGCTGGTTGATTAATGACTAAGATTTTTAAAGCCAGTGCATTTTACTTTATAAATGCTGTTTAATATATTTAAGAATCTTTTTTACAGGCTAATGCATTTCGAAATTAAATGGCGAGTATTTTGAACGCCACATTATTACTGTTTCTGCATTCAGAAAATGAAATTTCCGAACATAATGAAAATAGTCTTTATCATGCGATACATTCTTTTTAATACTGTTTAAAAATTTGCTAGTAATAAATTGTAGTTTAATTACAATAAATTAGAGTTACTTCTAAATTTACTCTTGGCTTTAATGCAAATTTAAATAAATCGTTTAAATTTTTATGCATTAAAATAAGATTCTTTATAACTACATATTCACTTTAATCTTTATTTAAAATGCATACTTCATCCCACAATTTCTCGCTTTTACATCATAAAATAAAATTCAGGCCTTCAAACATGAATACCATAGGTTAACCATTACACGTTGATACAGCAACTACCGAATTTTAATCCAATTTTACCCTTGTATCATGAATTAAAAGAGTACAAGCGATTTATTTTACATTTTTAATATTTGCCTTCTTAATTCAAATCGAAATACACAGGCTTTATGAGAATAAATGAAGTGTTATGACTAGACATAAACAGACTCATTTATCTGTAGAATTATTCTTAATTATTCCTCTAAGTTTCATTACGAAGGCGGGAATTTAATTCAGAGAAGCACACATTTGTAGTGCATTAAGTGTAATAAATCTTGATATGCAGCTAATTATAAAAGCTTAATTGATGAAGCAAACAAATGCGATATGAAAGAAATAATTTTCGGTTATTAAACCACTTCAATTTGTGTATGTAGTTAATTATAGAAACATAGTACGCGAGAAATAAAAATAATAGTATGCAAACAAATATTCATTAGTATTTAATACTATCCATATAGAAAAAAATTTAGAGATTTTAATATATGCTTTTCACGCAATTATTCACTGATATTTTCTTCCGGTTAAGAAATGTTGCAAATGAAAATGCTGCCGCCTTTCTTAAATACCGTATGGAATTATAACAAATAAATGGCATATCAGCAAAGATTAAACTAAATATTGTTATTTTGGAATGAATTGAAGATTCGTAAAATAATTTAAATTATTTTACGATTATTATTACTATTTTATTATTACTAACTATTAATTATTACTATTTTTTTATTTCTCGCGAATGATGTTTTAATTTAAATTATTTTCATAAGAGATAGGCATAAAAATTTAACTCTGAGTATATTCTAAGAGGTTCACATATTATTCCTACATGTTCAAAAGACGTCTTTATAAGTCTATGAATTACTTGTGCTATTACGAGTGTGTTTCAAGAGCAGTTATTCATTGGCCTACACGCACGGAAGCAAAATAAATACCTAATAGAAATACTTGCTTTGCATATAGGTGGGCTTGTATATACTTACGAACAAAATAAATCGTTGTATTTCTCAAAAAGTGTAAGTAAAGTTTATCGTAATAGATAATTAAAGAGAATGATTTTTGTATAGGCAAAAGTCTCTTTATAGCAAAATCATTTGGTTTCCGCTTAAAAAAGATTCATTGTATGAAAACTTTTATAGCTGTATGAAGGGACTTAAAAATTAGAACGCATGGAGCGTTTTTTATTTTAAAGTATAATTAGTGGTTTTAAAAATTTGAATTTACACTGGTGTTTTTAAATATCTATATAACTTAATGATCACGGAACATTTTTTTTCCCTGTTTTTAAATAGTAACTTTAAATATTTTTGTATCCACCATCTTCATAGTATTTACTAAAATACTTATTTAAATAAAACTCGATATTTTTCACAAGAACACACGTACATAATGCTTTTATTAAAAACTAAATACAAAAGAGCAAGGACATTTAAACGAATCTATCTCTTGCACTCTGTTGCGGTAAGAGTACTTTCAAAAGAAACATATGGCCGTTTCTTTTCCTTTCAAAAAAGTCATAACACATCAATGAATGCGAGCTCAAATAAAGCACCTTACGTAAGAGATTCACCTGAGCTTTCACTAGCTTTGCACTTTGATGCTATTGGTGGGCAACTCATGCATCTCACGCACCAGTTTGAGTTCGATGCAATTTATTGTCCGTCAGTTTAATATGTTAACTTTTTACTCAAAACAGTACCTAACTTTTGTTCCGCCGCAGACAGTTAAATCTTTCATTTGTCGTTTGTTCTGGCTTAGACATTGTCTGAACACAGTATTTTATCTAAGCATCAGGATTTTGTCAATTTATATTTAAATTATAATCAAATGCACTTGTTGCTGTACTTTTAAAGCAACTGCGAATGTGATGTCAAAAACGTCGATGGCGTTTTGCACAACTGTGTTTAAAGATGAAAAAATAATTTTGTTGGTGCTCATAGTACTATTTCGGGCTCTGGATCTGGATAAAATGTCTGGAATGGTTTTTTCAACGATATTTTTTAAGACGTTAACAATAATAGTTAAACAATATAGTTTATAATTCTCGAATTTGAATATTGCTTTTTCACTAGAATCAATCTACTTTAAAATCAATTTTAGCTTCAAAATCTTAATGTCATTTCTTTTGTTTAAATCACCACTTTAAAGTTTAGGATAAAATTTTTCTCATAAAAATCTATTATTATTTATGTTTTATTTCTTTGCTATATTTCATTTTTAATTATTTAAATAGATAAACATCTCTAAATTTTTGAAACAAAATGAAGTTTCAAATGTTCTATTTAGAAACTTTCAAAATATTAAGTCAAAAAAGGACGAGTAGCATTATGAAATTTTTAAAACAGTGTTAAGGTAGGAAGTAATTAAAATTTTGTAGAATAAGTTTGAAGCGTTATTATACAAAGTTTTAATTATTTCATCGTTTAAATACCAGTTTTTTTCAATGTTTCTTCATGTATTCAGGTGTACTTAACTCATAATGCTTAGGTTTATACTTGTGCATACTGTATAAAGCAAACTACTGTAAGACTTTTATTTAAATTTTCAGGATGAAGACAAGATCCTAAAAATTTCACTTACATTTTTCTTGGGAAAATAACTGAGTTAATGTGTCTATGTATTTTGAAATTTACACCTTCGTAGAAATTACTGTGAAAAAGTCAATTTCTTAGTCAAATTAACAAGAGAGTAATATTATATTAATATTAGAATAACATGATACATAATGCAGAAATGTTATATTCACATTGGATCAAATTTTATAACTGTTAAAGCTGTTAACACGCCTATCGACCTGGCGGTTCCGAGTTTTCCGTGGTTTTCTCAGAAACCTCTCGTAAATACGGGCTAGGATCCCTTAGATAGTCCCCCCCTCCCGAAGGACATTCCCCCTGTAGGCCTAGTCCCCTAGGGCAGTCAAACGGCCTTAATCGACAAACACAAACTCATAATTACGCGTAAACAATGTTTCATAACTGTTACATTTAAAAGCCGTAATCCTTCTGTTATCGCCTTTTGGCAGAGACTCGAGAAAATCTATATTAATTAGATTCTTCTTGTTCCTGTTCTGTTTTGGGTTTTTTCAGGTACTAGGCACAAGTCTCAAACCCAGTGCTTCCTAGTTCCATTTAATTGGGTCTCCCACTTTGTTTATGAAGTCAAACTATAGAACAAAATTGTAACTTTTCAGTATGAATGATTCCTATTGCAGTGAAACGAATCGGGACCTAGAAATCACACTCATAAATGATGTGATGTGATATTTCTTCGATTTTGTTGCAGTTACTGCATATAGGATCTTGTTAAAAAAAAGTCTCATTGTTTGAAGATGTTTCATGAAATAGTAGTGCCCTGTAATGAAGCCCACAATTAAAGACAGACTAAAAGACTGACCAAGCGTCTCGTCTCTAAATGATTGCCACCGACGGTTGTGCGAAACAACATTTCCCATTCAAGTAGCATTTATGGTGTTATTTTACAAAGTGTTTTTTTTTATTATTTTACGTTTTAAACACTAGTTACTTTGATTTTTTTTTGTCCTATGGCATGTGTTTCCCCAATAGCGCCTGATTCTTGAATGTGCCCGACTAACCAACCTCTGGATTATCAAGATTGTACTGCAGTCACATTTAGTACATTTTTTGAAATTATGAGGAAAAGCTTGAACCTAAAAAGTTTTTCACAGATATTTCATTTACTATGCGTCAACATCATTCACTTACACACAAAGAGCTTTATCGCGTTTGAATTTGCATTGCGAATTTAGATTTCAACTGTTAAGGAAAAGAAGCGTGATGTTTTTATAAGTAGGCATGACACCTTAATTGCGAACACGAAAAAGTAAACGAGTGAGGCTTTTTTAGTTAGTATGATTAGTAAACATTCTAGTTAGAAATTAGGTTGATGACTTGTTCTTGTATTAAGACTTTTGCGTGATGCTGTTGATTTATAGGACATATGCTCACAATTAGGGACAACAGGCCGCGGGCACGTTATAGCTCTGAACTTATGTATAAATTTACTTAAAATTGAAAAAATGTAGCATAAAGTCTATCTAAGCTTAACAACTTGATTGCTTCATGGTAAGAATTATTATTTGAGGGATTTTTTTTTCAGCAACAAATGGATAAAATTAAGAATTTTAAAGATCACGTTTTTGTTTTGTTTTGCCTTCAAGCTGATAACATGAGAAGGAAATTCGGTTTGATTTATTGGCTTTTAAATACAAATTTCAGTAGCCTTTTGCTACAGAAATTGAATTGACTTTCAGAAGAAAACAAACTTTCAAAGAAGTTTTTGGTACTTAAATACCCCATTCAATCTTCGGTTGCGTTTGTAAATCCCTAGCTGCAGCTCAATGTTTTTATTATATCAGGTGAGTTTTTAAACTCTTCCTTTTAAACAAAATAAGTGAAGCTTAACGTTTATAAACAAAATAGTTCGCGATAATCGTATTTATTCTCTTAATTGTTCATTTTAAGAGTGAGATTGGAATTGGGTGATTCGATTGAAAGCCCGCATATCATAAATAAACTCTACTTAAATTCTAGTATTTCAGCTTACAAACTCGAATCCTTCGTGAACTCTTGGGAAATTCTTGTACAAAAAACGCATAGAAATACTGTTGTGTTTAGTAACACTGTCATGGATTTAAATACAGGTTATCCAAAGGTGGGAACTATGTAGCAATAACTGTAACTTAAAAGGACAATTTTGTATAGCATTGCTGTTTCACGTGCGTTATTGTAGCAAAAGACCTGTAGTTGGTATGATGAACGCTAGATGGTGTTACTTACAAAAGACGTTATGTTAGATAGAAATACCCACACATATTGTTTCATTTAACTGAATAAAAGAAATTATGCAAGTTTTGTGATTCCAAAGATTAAACAACCGATATTCCTAATGGAACTCATGTTTTTTTAGCCAAGGATAATTGGCACTGCAGGAGCTAACATTTGAAAAGTATTTAATTCCAACGCTAGGTTATTGAAATTTTTTTTTTCAAATACAACATTTAGTCCTCAAGTAATGTGTGAAAACTCTCTTATAATTATTATTATTATATTCAGTTGAGACTTATAATTATTATTTAACCATCTATAATGTCGACGGTTTCACTCCAAAGATACTTGAATATAGATTTGTAATCACCATCATTACCGTGGACTAACAATAATTAATTTCTTACAAGTTTTGAAAATCTCTTTTGGCATTGTAATCCTGTCAGTAAAGAAAATTATCATTTTTCATTTCAGCAAAAATTTCGCACTGAATTATCTCAGTCAATTTTTGTCTTATGGAAATGCAATTTTTATGTATCAAATATTGTTGTAAACTTTATGACAAATAAAACAAAATAGACGCGATAGACCTTATAAAACATGCCGCCCGATTTCTGTAGTGACTACAGTACCATTCTACCGTACCATGGGTTCAGATCTGGTACCCAGCATGGGTTTGGCTATCAAACATGCCGCCCGGTTTCTGCAGTGACTAAAGTACCATTCTACGGTACAATGGGTCCAGATCAGGTACCCAGCATGGGTTTAGGTATCATTTCGTTCATCCCTTCATAGGAGACAGCATTGGTCCACCTGCTAGGTGCCTTCATAACAAATAGACCAACGCTTCCGAACTTTGTAGTGGCTAATGCTTAAAAATGAAAAGTGCTGCCTTTAAAAAAAAGAAACAAAACGAAAGTTCAGTTTTATTAAATTCGTTACTTCATTTGAAATTTTCAGAAAAATAAATTTAAATTCTGTTATAGAAATGTGTTCTTGATTACTATCATTACTCTTATTATTAAAATATATTACAAACAGATATGTATGGCTATTTTGATGTATGGTTACGAGCAAAAAAGCTAGGTATACATTTGTGTTGTGCTGTGTTAAAGCAAACCTGCACGAGAGTATTTGCCTATGGAGGTGCCTTGGGCGAAGGACTTTTTAAGGAGTTCTCACGCATGTTCACGTTGTCTCAGAAGAAAACCTCCCAAAAGTCCAGAACTTTAGATAGACAGCAGTGCGGTAGGCCGGAAACCTGGACTTTTCCCACTTCAGCTATCTGCCATGTCCAGTTTTTTATCTACTCTGCGACGACTGGTGGGACTTTGGTATACATTTTTCCGGGCATCCTACACAGTCTAGGTATATGGAAAGATTTATCTTAATTTTAAATTGAAATTGGCTAACATGCTAGCTTAGCATAACCATGTTATCAGCACTAAACAAATTGAACTTTGCATAAAAGCAAAATGTGCCAATGTTTTCTTTAATGAAATAATGCTCAATAGGACAGGACATATCTGTGATGATTTATAATTGATTCCCATGGCACCCAACAAGTGTTCCAAAATAATAATAATAATAATTAATATATAAACTGTTATGGAAATTATTTTAATACATTATGCAAACAATATGTATATATTGTACTTCTTCAAAACTGTCTTCCTCGAAAACTGTGTAACATTTTAAGTTTACCAAGATTCTGTAAATTTAAGAACCGCTGGAATGGACAGTGTTTTATTTTTTTTAATTTGTGTCATTTGAGATCATCTGAGAGTACTTTTAAACTGGCGATAAATTATAAAATAATTAAAATTTTGCAAAATAGCACAGAAAAAGGTACTTATGCATTTTATTTCAGAAAATTAGCTCGCATAAGCTCCTTTACCACAATTAGCACACATGAGTACGTTTTATGTGTGTTATTTTGCGCAGTTTTAATTATTTCATCTTTTAAATATTATTTATCTGTTGAGGGATTTTTGTGTAACGATTAATTATTTTTACTACTAATTTCAAATTTCAAATATATTATTTTATGATATAAATACTAGATCGCTTGAACCAAATTAAAAATTAGAATTTAAATATAAATTATTCACGTGTGTTATGTTTATGTTTTTTTGTGTTATGGCAAGCCTGCACAAAAAGCATCTGCCCACGCGAGGGGAAGTACCTTGGCAGGGGGGTTTTTTTAAACAGTTCTAACTCATGTTCGAGTTAAATCTAGAGAAAATCGACCCAAACTCAAAGTCGATCGATCGACAGCCGGGCTGTAGGCCTGAACACGGGATCTTCACGCTTCAGCCATCTACCATTTCAGTGCTTTATCCACTTTACGTGTGTTATTGTTCAGAAAATAAAATATGGGAACTATTTTCACATGTAATTAAAACTTTTTTAAACATTAAAACGGGGGGAGGGAGATAATTTCAAAACATCTTACAAATAATAACAAAATTGACACGAAACGTGTAGTTTATCAATTAACCCTTTAACGCGCAGTGATCCCGCTGTGTGATCACCAAACTCTGACGTTTTGACCGTTGCCAGTCAAGAAGAATAGATTTGATTTCTATAAAAATAGTTGCGAGTGACATAGCTCCACGAGAATCCTTTACTTTTTAGCACGTTCATTTCCCGTAAAAAATTGTCACGATTCTTTTGAACAGCACTGACTTCTGCTGAAAAATGGAAGAACACGAGAACAGATGGATAGATTGCCCAATGCTGAAAAAAGGGCAGCCGTTGCCATCGCTCGACTTAACTACCAGCAAGATGGCGGACGATCGAAACGTTCATCGCGTGCCACAGATCTAGAGACCAAAGACGCAGCTGGCTGTGCTCGCGCGCAGCCAGCTGCGTCGAAAAAGGGTCTCTAGATCTGTGGCACGCGATGAACGTTTCGATCGTCCGCCCTCTTGCTGGTAGTTAAGTCGAGCGATGGCAACGGCTGCCCTTTTTTCAGCATTGGGAAAGGGTTGCGCCTCAAAGGGTTAAAATAAAAGTATGTGGATGTTTTAGACTGTCTTATTATATCTCAACTTTTATTCAAATTCAACTCCAAGTCTCATTTTCTCAGAAAATTTCAACTTTTATCACGGCAATCTGCATTTAAATTTTTTTTTGAAACTCTTTTTTTCTCTTCCCCGACACTCTAGCTTATTTCCCTGAGGTAGAGTCCGAAAGCCGTTTGCCTAAATGTCATCCGACCTTATTTTCACAGTCAGAGTCAAGTCAGCGTGAGATCTCCCCGCGGCGCAGTATGGCACGAAACCAATCTGTTTTTGCGTGGAGCAAGCGTCATACCCTGGGCGTCGCGCCTTTTACAGGATCCGGGAAAACGATAGGGCATGATTCATTGCCTGTGCTATTATCCCGGCCATTATCCTGCCGCTAACAGCTTGATTCCTGAGAGCGTTATGCAAAGTGGAGGAACCTCTTTAAATGAAGTAAAATGATTGGTTTGTTATATGCTCGGTTTGAATAGTTTGCATATAAGTAGCGGCTAATAGAACCGGTGGTGGTGGTGGTGGGAGAAGGATGTATTTGCATGCGTGAGGAGACGCTACTGCTTATTCTGGGCTATGCGTTTTAATAGAGTGTTTTTTTTAAGACAATTACAGCAATGAAAGAGACATTTTAGGTCCGATCTTAATGAAAGAGGACGAACTTTTAATGTGTTAACATGGTCTGTACTGTGTAATTGAACACTTGACAAAAAAAAGTCTGTCAATTTTACAGAAGAAAACTGTCAGCCAGGATGCTAGTTTATTTCCGATTTTTTTACAGAAGTCTTCCATAAATTTTACAGATTCTCAGTTTATTTTACAGAAATCTTCCGTATAAAAAAAAATTACGGAAGGCTTCTGTAAAACATACGGTAATAAACTGGCGTCCTGACTTACAGTTATTTCTGTCAGTTTAACAGACATTTTTTGCAGTGCAGATCCTCATTTTATTGAGATGTGTGGCTGTATTGGCAGTTATCTCAGGTGCTCTTAATTAAATGTTCTTTATTTATTTCAAAGTATATATTTTTTACAGCACAGTATTGGTACAAACATCCAAGCCCATGCCGGCCATTATACCAGCCTTTGGCTGGTAGGATTTCGTGCTAGCCACTATATCACCAGGGCGTCGTGTAATTGAATGTTGAGAACTTTGACTAAAAACAAATAAACACTGTAATAATATTTCTTCAATCAGTAATTATAATATTATAATAACTATTATCTAGGTAATTGAGGAGTGGGGGGGGGGGTTATGGAATAGTAGGGAAATGTGAAATGCCCAGGTTTCGGCTCCGTTAAATGCTGTTGTCACATGGGAATACCATGAGCTTGTGAAGAAAGATTACAAAGTTACAATGCTGTGAGAGTTCACTGCTTGTTGTTGTCTTACCACTCACTACAGAGAAAACTGTGTTTTGTGATTTTCAAAAGTTTTATGAAGATAAGTTTAAAACATTTCAGCCTATTAGTATACACATGGCTTGAGCGCATAATGTACACTAAAATAATTGTAGTTTGTCGAACTGTGTTTTATTTTTAGCTGACAGTGTTTTTTATCCATCAGTTTAAAGGCTCATTTTCCAAGATGGCGTGTCGGGTATTATGAAATACTAAGCAATATTGTAATGGATGTCATGGCATCCACTAAAGAACCGCAAAACAGAGATGGTGAATGTATCCTATGACGAAAAATTCTCCGAAGATCAACGAGGAGAAATTTGGATTCAATGCTTCTGCTGGTCTCTGTGGGTTTACCTTGTCTGTACCGGAGCAGAGATAGAAGATTTTATGAGCAACTTTTCTAAGCAGACTCGAAGCATAAATATTGTGAACATAATCTTTAAAATATGGTTTAATAGTTAAAAATAACTTTAATGAAGTATAAATAGTTTTTAAACCACTTATTCCATAATACCCGGTTATTTATATTAACATCCATTCGTACCCTTTTTTAAATAATTTTTTCTATAGCAACAAAATAAATAGTGTTTTTCTTTACAAGTGACATTTCATTACAATTGTGATGGAGATCACATATTTAATTTTAATAATCATTTAATTTGGCTTTCTTTAATGTAATCTATCCAAAATCGCATGTACTCTAAATCTTTTCTGTTCTCATTTTTCGGTCACTTCGGCTTTTAAATCTGTATATTCGCTTTTTCCGTATGCATTATTCTTAATTGTTTATGTGTCTCTTCAAACATGGTCGCATCGTTGTGCTAAAAATAGATTACATTACGTCCGTTTGCTACCGCAACGAACTTTTTGATTCCCCTCCTTTGGCATAGCGTTGGCAAAAGTTATTATTTGTTGCCCTGCGACATCTTTAAAATTATTTGCTCGTGATTACGTCATTTTAATTTTATTGGATTAACTGTTAATGTTGCTCTGGAATTGACGTTATTTATCTCAGCCAAGTTATTGTTCTCGCAAATGTGTAATTCTCTGTTGGCGTAATTTTTATTTCATTCCATCTTGATTTCAGTGTCCCTATAGGACGTAATTTTATTTCGCTGAGCCACCACCGCCCGTTATAATAATGTTTCAATAGTATATTTTAAATAAATAGTTTTAAGCATTCAATGTCTTTTTCTTTACTGCAACTAAGTGCATTCGAAGCTGGTTTCTCTTATGACACGACGCCTTTTAATCTTAAATTTAAGTCAGCAACCAAATAACTTCACCATAACAATCAGTTATAGCATGTACTCATGATGATTTGGGGGATTTTATTGAAAAACTTGTAGAGTTAGAAATGTAAACGGCATTCCATAATACCCTCCTCTCCTCAAAGAGGAACTATTTTCAAAAATGAATTAAGGAGAGATACAGACTGTATAGAGGAGTTCAAAACTTCTAGTATGGATAATATGACTAGATGATTCACAATCACATAGGAATGTAGGGACTCCGAGGTCTTTCATTTTCATCAAAATCATTCAAAATCATTTTCAAGTAAAATAAGTATTCCAACTACATTTTGGAGCTGACCAATGCCAGAGATTATGAAATACTAAGCAATATTGTAATGGATGTCATGGCATCCACAAAAGAACCGCAAAACAGAGATGGTGAATGTATCCTGTGACGAAAAATTCTCCAAATCGAAAAGATCAACGAGGAGAACTTTGAATTCAATGCCTCTGCTGTTCTCTGTGGGTTTACCTTGTCTGTACCGGAGCAGAGATAGAAGATTTTATGAGCATCTTTTCTAAGCAGACTCGAAGCATAAATATTGTGAACATAATCTTTAAAATATGGTTTAATAGTTAAAAATAACTTTAATGAAGTATAAATAGTTTTTAAACCACTTATTCCATAATACCCGGTTATTTATATTAACATCCATTCGTACCCTTTTTTAAATAATTTTTTCTATAGCAACAAAATAAATAGTGTTTTTCTTTACAAGTGACATTTCATTACAATTGTGATGGAGATCACATATTTAATTTTAATAATCATTTAATTTGGCTTTCTTTAATGTAATCTATCCAAAATCGCATGTACTCTAAATCTTTTCTGTTCTCATTTTTCGGTCACTTCGGCTTTTAAATCTGTATATTCGCTTTTTCCGTATGCATTATTCTTAATTGTTTATGTGTCTCTTCAAACATGGTCGCATCGATGTGCTAAAAATAGATTACATTACGTCCGTTTGCTACCGCAACGAACTTTTTGATTCCCCTCCTTTGGCATAGCGTTGGCATAAGTTATTATTTGTTGCCCTGCGACATCTTTCAAAATTTGCTCGTGATTGCGTCATTTTAATTTTATTGGATTAACTATTAGGGTTGCTCTGGAATTGGCGTTATTGATCTCAGCCAAGTTATTGTTCTCGGCAATGTGTAATTCTCTGCTGGCGTAATTTTTATTTCATTCCATCTTAATTTCAGTGTCCCTATAGGACGTAATTTTATTTCGCTGAGCCACCACCGCCCGTTATAATAATGTTTCAATAGTATATTTTAAATAAATAGTTTTAAGCATTCAATGTCTTTTTCTTTACTGCAACTAAGTGCATTCGAAGCTGGTTTCTCTTATGACACGACGCCTTTTAATCTTAAATTTAAGTCAGCAACCAAATAACTTCACCATAACAATCAGTTATAGCATGTACTCATGATGATTTGGGGGATTTTATTGAAAAACTTGTAGAGTTAGAAATGTAAACGGCATTCCATAATACCCTCCTCTCCTCAAAGAGGAACTATTTTCAAAAATGAATTAAGGAGAGATACAGACTGTATAGAGGAGTTCAAAACTTCTAGTATGGATAATATGACTAGATGATTCACAATCACATAGGAATGTAGGGACTCCGAGGTCTTTCATTTTCATCAAAATCATTCAAAATCATTTTCAAGTAAAATAAGTATTCCAACTACATTTTGGAGCTGACCAATGCCAGAGATTATGAAATACTAAGCAATATTGTAATGGATGTCATGGCATCCACAAAAGAACCGCAAAACAGAGATGGTGAATGTATCCTGTGACGAAAAATTCTCCAAATCGAAAAGATCAACGAGGAGAACTTTGAATTCAATGCCTCTGCTGTTCTCTGTGGGTTTACCTTGTCTGTACCGGAGCAGAGATAGAAGATTTTATGAGCATCTTTTCTAAGCAGACTCGAAGCATAAATATTGTGAACATAATCTTTAAAATATGGTTTAATAGTTAAAAATAACTTTAATGAAGTATAAATAGTTTTTAAACCACTTATTCCATAATACCCGGTTATTTATATTAACATCCATTCGTACCCTTTTTTAAATAATTTTTTCTATAGCAACAAAATAAATAGTGTTTTTCTTTACAAGTGACATTTCATTACAATTGTGATGGAGATCACATATTTAATTTTAATAATCATTTAATTTGGCTTTCTTTAATGTAATCTATCCAAAATCGCATGTACTCTAAATCTTTTCTGTTCTCATTTTTCGGTCACTTCGGCTTTTAAATCTGTATATTCGCTTTTTCCGTATGCATTATTCTTAATTGTTTATGTGTCTCTTCAAACATGGTCGCATCGATGTGCTAAAAATAGATTACATTACGTCCGTTTGCTACCGCAACGAACTTTTTGATTCCCCTCCTTTGGCATAGCGTTGGCATAAGTTATTATTTGTTGCCCTGCGACATCTTTCAAAATTTGCTCGTGATTGCGTCATTTTAATTTTATTGGATTAACTATTAGGGTTGCTCTGGAATTGGCGTTATTGATCTCAGCCAAGTTATTGTTCTCGGCAATGTGTAATTCTCTGCTGGCGTAATTTTTATTTCATTCCATCTTAATTTCAGTGTCCCTATAGGACGTAATTTTATTTCGCTGAGCCACCACCGCCCGTTATAATAATGTTTCAATAGTATATTTTAAATAAATAGTTTTAAGCATTCAATGTCTTTTTCTTTACTGCAACTAAGTGCATTCGAAGCTGGTTTCTGTTATGACACAACGCCTTTTAATCTTAAATTTAAGTCTGCAACCAAATAACTTCACCATAACAATCAGTTATAGCATGTACTCATGATGATTTGGGGGATTTTATTGAAAAACCTGTACGAGTTAGAAATGTAAACGGCATTCCATAATACCCTCCTCTCCTCTAGAGAGGAACTATTTTCAAAAATGAATTAAGGAGAGATACAGACTGTATAGAGGAGTTCAAAACTTCTAGTATGGATAATATGACTAGATGATTCACAATCACATAGGAATGTAGGGACTCCGAGGTCTTTCATTTTCATCAAAATCATTCAAAATCATTTTCAAGTAAAATAAGTATTCCAACTACATTTTGGAGCTGACCAATGCCAGAGGGAACACTGAATATTACGACATTGAAATTAAAAGTACTGAATATTAAGACATGGTTTAAGTGCGCAGGTTCAGGGTTCTGGCCTCTTGCGTGGCTGTCAAATGTAATGTAATTTTGGGTGTACCACCACCACATGTAACGTGAATACGCGTTAGAGCCACTTAAAAATTCTTCTTTCTAAGGTATACTCCCGTAGGAAAATAGCTCTTGTGCATCTTTGTCTCAACCAAAAAAAATCTTTAAAATATGGTTTAGAAACATATACATATACTTTAGAAAGTTTAGCACATTCTTTAGAAAAACAAATTGATATCTTAACAAAAAACAAACAAAAAAAAATTAAAATGTACAGCTTAAAAAAATCTTTTTTAATTTAATGATGCAATAATCAAGTTTATTGTTTATGAAACATAGTTAAAATTTTTGACTGATACTTCACCCCTCATTCAAAGTGATTAATGCTAAGTGCATGAAGACGATTTTTTCGACCCCTGTTTCCCATTCCTATGTCATTCCGCGTCATCTTGGTGTGCCCTACCCCTCTAAGAAATTTTGAATGCTAGCTCTGAGATATCCTGTACATGCCCAGTAAAAGTTCATATACAACTTGCATCACTCTAAGCAAACCAGTGTGAGTATTAGCTGTTAAGGACATTTTAATATAAGCAGAAATGGCATGGGGAAAATCGCTATAAATATTGTTTTTTATGTTATTAAGTAAAGTTAGGATAAACTGATACTGAGTTGCTGTCAATATAGAAGTTAACTGCTGAGATGGAGCCGATAAATACAGCATTTGGTGAACGGCATTGTATAAAACAATAGAGAGTACTGTAAGGACAATAGATTACTTAAATTGTATTCAATAGAAAAGTAATGGTTGATAATTATCAAAGGTTCTATGATTATAATCAAAGAATTAATTACAAAAAATAATCTTTAACAATTAAATTATAAACGTACAATAGATTAAATAGCCTTCTAAGTAACCTAATTGTCACACTGAAAATTACTATAAATTATTCTATTTTACTTTCCAGAAACCTAATGGCGTAAACGTCTTGACATTTTGGTGTTTCTTTGAATCTCGATAAAATACCAATTGTACTTCATCATATTATTTCTTTAATTGATCAATTTTAATTATAGGGTATAAAATCGTTGTCACAATGTTAAGATCAGGATCTGCTATATTAGAACAGTTTTTCGTGATTCTTGTATATAAATAAGACATTTCCTTTATTCTATAAAAATTGAAAATACATGTAAAATTAACACCAATCTGCAAGTCGCTTTTATGGTTATAATCTTTTACAATATTACAATCTGTGACGTTTATAATAGGACGCAATAAATGACGAAAAATTTAGAACAAAAGAGCACCTTCGCATTTAATAAATTTTCAGAAAACAATCGAGTAAACGCACGAGGTAATAAAAACAGTGACAGATATATCTCCATGAAACCTTTATCGCATTAATTAAATCAGATTCCTAGTTTAATTAACAATTCAATTTTATCCATGGAAGACAACACATGGGACACTGCAGCTAATTCATTTCCTTTGAAACATTTCAACAAAATATTTCACCCACGTCTTAAAAATTAGTATCACCTGCAGAATCAGTCACGTGATCTTTTATTTTGCAGTGTTACTCTTCCGTGTGGGGAAACACTGTATTGCCCCCCCATTTGCATTTAAAAAAACAATGAATTTGGTATCCATATTCTAATGCAATGTCTCTGACGAAACGAAACGCTGAAAATATTCAACGATAACTAGAAATTTGCATATCTGTCGCTAGCGTGTTTTCTACAATAGCAATGCCTATTACAAGCAAGGATTTCAAGATGAGACATTGTCACGCAAATTGAACGTTCAAATCTAAATGGCCCGCTACTACAGTGACAACTATTGTATGTAACAAGACCACTAAACAAAAAAAAACTAACGTTTAAAGGTCAAATTAATTAAAGCAAAATAACACGGATTAAGAAATATACAGTACAATCGTTTCAGTTCACTCTTGCTCAGCTACAAGAAACTCCACCATCCTCACAGTCAGAAAGGTTAAAACTCAATAAGTTCCAGCAATTAAACGAAAACTGGAGTAATTTCTTGAGTTCTTAGACACACAAAATATATATATATACGTATATGAAACAAATGCAGCATTAATTTACTGTTACTTTAACCCTTTATCTACTGAATTAAGAATTGCCAACCCGTGAATCTACTTGTTTTCTCTTGTTATAGTTAGGCAATGAATGATAAACACTGATTAATGTAATAAAAAAGGAAATTTCTGAAAGATTAATAAGTATAAGCTATACGTTGGATGATTGGTTTTATAAACAGTTAAAGAGTCTTTTTCAGAGTATAGGACCAACCAATCTGAAGGATTCGAGTAACACTTTGATTGACACACTTTTAGAAAAATCTAATCCTTAAATCATAAAACAGATTTCATAAAATTCACTGATTCCTTTTTTGGGGGGAAGGGGCTCGACATGATTAGAAAGTGAGCGGAAAGCTGTCTATTTAAAACAATCTACTCTAACAGAACCTGCAATCGTGATGTAAGCTGATTAAATAAGTATTTGGTGGTGATTTTTCAAAGAAATGGTTACAATGAATAGATTTCTCTTTTTTTACAATTTTAATTTAACGGTACTCCTAAGTACCTCCAGTAGATACAGGATTAAAATACTCAGATTTTTTAATGATATTTTAGCAATTTTGCATTTTATTTCCTTCGCATTACGTGACAACGGATCTTTCAAATACCCGGCACTGCACATGCGTACTACGCGTTTACGCTCAGCACATGTAGCGACGTGGCATTGCTCGTGAAATATGTGACGGTTTGAGAGCTTAACTTTGTAATCAATTTATGTATTTAAATCTTAATTCATGAAACAAACAATACGCAAATCTCTACAAGATTATTCTTTTGGTCAAAAAGTATGCATTCACAAAGTTCCATGAAGGTCCATATATGTCTACGTAGTTCATTTCTTCCTAAATACCTATCTACCTGCGATTTTCTACCACCGTGTATTTCTGTGTCACTTTAATAAAACCAGAGCATTTATTTATTTATTTATTTATTCTGTGAGCGTAAGTAATTACTTAATTACTAATGATCGCGACCATCGCTTCATATGTTGTATCTTTAACCATTTTCATGTAAAATAAATGATTCACTTTTAAATAAAATAAAAATTATGCTACATTGCAACAAATTTATTATGTAGTATTATATTTAAGCATCGATCTATCTAACATATATTTCACAAAGCTGCCTGTAACAAAAACTGATTCAAGATAATAAAAAATTGTATGTATTTATTTATATCTCAAATTTTAAATTTATACAAAGCAATGGTATTCAATGTTTGAACGGAAGAACTTCCGATCTGGGAATTTTCAGTTTTCTGAAAATAATACAAAGGCTTTCTATTTCTTTTCAAACAACAAAAATTCTGGAGATGTGGCTAGTTGTATATTTGGCTTATTTATTTTTCTTTCAAAATATGTGAATACCAAAATTTTCGATATAGGAACACAGTAAGTGATTATATGATTTATCAAATTATAGTTGCGGTCTAGAAACTAACTTACAAAAAGCTATTTTATTAATAAAAATAAAATGTTCCTAAATAGAATATTTAAGTTTTTTTTAACTTTTACAAATTTAGAATATTCATTTTGTTTTCTTAAAATGTTTTTACTTTACTTTTTTATAGTTGTTTACATTAGATTATATTTTATTACTTTTTTTTAAATGTATCTAAATGAAAAGAAACATGGACTCACTTAAACAAATATAGAGCTTTAATTTTATGTACAAAGCAATTTTTAGTTTAGTTTTTACAAAAGGCATTTGTGCATTTCATTACGTTAAATAGCGTATTAAATGTAAATTGACTCGAAACTTTATTCCTAAGATTCGCTGAACCGTGTGATTATGCACTTAAAAAGATTACATATAATCACGTTCTCTAAGGTCTATTTAATTTTTATGAATTAATTAAGTTATTACTTTAATACATTCTTTTCAACAAATACATGTTTTTAAGAAAATATGTAACATACAGTCGATTTAATTATTCTTATTAATTTATGAGCTAAATAAATGTCAAACTATATTAATAGTGGTATAAAAAAGTTATGAATTTTTTTTTAAATTAAATTTGCGAAACTTGAAAAAAAGGAAGTTTATCGTCATAAAATGAAAAACAGAAGCAACTAATAAGAGCATTGAGCAAATAAATCAATAAAAAGTATAGGCGATAAACTGAAGAAAATATGAAAATGTGGCATTTTTAGATTTTTTTTTTAAAGAAAAAGGTAAACATTAAGTATATTTACAGACGAAAAATAAGATTAATTTTTAGAAGTTGCTTGCATAAACCAGTAAACGGAACGAAAATGCAAGATCATAGTTTTTTTAATCAAAGTATCACTTTTGAAAAGTAATGCGCTTTTTGTTTTTTTAAACTAATATTTTACAAATAAACATTCAGAATTCTTCAGAATTACAGTCAAAAACTGAGAAGTGCTTCTGAAATTTCGTATTAATTTATAATAAATCAAGGTGCAGCGTGGAATAGAACAAAATTAAAAAAATAAAACCTTAACTAATTAATAATGGATCTTTTCTCCGATATGTAATCTTGATTTGAAAATGTAAGTTCACATATAAAGTTTTCAAACATACTTATAGTCTGTTTCATACAAGTTCAATCATTAGTGATTGCAAAACTATTACTCAGTAATTTAGAATCAATCATCTTGATGAATATATTATGTCATATCAAGTAATTATGTAATGCCCAAGAACATGTAATTTCAATCAATTTCTTTTCGAATTCAATCATTGTAATTTTTATGGATTTATATTTTTATATGCATAAAAATTATATGTTTAGTTTTTTTTCTGTTTTTTTTTTTACATGCTTATCTCAGATTTAAATATCATATTAAAACTTATGGAAATAAATGACACTAAATTTTAAAATGGTGGTATCATATATCTAAGACTAGAACGTATATTTAATATATGTTCTAAATTAGCATAAATCTCTCCCTGTGTGTAGATGAACCCTAATAACTGTTTCAGACACTAAATTTAAATGTTAATAGTGTCACTTTTTCATGACTGAAAATTTTTCTTAAATAGTACGATGAAAAATGACTGCCTTGTAAAGACATTTGCTGCATTCGATAGCCATATGTATATTTTTAAAAATAAATTAATGAAAATGACTTCACTTTCTAATTTTGACTTCAGTCTCTTTAATTATTTTTCCGTGGTATTGTCCACTTTAAAAGGGAATATAAAAACGAGACAGATATGCATTACCTTACAAAAGTTTTCTTATTTTCTTTGTGTTTCACCGGTTGGAAAAAATATTCTCTAAAAGTGCATTAATAGTCCAGCAAATAACATATAAAAAGAGCTGCAATTATTTTTTCAAATTAATATGTATAATATTCAATACACATGCATGTGTAATTCGTATATCAAAGTAATATGTTTCAAACACAAATTTTCTCTTTCCTAAATATATTGATGAAGTTCAACTTTTTCCAATGTTCATTGTTAATTTTTTGTAACAAAAAAAGCCCATTAATCTTTATTTATAGGTCTATAAATGAGCAGTCCATTTAATGATTCAAGAAGACCTTATTGCACGTTTTCGTTTTTGAATATCTTTACAACTACTTTCTGAAACAGAGTGTTTGATTTTATCTCCTAGTGTTTCTTGACATGAATCTGATAAGGCCATTAATTTTACTTTTTAGGGAACTTAACTTTGATGTAGAGTAAATGAACAGATCAATGCTATACATGCATCTAATGACATCTTTTCATTTTCAGTCTAGCAAATTCTTACAATGGGCGGCAGTGTCACTTAACCGCGCTGTGGCTTCACAATGGATTTATCACCTCCCATTCTATCAATTTTCCATCACGTTTCTGTATCTTCTCTAACATACAAAGTAGCGGATTCGTTTGTATGTACTTTTAAACGCGCTAAGTTCAGTAACTACCCATTCGATTTTTAAAATTCTTTTATTATTTATTTATTTATTTATTTATTTATAAAAGAAATGCACACTATAGATTAAAATCCACTTACAGTGGTGCATATAAAAGGACAAATTACATAAGACAAAATTAAAAAATAAAATACAGAGATAAAATAAATACCAGTCATGACTGCAAAAGTCCAAAACACTTAACTTTAAAAACTTCAAAAGACATGTTAAAAATATTCAAGTCCAAAGAAAACTTTTCATAACGGAAAGTATATGTAATTATATTTTATAATTGGATCCACAAATAAATTACTATTACGAAGAGACCTGTGCGGTACATTTACACAAATACTCTGAAGAATATCATTACAGTCTACCATATTATTGACAACTTTACAAAAAAATAATAAACGACATAGATCACGACGAGAACTTAAACTAGGAAGACCAAAAACACTTCTCAAGTAAGATGAAGAAATATTCTAATGTAAATAGGATTTCTTTTGTAGTATAAATAACGTGCAAACAACCATTAATCCAACGTGCAAACAAACGTGCTTTTAGTATTCGATGGCCCAATTACAGTGGCGCACACAAGGGGGGGTCCAGGGGGTCTGGACCCCCCCATCGGCTTTGATTTTTTTTTTCGATTGATTATTACCCTATATCTATAGTAAATAAAATGATTCCAAAAAAAGGTAATAATAGTTTCAGTTCTAATAAATAAAAAAAGAAATTTTTTTTCTCGTTTTCCTCAACTTTTCAAAAACGAACTGAAAGCGAACATAAAACGCCATCTTGTTCTCATAACTGAACAACTATTACTTTCCTTCCTATTGTACTGTGTAGTGTATTCTTAGGGAACTAGATGGGACGAGTTTTGATGAATTCCATCTAATGAAACGAGTTCTTTCATCACTGATTTTTGTCAATCTGGAACATCCCTAAAAGTTGGACCCCCCCCCAAACTGTAAAAGTTGAACCCCCCCAAATTGTAAAAGTTGAACCCCCCCCCCGAACTGTAAAAGTTGGATCCCCCCCAAACTGTAAAAGTTGGACCCCCCCCCCAGCTAAAAATCCTGTGTGCGCGCCTGCCCAATTATCATCAATTTTTTTTTTTTAATTTTCAAAGTGTAAGCGATCTGGACGCTATTCTACCTTCTTGCAAGGTTCAAATACTCAAAATAAAATTTAAAAATAAAATCAGAATAAAACAGAAATCAAAGAATTAAACTGTTCTAATAACCTCTGATTTCCCAATATCGGAAAAAGACATCGTTCTAAGTAAGAGCTCCACAAATAGAAGGGGCCGGGGGTTCAGAATTCATCGTCGCATCACTGCAGCAGAGGGTGGAAGGCGGGGCTGTCTACTGTCCGAAGTTTATAGAGTTGGGTGTAAAGACAATCGTACATTGTTCGTTGTTCTCGAACGAAAAAAAGCCGCAGATTTACTTCTGGGGTAATTTCTTGGGGAAGTTGTCGATGCCATGTTCAAATGTTCGTCCTTTTACTTATACCGGATGCGAAGTCCTTAAAAACTAGACTGCCGGCTACGAAACTACCACCCATTTAGCACCAAGAATGCTACGGACGCAAGTAATACTACCACCCACCTCATCCATTGAGGAAAGTTATAAATAGGCTGTATAACACATCACTCTACTACCTATGTACTATATAAGCTAGTGAGGCGATTCATTGGAAACAGATCATTCAAAATATTCGGTTTTCTTGAATCACTCACTCACTTGGCTCATTCGTTTGAGCCATCATGATCCGAATCGCCTTAGGCTCGAAGAATGTCGACTAACAGCCTTCTTGAGTCTTCTTGAGCAAAGAAACTGACACTCTTACATAAGAATAAAATAAATTAAAATAGGAATAGGCTAGTTAGTGAAAGAATAATTATCCCTGCACGGTCATGTAATAAGCACTTGTATAAAGTGGTTGGTTGGTAAGTTGAAGTTTTGTGGCACAAGATCCAGAAAGGATAAACTGCGCCAAACTTAAAGTATAGTAATAACATATACAGTATAATGTAACTAGTAGAAAATATGATTATGTAAAAGATAAAAAATGCAAAACACTAAAACCAAGATAAAAGCAATAGAGAACAAATTTTAAATCAGTAAAAGAGTAGTCAGCGGTAAAAAGAAAAACTAATCTGGATGGGGAGTCCCATTCAGACACCAGTCATAGCAAGAACTTCACGTCACACTGAGTAAAAAATAACATTGCTATGAAGGAAGTGAAACAAATTCGTATGTGCGATTTCACCCAAGATTTCGTCAAGTCTAGGATGAGGGTATTTAAAATAAGTCCGATAAAAATTGTCAAAAGCTTTACTATTGGTCGAAATATAACTGATGGAGAGATGAGTATGGCAATGAAAACACAACGATGCCAGTTCACCGAGTAGGTTTTTGTGAGCGAGCCTGGTATGCCCCATACGAAGACGTGTCAAAATTACATCGTACTTTCGATAGGGCTGAGACGGGCAGTGAGTTAGAGACGGGTGTAGGGAATGTAGCTTACTTTGTGTTTTGCTATTCCATTGATTGAGCCAGTTTTAGTTTTACAAGAAATAGCAGATTTTATATCGCTATAAGGAAGATGACCAGTATAAAGATCAGTAGATTATCTGGCTAATTCGTCAGCTCTTTCGTTCCCAGGGATTCCCATATGGCTAGGTACCCAACACGTGTATAAAATAGGAATGTACAGGGTGTTCATAAAAAATCTCGATATATGGACCTGTAACGGCCGTTCCGTTCAACCAACGCAGATGAGATTTCGGATATAGTTATTCAGACGTATGAGCTCAAAATTCTGTGAACGGCAACAAAGTGGAACTTGTGGTTAGGGTTATAGGTAGAGAAACTCCAAATTTTCGAACAGAAAACACCCATTTTTCCACGTCACAAAATGCTCAGCTTATTCAAAAACCCTAAAGAGAGTCAGAACGGTACTTGTATCACGAAAAAATGGAACGATATTAAAATGCACCAGATTATTATGGTTATATGTATTTGTTATCATGAAAAGCCGTGCATTGCTTATTACATAGGTAATGGTAATCGTCAGGATCATATTGGGTACGTTTTGGTACGTCACGTTTCGCTAGCCAATTGGACTCTTTGCCCGCTGCAGTCGTTTTAGTATCACACTAAATCTTCTAAAAGATGCTTAAGATTATGATACATTTTTAACCCTTTGAGAGGATGAGACGTAACTATTCCGACCTCTGACCTCCAGTTTTTACTGCAATACACCGAATATAATTTTTCGAATAAAGTACTAAAGTACATCATGAACTATATTTTAAACCTTAACACAAAATATATACGCATCACAAGAACTGGTCTTCTCATAATTATCTTTTATTCAAATTTATTTTTTATGTTGTTGAAATCACCTGACTATTGCCCCATTGCTCACATCCCATTTGCCACACCGTAAAAAAAATATCAGAAAAGCTACTACAGAATATCGCATATCAATTGTAAAATTTGAGGAAACTATGCGGCGGAAAAATATTCACGAACGTTATCACATCTGGCAGAAAAGTATTAAGAAACGTTTCTGTATATTTCGGAAAAATGTTCAGACGCCTTCCTGCATTGTAAAAAAATGATACTGTAAAAATTACGGCCAGTTAATTTTTCATTAAGCTGTATTTCTAATGCTTTGAGAATAATTTTTTATCGACACCTAGGTGGAGATTATAGGACTATTATTTTAATACTCACGATTATATATATATATATATAATAATTCACTTACTCTATGCTATTTCGAACTGAGGACCATTGGATGCAGATGAATGCCTAAACCTCTATACTGAAAAAGGCTTTAAAAAGTTTACTGAAATTATGGAGTGATCGCTGTAACGACTCAATCAAATTTTAGTGTTTTCCATCGACGCGAAGGATGGAATAAAACTTTTAGAGCTTTTATTCATTTGTATTTTTTGTGGATTAGTTGGAGGAGTTTTTGTGGCACGTATAGTGTTCAATTATGGAAGTTTTGTGGTTTTTATTGGAGGGGTGTGGTAGGGGGTTTTTTTGTTATTAGAATTCAGCTTTGTTTTTTTTTGTTATGTTTTTTTTTAGGAATTGTTTTTTATTTTAGATGTGCTCAAATGCCGAGAAAGTGAGTTCTAGCGGTTTGCACAGTTTCCGGCTAGGCGCAATTTACTGAGAGCTTAAAGAAACGGATTTTTGAAAACAAGTGCAAAGGTTTTATTAGAATACAGCGTTAAATTTTAATGATCCGTGCGAAAATAATGCAGTTATTAAGGGATTTCAAGCGATCTATCTTCAGCATTCTCGCGATTTTGAGGAGGATTCTAACACTTGGCGCTATTTATCGTAATTTAATCGTCTGCTATTTGGGTTATGAATACACCTGCGTATAAGTTTTTGAAATTTTCATTCAGTTGGAATTGTGCATTTTTCTGAGCAGCTTTTCTGCATCTAATGTATTACATCCAGAAAAAAGGATGTTAGAAATATCAATTTTAATTTTGTTTAATCACACTCATGAATAATGATACACTTTCCAACTTAATGAAAGAATTAACGAAAATAGGGAAGACCCATGGATTATAACTCTTTTTATATATAGCACTTTAGTGCGTATTTAAAAATCTGAAAGTGTGTCTGATTTTCTATGATTCTAGCGCTTGGCGCAATTTAATGAGAGGGTATTTTTAAAAACAAGCGTAGGTTATCTTATAAATAAAAATGAAATTCTGTTTGTCAATTTGTTGATTTGGGTAGTATACAATTCCACAAAAATGGACCTGTCAGCCTGAAATTTTACACAGATATGTAAAATAATATAGAATAAATGATAGTCCACTTTAAAACTTTGAAACTCCACTTTATTTCCGTTCCCGGAATTTAAGAGATTTTTTATGTTCTCCACGCAGAAAGCTTTACGTAATATTAACCCCTGTAGGGAAAAAAGTGTGTGAAATAAGCATCTTGGTTGCCATGTGTGGCGATTTTGCCGAATAAAATGTTTTAAATTCTTAAAGTAAAAATAAAAGAATAATAATGATTTTTTTAGTTTATTTTTTTAGGTTATTTTTTTAATTATAATATCGTGTGCGCATAAGAAATGAGAGCAGGAATGAAATGTTTTATACGCAAAACAATGACGATCGAAGATATCCGAGACTAATATGTAATTTTTTTTAGTTTGGCGAAAAAAAAAAATGGCTGCTAGGCCGATTTTTAGAGAGTGAGTTCTAGCGGTTTGCACGGTTTTAGGCTTTTTGGCGCAATTTACTGAGAGCTTAAGGGAATAGCATTTTTGAAAACAAGTGTATAGGTTTTCTTAGAATACAGCATTAAATTTTAACTATCCGTGCAGAAATAATGCAGTTATTAGGGCATTTCAAGCGATGTAGCTTCAGAATTCTCGCCAATTGAGTACATTGATTTAACTTGGGGGAAATCCGCCAAATTTCAGAAAATTGAAATCTTCGCATTTAGTACATCGAGGTAACGATGAATAAAACATGTTATAGTTGATAATTTAAAAAATGCGGCTGTATTAAGGGATTCCACTTTTCAAATAAATGCCTGGCGGTCGAACCATTTCCCATTTTGATTGCTGCTAAGGCAATGCTTCGAATGATTCCCTGAAAAAACTCTTGCAAAATGGCGTATGCTGGCACTTTGGCGAGGCTTAGATTTGAAACTGGATTTTACTTGAGACTGGTATATACGTATAATAAGACTGGTTATAGATAAAAATGAATGTTGGTATGTGAGTAGGAGGTTGAAAAACTCCAGCACCGTTTTACCGATCACCATGAAATTTGGTTCACCTAAGTTTTTTATCATGGAGAAGGTTTTTATGCTATCCGTTTTCCTCTAACTTTTCACTAGGTGGCGCAGCAGAACGTCGAATTCTATTCCGTTTAGCCGTTTGCTATGCGAATATCGTCCAACCAATTTCGATGAAATTTGGTACACGCGAATATTAGAACACGGAGAATATTTTTCACTATCCATTTTGCTGTAACTTGCCGCTAAATGGCGCTGCAAAGCATCAACTTCTATACCGTTCGACTGATCGGCATAAAATTTTTTATACTTACACATTTGAGCACGAAGAATATATTCTAACTGCGTTATTAACATATAAAATAATCTCATTTCTTCCTTTCAAATTAAAATTTCAATGGCGCCCTCTATGATTGGAAAACAAATCTCGCTGTTAAGACTTAAAAATATTTAAATGTGCATGTACAGAGCGTCTGAGATAAAGATTTTCTTGCCGCCGTGAATATTTTACTTCCCAAAAACGGGAATTCGAAAGTCCGAATTCAGCATAGGTAGTTTACGCTATATTTTCGTAAACCTTTCTGTAATATGTAGCATTTCTCATTTTTTAGAAAATGTATCATGATCACAGGTTTAACCTGTTCTCTCTTGTCTTTGGAAGGGATACAACGGTGAACGTTCCCCTTTTGTGTCCGATATCGCTTTCAAATATGAGTATTTGAATGCTTCAATAGGACCAATTGCTTTTTAATTCACACTTTTCTTACGAAAATTATTTTCATAAATAATTAATGAAATTACAGTTTCTTAATTCTACATTTTAGGCCCTACTATGAACGAGTGGATAAGACACTGTGTACATGGTAGATGGCTAAAGTGTGGAGGTCCAGGTTTCTGGTCTACCACATTGCTTTCGATCTAACAGTCTGGATTTTGAGGCTGTTTTCTCCAGATGTAACGTGAATATGCGTTAAAAACTCCTTACAAAGTCCATTCGCATAGGGCACCGCCTCCTAGGCACATACCCTTCGTGCACGTTTGCCTTAACATACAATACACTTTATATTCTATATTTTCTAGTCTGTGACAATTCATATAATAATTATATAATATTAGTTTACTTATTTAAATCTATACTTATTGTTATTCAACAAATATAAACCGTTATACAAATTCCAAATTTTATTTTTTAATTATTTGACATTTACACGAAACTTTCACTGACAGAAAAACTGGCACTTGGTGTGTACTAGTTTTATAATATTTGTTTTTCTGCTAAACCTACTTATATAGGTCAAAGAAATTTCGAAGCTTTTATCATCATCAAATTCTTCACTGGAAATGCTTTCAGAGTTCACAGAATGAAAGATTTAATTACCTCTAAATCTCGAAAGTTTCTTCAAAAGTTTCATTTCCCTTCACTTTTCGAGTAGAATCTAGGTTGCTTTTTTTCGTTGTGTTATGAAAAACAAAGGAAGCCAGTAATAAAATTTCTGCGAATTTTGAAGAGATGCACATGAAAAAATTGTTTTCCTTAGATAAAAGCGTTTGGGGCGCGGAATTTTAAAATAGTAATGAGCGAGTCTTCCAGTTATTGGAAATGTATGGATTATAAATAGCGGAAACTGTCATAAATACGTTAAAGAAATCAAAATTGAAAATATACGCCCACCGATTAGAAATTAAAAGAACATTCGCCCTTTATCCAATAAAATATGTACAGGTTGGTTCAGAACTCTGTATGAACGCATGTAAAGTGTGGGGCGACATCACGTCAGTTCAGGATTACATAGCATTGTGGATTCGGAAGTGTTGCTTGTATTTACCTGTAAATAATCACTTTAATCCTGCATTCAGTGCGCAATCCAAATTTTAATAATCAGTCCCGTTAAAAATCAGTTTTAGTCAAGTGCGCAACCCTTTGGGAAAGATCCTTTAGAAGGACCTTTGACAAACTCGTTACTCGGCAGCTGGCTGTGCGGCACAGCCAGCTGCCGTCAAAAAAGGGTCTCTAGATCTGTGGCACGCGATGAACATTTCGATCGTCGGCCATCTTGTTGGTAGTTAAGTCGAGCTATGGCAACGGCTGCCCTTTTTTCAGCATTGGGAAAGGGTTGCGCCTCAAAGGGTCTCTAGATCTGTGGCACGCGATGAACGTTTCGATCGTCGGCCATCTTGTTGGTAGTTAAGTCGAGCGATGGAAACGGCTGCCCTTTTTTCAGTGTTGGGTAATGTATCCAGCTGTTCTCGCATTCTTCTATTTTTCAGCAGATGTCAGTGCTGTTAAAAATAATCGTGACCATTTTTTGATGGGAAATGACGAGCTAAAAAGTAAAGGATTCTCGTGGAGCTAAGTCACCCGCAACTATTTTTATAGAAATCAGATCTATTCTTCGTGACTGGCAACAGTCAAAACGTCAGAGTTTGGTGCTTCCAAAGCGGGAACACTGCGCGTTAAAGGGTTAACAACTACATGAACACGTCGTTTCCGACCCACATTTCTATGTAATTATAAACCCTCTTGGTTCCTTCTACCACCTCTTACATTTAATGTTTTTCAGATTTTTGAATCACCATGCATGTTTCATATGCTTTAATCAGTCCAAAACAAATCAAACTTAACCGTATTAAGTTAAACCGCAATATTATTCATTAAAACAAAACAGATTTTTTTATAAGTATTACAGTCATCTCAGATTTAGTGAAATTCGACAAAGTGAACTTTCGGCTGCAGTGAAAATAAATCATTTAGTTCCTTTTCTGTGTGCATTAGAAATGTGCAGTGCACAGAATTTTTCGGCTTTAGTGAACCATGAATTTGGTTATAGTGAACTTAGAAACTGAACTTTGAAAATTGTGGAAATGGCAGAGGTGATGTTGTTCAACACCTATATTTCCAAGAATTATGTCTCTTTTGTGTTCGAATAGAGAGGAAAAGATTAGTAAGCACCTGTTCCAAAATGCAGGTGAATTAACTGTGTCTAATTAAGGAAATTCTTTTATTTAAGGAATGTACATTATCTACATAAACACGATTATTTACGTTTGATTTACTTAATAAATTTTCATCACGAGCATAAAATACTCTTTTACAGTAATGCATCAAGTTTCCTTGTTCAATAATAGAGGACACTTTCATTGAACTCCGGATATAGTGAACGAACTTGCCTATCGTCAGAGATTCACTATAACCGGAGTTGACTGTATTTACTTTAGATTTTAATATCAATAGATTCCGTATTTGATATTTATGCAAATTAACTTACATCAACACTACGATTTTTTATTTAAAAATACTACAGTCAGTGGTATATATTTGGATTTTTTACTATACTTTATTGTAAAGTCAAACGCGCAAATGTTAATAAGAACAAAAAAAAGGTGTCGGTGTGTCAAGATTGAAACTTAAATAACACACATAAATTAAAAATATGCTGAAAAGCTAGAACTCAAATTTCTGAGTCTGACCTTTATCTGTGTGGACGGTAGAGCTTTTTACAGCTGAAGAGGAGAAGACATTTTGTACCACACAAAACGGTCGTACTGTGGAATACTTTTTTATTTATTTGTACATCTTTACGAAATTTTAATAATTTAACGCGAATTTTTTTAATCAAACAGACACAATGTACAATTTGTTATAGTAAAATTCCCCTTATAAACAGGGCTCTGCAGCTAAAAGTTTGAATGGATTAAAACGAAATTTAGTATGCACTGCGCATGAGATACGCAAAAGGAATTTCGAAAATAAAATTAGTTTTAAAATGTCCACCAGAGTGTGCTTTGCATGACAAATTCAGCAAATTTAACAACCGTGGTGACTAACTCTAAATTTACAAACAATTTCAACATTTATTCAGTACTTTTGCAATATTTATTAACCAATTTCAGTTATTTCTTGAACTTCATTCCCATGCAAAGCGTCACCTAGCGGACAGTTTTGGAAACTAAACTTTTTTAAAAACTTCCTTGGGTGCATCTCGTGTTCAGGCCATGTGCCAGAGTTGTGGTAATGTACACACCCGTTTCAGCTGCAGTTTGCTGTTTACTGGCAAAGTTAAACTATAACCACCCTGTATTCAAAATAACTAATGTAAAAACCATTGTTTTTCATCTTTTACATTTAATTTAATGCGGGGAAAATCTCATGATATTTTAATTTATATATATATATATATTTATATATATATGCATGTTATAGGTGTAAAATCATTAAGTTTAACAATTTTTATTAATTTAACTGAAAAAAAGCAGTTTGTCAATAGCTAGCACAAATCTATTGGGGCTAAAAATTTTTAATAGAAAGAAAAAATCATGGAAATTGCTAGCACTTTTTTCCCATAGAGTCTTAACTTTTTTAGACAGCTAATATGCAAAGCAATGAATTTTAATAAAAAGAAGTAGACGAAAATTACGATGAAAATAGACAACAACATAGATAGAAAACAATTACTGAAAACTGGAGCAAATGTATTTTGCCGTCAAAGTTTATATATTTTCTAAACATCTTTAAATCCATGTGGAACCATCCAGAGCTACAAAAATTTCTCATTTTATGCATGAGAAATTTTTGTACTTCCAACTATTTCACTGGAATTTTACTATAATTTTTCTCATGTTTAAAAGTTAGAATAATATTACTCTAGACAAGGTAAGACTTAGTAGGCTAAAGTATCTGAAAATTACAATTCACAGTTCACTTTCACATCATATCAAGTACATGTAATCTATATTGTTTGCAATAAATTGTCAGATTTTCTGTCAGGTTACTATAAAAGTAGAAAAGAAACAAAAAATAAAATCTCTGTCAGCCTGTATGCCATGTACGGTTGATTCTTAAGTTTAACAAAAACGCTACGCTAATTTTTAGAGAAGGATTGAGTTTTTCCAAAACAGTTCTATGTAAAGAATAAAGTATTTCGTTTTTGTTTCAGCGTCATCGTAAATTTCAGTACTGCTCCTTTAAAAGCTAACTATGCGAAATAACATTATGAACTGACTCAACTACCCGAGATTTCTTTTACGGCAGTCAAAAACGTGACGTCAGACATTAAAAGTTGCCTGGAAATCATAAGCTCTGGCATGCACTTTACGTCCTGTTTGTGATTTGTGTGACTTTAAATAGTTCCTCAAGGGGACACGATTTGATATTTTTTCACGAGAGTGAACTATGGAGGAATTAAATGTAGTATTTAATGGGGATAAACGATTATTAGTATTAAATATCATAGACAGCGCAGCGAGACACAGAATGCAAACGCATTTACCACAGAACAAATGTGATTGTGAGGCTGAATTGGGAAGGTCTCACGTTCAGGCCTACCGTATGGGTGTCTATCTGTCTGACGATCTGGAGTTCTTTTCGGTTTTCTCAAGATGTAACACGCATTAGAACCCCTTAAAAGGTCCTCCAACCTGCCCCTTATGTAGGCTTGCCATAACACAAACACATGCCCCAAAACAATCTCATTTGCATTGACAATGAAAATAAAGCTCTTGTTTCACTTACCAAAAAAAGTTTTCTTTTAGGGGGGGGGGGGATATGAACTTATATGTGTATAAATAGACGGAATTTCTGCACAGCATTAATCTTGTGACCACTAATCCAAAAATTTCGGGGGGGGGATATATCCCGATATTCCCCCTGGCTACGTCCCTGATAATAGGTATTAATATTGAGCTATCTTAAGCAATCAATGTTTCTTAAATTATTACTTGAAGCGATTACGCTCACATTCTTTAAAGATTCTTCCGGAACTGTAATGCTGAACTGAGCTTGCCTGTAAAACTCCTTTCTCTGCATGAAGAGTTATACTGCTGTGAAATATAAACAGCGGTTTCCTATTATGATTGATATAACCTGGTGCTTTTCAGTCGTTGTTGTTACAAACAAAAAAATTTAGTTTTTTACACTGCCACATAAATTTGGTTTAGACATTGATTTTTATTCTCACTAACTTTATCAATTAATGTTTTGACAAATTATTATACTTAAAGCGATTACGCTCATATCCTTTAAACATCCTTCCTGAACCTTTCCTTGCCTGTAAAACTCCTTTCTCTGCATGAAGAGTTATACAGCAGTGAAATATAAACAGCGTTTTTCTATTATGAATGATATGGCTGATGCTTTTCAGTCACTTTTGTTACAAACAAAAATTTCGTTTTTGCTCTGCCGTGTAAATTTGGGCTAGTCATTTATTTTTATCCTCACAAACTTGATCAATTAATGTTTTAATAGATTATTATACTTAAAGCGATTACGCTCATATCCTTTAAAGATTCTTTCTGAACCTTTCCTTGCCTGTAAAACTCCTTTCTCTGCATGAAGAGTTATACAGCAGAGAAATATAAACAGCGCATTTCTATTTTTAATGGGAAGACTTGATGCTTTTCAGTCGCTTTTGTTACAAACAAAAAAAAAATTAGTTTATTGTACTGCCATGTAAATTTGGTCTAGATGGTTATAAGACATTTATCTATATTCTCACTATCTTTATGAATCAATGTTTCAGTAAATTATTGTTCTTGAAGCGATTATGCTCGTATCCTTTAAAGATTCTTCCTGACTTTCCTTGCTTATAAAAATTTTCATTCATGCAGTAACCTTTGTAAATAAGGACTACTATTTTTTAAATATCCTTACCTCCTTTTTGTAAACTGAAATCTGAAAAAAATATTTCAATGTTTAAACTGCCTTTTTCAATTTAGCTCATATTTATACAATTTTAATCTAAGTGAATATCGGTAATTTTATTTTCTAAACTTCGATATTGATTTCTTTTTCGGCTCATATCCATTGAATATGCTTTATGAACTGAAAATTTTCCTCATTTATAAAATTACATTTCCTGTGTTAAAAAATCACCACACTTAAATATAAACGGCACCTTTCGTTTGACAAATGATGCACTGATTGATATTTCGGATTTACTAATACAAGAAAGAATTACATTGCCTGTACTATTCTTTGAGTTTTTTTTTTACTCGAGTTGTTTTTTTTTTTGTTTTTTTTTTTTAACATTATGTGCCCAAAATTAAAATCATGGGTTCAACAAATATGGTTTATAAAAATTTGATGTTACTCTTGATGAATAATTGCAATTTTATAAACAGTAATGAAACTTGAAATTCTTCTTAACCTCAAATCGTTCCAAATTGTTTTCTTAACGTTTTTAGTGCCTTCTTTTTTTCTTTCTCAAAGGTTATAAAACAGCGAAATATACTATGAGCAGAAAATATTTGTACAATTTAAAATCAGATAATTCATACAGAAGAGTACATTTTGCCCTACAGTGCGACGATATAAGTTTTTTGTAAGCAAATAAAACATAATAGTTCCAAATTTTCTCACAGACGGCATTACTTGTTGTTTTATATATGCGCGTTTCTTTTCTGTTTTCAGATTAACTTCCACTTTTTCACGGAGAAATCGCGCCTCTCATTGAAAACGCTTCTGCCGTACGTTGGTACTTTGAAACCAAATTTATTATTACTGTACAAATATGAATGAACTATGGATTTTTTTTACCTCCTTGGATAGTGCGCAAGATGCTTGCTTCCGTAAATGGAAAATTGGCAGTAGAATGCCAACATTGTAAGGCGGAATTTTACCTCTGTTGTGTGTTCTGTTGTTTTACTGCTTTGTTTATTACAAAGTTATTTTATTTTGCTGTAAAGTAAAATTGTAGCAGACAGTTAGTCTTTTGTCTAAAAAAATCTTACATTTTATCATTGTAAACCATAATCATTACAGACGAATTTAAAATAACCTTTATTAAGAAGTACGTGAATCTTTCTGTTATTAAAAATTTCTTATTTAAAGTTTTACATATTTAGTTTTCCATAAAAAACGACGTCTAAAAAAAGTTTATTTAAATTCGTTTCCTAAAGAGCCCTTTTGTCAATAAACGAAAACATTTACGTTATTGAAAGTTTTATAAAGAGTTAAATTGTTATTCAAAATTTTTATGAGAAAAAAAAAAACACCAGAAATCTTCCGTGTTAAAATTATGCAAATTATGACGACATACTATATCCACAGTAAGATTAAAAAATGATAATTTTTCAGGGAGAAATTTTAAAACGCATTGTTTTCCCTCGATACACATTTTATCAATAAAAAGCTCTGGTAAATTTTACTTTTAAAAACGCAACTTTTTGTCGTACTACTTCTAACTTAAGTAAATTATGAATATTTCAATGTTTCTTTTATTCCGTTAAATACTTAATGAGTCCCGCAAGTCTTCCTTTAAAAACTTTTGTTCCTTTTAAATTTCACATTATACACCAGAGTTCATATTTTTATGAACATAAGTAAGTAGCCATACTCTGACGTTTTCACTTAATTGCATCAAAATAGATTATTCCTGAAAACAGAAAATCCAAAACATGACTTTTATGATGATCCTATAAAAATAGGTGCTGAATACAGTTTTTTTTATACTGCATGTACGACCCATATACTTTTGAGTTCTGAAAGACGTCTTCAAATAAAAAATGGTGCTATTTTTAAAAAGAAGCATTTTTTTAAGAGAAGAAGATTGTAATTGCTTTTAAACTGGAGAAGTTTCAATGCGTCGTTGGGATTTTACAGCTAATGGTTTTATTTATTTTTCGATAACAAACTTATAGAAAACGTTATTTATATTGATTATCAAAAGAGAAAAATTTTGGCAATAAGCGAAAAACATTTAAGTACCGAAAATCGGGAAAAAACGTTGAAGTAAAATAAGAAGAAAATTTTAAAGTTCTTCAAAGGTTATACCTATAATTTCAAACTTACGTTTAAAATGCGTTATAGCTACGTTTTAAGCCAATAAAAACATTTTTTTAACCGACTTCAAAAAGGAGGAGGTTATCAATTCGTCGGAATATCTTTTTATGTAGGTTCAGCGATAATTTTTAAAACGAAGACCAATTTTAATAATGCTCTTTTTGTTGGAAAGGAGGTAGCTTAGGTGTGAAATATGGGATGCCAATATCGCATATTGTTTTTCGGCATTTATATATAACCCCTGTGCTGTATTTTGCGCTGTGCATGTTATATACAGCCCCCCCCTCCACCCCATCCGCTCAAGGCATTTCGGCTCTTGTGGTTTCTGGCGACAGAATTGCCCATCTTATTCAGTACGTTAAAAAGTATTTTTTGTTGCAGCTGCTAACTGTTTAGGCGAGGTTGTCAAATTTTGCTAACGCCTGCAGTTACTCACGCAGATGCCATCTTGGCGATATTCTTCATTGACTCGTTTTGGTAACATTTTTTAAATTTCTGTGCCTAATTCTTTGTTTTTTTATAAAGTTAATACACTGATTTATTCTTAACCGCTCCGTATGTGTGCGCCTATTTTTTGTTTGTTGGCGTATTTTTTGTTAGCGCTGCATTGCCAAGTTTGTAGGCTACGTCGAATTGCTTCGCAGCGACAGGCCATCACTTCAGCTCCGGTTTTAGCAACTGGTAGGCCGCAAAAATTCGCAGTTCATCCCCCGCCCCTTGCCATTCAAGGACTTTGTAATACTTATGAATCTTCACTAAAAATCGAGTTAATGCCAATGGACGGAGTATTGCCTGATTTGTTGCTTTTATTTAACACAACGCGATGGAAAGTTTACCTCATCTTTTGAACAGATGTAGTTTCCTATTATGAACATTTGGTTACTCCTTTTGCCAACTTCTCCAAACGGCCCAAAAAATTAAGCATAAACTGCTTCATAAAACCCCTATTAATTTGGTAAAGATCTGATAATATGATCAACGAGAAAATAACAAAAGTCTCAGTTCTTATGAGCACCTAAACAATGCAAATCTCTTAGGATATCGAGATATTTGAGTTACCGAGAAGTCGTTATGGTACATTTTTTTGTTGACGGCTTTCTTTTTCTTTTCTTGGAAAAAAAAAACTGTCAAAATTATAAAACGTTCTGTTTTACTTCTACATTTCTAAAGTGCAACCTGAGCTCATTTTCTATAGTTATGTAACTAAGTTTACTTGCATACTTATTTATTTTCAATACGTTTTTAATGCAGTAAGTTATTTTAAAATGATAACAACTCTGCGTTAAATACTTACCTGGGGCGTTAGAGGCTTAAAAATTGAATATATCAGTATTTTCACCACTTTTGAGCTGTACATTATTTTCGTACCCACTACAGCTAATTAATTTTAATTGTAACCAAGGGCCCAACCATGGCCGAGTGGATAAAACATTGAACATGGTAGACGGCTGAAGTGGGAAGGTCCAGCGTTCTGGACCATCGCGTGGCTGTCAGTCTAAAGGTCTAGAGTTTCGGTCAGTTTTCTCCCACGTTTTTGTAACGTGGGATACGTTAGAACTCCCTTAGAATGTCCTCCAACAATGACACCCTCATCCTTGGAAGATAGCCCTTGCGTACCTCTGCCATAACAACACAATAAATTTCAAATGTAAAACAAATTGTAAAAATCACGGCAAGAACGCAAGCACAGAATCGAAGTTAGGATGACTGAATTTTCTTAAAGCATGTTAGATTAAAAACTGTAGAATGCATCCTTAAATTTTTCCTACATCGTTTTAAAAACTGGTATGATTCAAGCTGCTTTTTAAAAATATTACCTGTTGCAAAAATCCATGTATAAATGCAAAGGCTGTAGATATTTATTGTATGCCTGGTGATTTTAATCGATATCAGATGGCATTGCTTTCGACTGTTTCAAATCCATTTTGCACAGGTTATTGGAAAGCGAGATCAAGTTACACCCCACCCCCAGTATCCAGTGGCCTAGTAGCCCAGTACCCCCCCCATATTACGCCCAGAAGCCAGTGATCTGGCATAACTTTCATTCGCCTTCCAATAGCATTCTTTCATAAATTGGAGGTTTTCTGGAAAATAGAAGGTAGCTCCAACTATTCAAGTTTGCGGAAAACTGTAGAAAACGTTTCAGGATTCAGCACGACGTTATGAGATGGGCAGCTTCCTCTCTTGAAGAACACAAGAATTAACGACTGGTGCTATATCTCTTTGGTACCAAACAGAAGATATTTTTTTTTACTGCAAGATAGTACATGTAACTCTAAACTCCCATAGGATACAGCAATACCTACTATTAACAAAATCACATTCTGCACATACGCAGAAAAGTGCATCCAATTAATTGCAGTGACACCTGCTTAAATCACCCAAGCAGGAGACGTTTTACACTCTTAAAAGCTTTTAATGAAAGGCATAAGACGGTTGCACCTTCGATTATTTTAACATGAGAGACTCATAACCAATGTACTTGTCATATAGTATTAAAAGTAAAATCAAAATTTAGCCATGCAAATGTTCAAAATGTGCCTCTTAAGGCACACCTTTAAAGAGTGTATGAACTATAGCACTGTGTATGATATATGGGCTTTGTAATTATATTCCGTGCATAACTCAAGTTTTCGTGGTAAATAGGCACTCTAGAAACATCATAAGATGTTTCATGCTGAAAATTTGTAGAAAATTGATGTAATTTGATGACGTTGGAATGTAAATTATGATCGAGGTCTATGAGAGGGTTTAAGTTAATCGTCTAAATGACATAATCACCAAACGTTATACTAGTGAGTTAACTCACGAGAACGAATTACTTCAAGAGTAATAGGGGAAAGTAGTGTTTGCCATGCTAAATGCAATGGTTACCGTGATTTCTGAGTTGTCTCTGAGAGTCAAACCAGGCATTCAATTTACCTGACTTGCGAAATCGTGGCCTTTGATCACAGCCGCTGTAGGTCTTAGGAAAGAGTGGGGGGGGAAATCGAAGTTGCTTTCCCCCTACAATAAGGCGGCTACTTAAGCAAAATGAGGAGGATTAATCTCGACCCTTCCTCTTAACCATCGTTGCCACAACACAACTACGAAGTTTCGCATTTTTTTTCTGTGATCTTCCTCTCTTTGGTCTTTGAATAGGCCGTAGTGCCCATCTGGGAAAATTGAAAATAAATAAATAAATGAGTAAAATAAAAATTACATCCACTCTCGAAAAATTCTTCTTACGCTGAACACATCAACGAACTTTAAGTTTGATAAAAGTAATTCCAGTCAGGAAAGATCAGTTTTAAAATTAGAAAAATTTGATTATGATGCGTGAGTGTTTTAATTAACAGAAAATGTAAGTGCACGGAAATAAAAGCTGGACTAAGTCAACGAGATTTAAAGTTTCAGCCGAACAGAAAGTTTAAATGAGACTGAAAAAAAATGGTTATAGATAGAACATTTGTTAATGAGAGATTTTCGCCGTGTATATTCGGAATCGCTTAAACTTTTTATTTTTATTTATTTGATTATTTTTAGCGTGAGTTGTCACCCATGATTTTTTAGTAATATTCATGTCTAAAACATGAAGCTACTAGGAACGTTCTCTAATCACGTTTTCAAAAATTATGAGCTATGCATAAATAAATACCTTTGAATGTTTTTTTAAGTAGATATCAGCACAACAGTAATTTTAAAAAAGTCTTACCCGGTGTGTGGTAAAAACTGGGGATTTTGCGATTTTTTTAACCTTGTATTTTTTTTACACGTACCTTTAAATTTCTACATAGGTGTTTCATATTTGCAAATATGAATATGCAATGAATATGACTGATGATACATTCATAGAATCTGCGCATTTTGTGTTGTTGCGTTATTTTCTTGTATTCTACTGTTTTTAAAATTCGCAAAGAGAACGTTTTAACAAAAAATTTTAATTTAACATATTTTGGTGTTCTTTGGGGAAGTACAACACAAATCGGTATAGTAAAGATTAGGGTGACGCAAAAAAACGACTGTTTGTTTTTTTAGTCTCGTGTGAAAAAAATGTTAGTTTTTGATGTTTCAAAAGCCCCTCCAAAGGACAGCTCAAAAAAAAATTAAGAGGTCGCTCAAATTTTTTTTAAATTTCAAAAAATCATCAAAAATCGATTTTTTTTCTAGTTTCAGTATAATTTTATAGACCAAAAAAATAAGTTTCTGAAAGTTTCAGTTCAAAATTTAAATTTTGAAAAGTCGCTCACAATTTTTTTTATTTATTAGTGCATTACTTTAGATTTTTTCGAGCGGCCTTTTAATATTCAAATTAAAATTTCATACATTTTTTTTTCTTTTATTTAGTACAATAATCGATAAAATACACTACGAGATGATTAAAAATCAATAAAACCTGTTAAAATTTAAAATTTGGTTTCTGAATTAATAACGAAGCTTATTGAAATACTATTAAAATGTTGTATTTGATTAAATAAATTTATTAAATTAAAAATAAATTATGTTTTCTATATTGTGCTTGATTTTTAGTTCATCTCGTGGTGTATTTTTATCGATTATTGTACTAAATAAAAGAAAAAAAAGTATGGAGTTTTAATTTGAATATTAAAAGGTCGCTCGAAAAAATCAAAGGTAATGCACTAATAAACTTTAAAAAATTGTGAGCGACCTTTCAAAATTTAAAGTTTGAACTGAAACTTTCAGAAACTTGTTTATTTTTTTTTGTCTATAAAATTATACTGTAACGAGAAAAAAACATTAAAAAGAAAAAAAATTCGATTTTTGACGATTTTTGAAATTTAAAAAATTTTGGAGCGACCTCTTAAAAATTTTTTTTTGAGTCGTCCTTTGGAGGGGGCTCTTAAAACATCAAAAAGTAGCATTTTTTCACACGAGACTAAAAAAAAATAGTCGTTTTTTTGCGTCACCCTGGTAAATATTATGTATTTGCTTCTGGACCATGAACGAGGTATTGACCTATGTTTACGGTTTAGTGCTTCCTCTTTTTTCCTGTACAAGTTTTAATATTTCGGGGGATAGTCTATATATTTATTTCTGATTTAACGACAAAGTTTTTGAACCATGTCAATTTTTGAAATTTATATTTTCTCAGTAGTTTCCTTGAGACTTAATTACGATAGATATGAAATATCATTGCTGTACTATCAAAATTAAGCGAGTTTACAAATTGAGTCTATATTAAAAAAAATATTCACCTCATTTACAAAGAAACTGAAAAAGACAATGCGCAGAATGTTTGATTGTGACACACTTTTTCTTAAGGTTAGAATTTAACCATATTAGTAGAATTTTCAATACTCGTTTAAATAAAATCAAAATTTATTTTCAGGGATTTTGAAGTATACTGATTTTAACGAAAATCGGTTTATGAATGTTCTCACTTATGATTTTTAATATTATTTAATTATAACAGCTGATAGTAAAATAATAATAATGAAATCTTTATAGTTAGCTTTTATAGGTTACATCTTGAAAAATACAAGGTACCCGAGAATTGTCAGATACATTGTTAAATTCAAAAACCTTTTTGTGTACGAACCCCGGCCATTTGAATGATGACAAAAGTGCTACATTTTTCATTTCCTATAATTATGTTTTAAAAAAAAATGTGGTGGATGGAGCTAGGTGGCAAGGAATTTGACAAGAGATTCAGAAGAGCGTAGTGTACATAGTGACTGTGACAAAGATTTGGCGATGTGATTTTTCAACAAGACGTCACACCTCCACATTGGTCAACGTCTGTGCGCTATTGCCTCAATCAACATTTCGCAAACAGATGGATAGGTCGCGGCGGTCCAATTCGGTGGCCTCGTCGATCGCCAGATTTAATGTGCTTGACTTTTTTCATGTGGGGCTACGTAAAAGATAATGTTTACAGGACTACATGTCCTAATATACAGGAACTGAAGCAACTAATCGCAGCTGCTATTGATTCCCTAACTCCCCAGATGCTTTCAAATGCGACCTATCCCTCTGAAATGAAATCGAATGATAATCGATTGATGAATCGATTATCAAATCGATTGATGAATCGATTGATGAAGAATCGAATGATAAAATGATATCGTTTACATGCTGTACGAACCACCAAAGAATCTCATATTGAAAGCTATTAATTTTGTAATGTGTGCACTTAGTTAGCAATTACATTTTAATGCTACTGTATTTTTTAAAAAATTATAAATTTTATAAAGTGTCCAACAATTCTCGTGTAACCTGTAAGTAACAGAATACATTCAACAGTTTAGGAGTTATGGCTTAAAGTTTGAAATTTCCCTAGAATATTAAGTTATAAAAGTCATTTTCCAGCGCTTTGTAACTCATTAACAATTCGTAGAAAATGAATCGAAATTCATATTTGAGGCATTTTTGATAAATGGATTTCAAAATTGAAAACAGACAAACGCTTCAGTGAACTTTCAAAACTTCTGTACTGCTTTAATATTAAACGGCCCTTAAGACAAAAGTTTTTACGTAAAATAGTAGGGAACATTTACCGAAATAAAACTTTACCATTCTTTTGTTTGTGCGTCAATTAGAAACCCACCCATCCCGTCTTCTCTAACCCCTTTTACTACAAATGTTCTTCTTTTTTCTTTTAATTTTCTTTTTCTTTTCTTTTTTTTTCTTTTTTTTTTTGTGGGCTCGCGCCTGTGTGTGAAAGTCTTCTGGGAGGTCTGCAGTACTGTAACTAAAAGTAATAAGAATACTCAACAAAAAACTTCCTAAGGGATAAAATAAGTTTAAAGTTTTTAAACTTTGTAAAACGGTACATACAAAATGCTCTACGAAAGGTTCAGTTCTCAGTCTTCTGCTCCTGTTGATAATGTAATTTTGTGCAGCTGAAGAAGGGTGAGGCTTTCTTGTATCGCCCAAAACGTGTGTTCTGTAACGATAAATGTACGTTTTATGCTTGTTATTTTCAAATTTTTTAAACTTTAAAAAAATATTTAATAAACATTCAACACAGAATAGGAATTTCTCGTCTGTGGTGTACTCAAAATGTCGATTGAAAAATCATTTAATCAAATCTATTAAAAAAGAGTAGTGTGGTGCAGTTAATCACATATTTATAATTAATTTTCTTACAATTAATTCACACATATAATTATTCTGTTTTCACTTTACCTATTCTAAAGTTAATACTCTTTGCCATTTTTAAATCTCCCATCTATCGATAATGCTATTTAACTGTTTCTTAAATGACTTTTGTTTTAGCATTTGCAATACAGTTTGTTGGTGCCTTTAGTCTGAGAATTCATTTAGTTTTCTTGTTTCCACGGGGGTTTTAATAATTTTGCATAGGTTACATTTTATCTCTATTGATCCCCCTTGTGGCGTCTCACATTTAAATTTTAGCATACACATATAAAGCGCAACGTTTCTTTTCATTTTTACAATCTGGCGATTTATTTGGCGACCGTTGCTTTTAGCGCTCAGCTCCATCGCCAGGTTGGCTTTCGGTTCTCAGACCTTTTTCACACACACTTCAGGCTTTGGTCTCTGCCCTGTAAGGTCACGTTTCATGTCGCTATTTTGCCAGCCACCGCACTAACCGTATATAATTTGTATAATGATAATGTCAATAAAATATAGTACAACTTTCTATCGGCACGGAGTTCCGGGTTATTGCTTACTTCCACTATACCACAGAATAGAATAAATTACGACTTTCTCGAATGTAAAATGTTTCCCATGGAATCTACACCATAAGTAGTGATGATTCATATAGACTGATCGAACGATTCCAACTTAACTTTATATGAAATAAAATTTGTATCATCAGCAAACGTTTTATTTGCGTAAAAGCAGGAGATGACATCGTCACGTCTTTTTACAGTTCTGAACAAAAAAAAATGGATATCTTCCGTTATGTCTCTTGTGAGAAATTTTAGATACTAGGAAAAACAACGCGCCGAATAGGGACAATCATTTTCTATGCAAACAACAGTGTTACTTGTTCTGCCTTTGTAGTTGTTGAAAATGCTACCGGAGTACAAGAACGGTTCTGTTTCTTTTCTCTAGTACGCAGCTGTAAGTGCAGAAATTTTGTTTTAGATACCTGAAAAAGGTAAAATGTATAATCCTTGTCTTTCTAGACATTACGTTTTAACCCTTTGAGGCGCAACCCTTTCCCAATGCTGAAAAGAGGGCAGCCGTTGCCATCGCTCGACTTAACTACCAGCAAGATAACGGACGATCGAAACGTTCATCGCGTGCCACAAATCTAGAGACCCTTTTTTGACGACAGCTGGCTGTGCGGCACAGCCAGATGAGTCAAATAAGGGTCTCTAGATGTGTGGCACGTGATGACCGTTTCGGTCGTCCGCCATCTTGCTGGTAGTTAAGTCGAGCGATGGCAACGGCTGCCCTTTTTTCAGCATTATGCAATCTATCTACCAGCTGTTCTCACATTTTTCCATTTTTCAGCAGATGTCAGTGCTGGTAAAAAGAATCGTGACCATTTTTTGACGGAAAATGACGTGCTAAAAAGTAAAGGATTCTCGTGGAGCTATGTCACCCGCAACTATTTTTATAGAAATCAAATCTATTCTTCGTGACTGGCAACAGTCAAAACATCAGAGTTTGGTGTTCCCAGAGCGAGAACACTGAAAGGGTTAATGACACTGAACAGAAGTTTAAAATGCCACATATTTCCGATTGTAAGCCGATATGAGTGGAAAGTAGGAAGTGCGTTTTCGCTTCAATAACTTCACTTCAAAATTCTAAGCCTGTATGTAAGTGATCGACGTGATCTAAGGTTTTAATCCGTCGTTTTCATTTTTAAACGAACATGACAAATTAGGCATGCATCGTTCATCATTGCAATTAAAAAAAAAAAAAAAAAAAAAAAATTACATTACTCGAAGAAACTATACGTGAGAAGTACAATTTTCCACAACCATAGTTTAACAAATAATTACTTTTCAAACAGATTTATCAAGACAAACTTTAAGAATTGCTAATACATTATATTTTTCAGACATTTTAAACTGTATATATTTATCTGTTATTCTCCTTTTATAACACAGAATAATTTTCACGTAGTTTTACTTAGGATGTATATTTTGTTTTAATGATTGGAACAAAATGTACATCCTCTCAAAAATGTATTCGAGTATAAGCGAAATTTCCTATTTTAACTTATTGAAAAAATAATGAGTTTTTGGAAAATGCTCAACTAGACATGCTCTCTACACAAATCGACAGAAATATGAAAATTTTTAATTATAAATAACCTAATTTATATACTACGATAAAACATTTTTAAAATAGGAAACCAACGTTGGAAGTGCAACTGTTTCTTGAATAATTTTTGAGAGGATGTAACAAAATATATAAAAAGAATACTTTTTCATATTTCATTATATAAGTACTCTTTTTTATCTAATTTCAATTTCGTACTTTTATAGGAACAATTTACTCTATTTGCCTTACTCATACAAAAAAAAGATTTATTTTAGAAGAATGAAAGTTAAATTATTCTTTTAAAAAATGATAATTTTGACAGAGAATGTTATGTGATAATACATTTTTAAACTTAATGAAAATAAATAATTAAATTTTGGATTAAAATTTAAGAAACAATTTTTATAACCAGAACGCTCAATTTAAGAATATAACGGTCATTTTTTTCTCATTCCTGAAAAGGCAGAAACATAAAAAGTCCCGGTGTGCACGAGGATTGCGAATTTGTCTTCATTTATCGCTTTTAACCTTTGTTACTTTTTTATCTCTTGGGCATTTAACCTGATGAGTAAGGAACTTGCATTATTCCGTCGATCATATTTAAAGTTAATAAAAGAAGGTTTATTTTAAATGAGATGTTAGCAATATAAGCGGGTCCCGCAATCTGTTACGCACACAAGGCAAGCAGAAGCGGCCATAATCATGCAGCAATACAAAAATAAGAGTTTCTGCCATCTTCACAGTATTCTTTGGGGAAGATGCAAAATGCTTCAGAAATAAATTAAATGAAACTTAAATTTAATTTTTTTATATTCTATATTGTAATGTCAAATATAAATGGAATTAACAATTATTAGTATAGTAATAATTATAATTTATATTATGGTGATAACATAATACTTAATAGTTTAATATAATATTTTTCGTGTCCCGTATTATATGTGTATTTTAGTTCTTACATACCTTCTTATACTTATTTCTAAGATATTAAGAATTTTAAACAAATATAATTCACATTTTATTATCATGCAGAGTATGCCCCAAAACTCCGCAAGGAAAACGGATCGAGCTTCTTTGTCAAACTTTGATTTAACTTAATATAATAATTAAATTATTAGTCCGAATTAAACTTGTGCTGTATTTAAAGCATAATCTTTTGCTAAAAAATATCTCTGGCGTGTTTGGATTCAGTGCATCAAATGTAAGAAAGGGTTGTAAGAAATGTTTGTATGAAGATTGCAATAATGATTATTTGTAATGAATGAAATGTTACTCAGGCTAACAATGAAACCTGAATTCTTACTAGTTTTAATTGAATAATTTTAATAAATTACATTTAATTTACAATTTTTTTTATTTTTCCATAGTTTTTGTTGATTTCCAGATACTTTTTCAGTGTTTCTCTTATTTTCTTTTACCACAAATGGTGCCATCTTCCCGGCATATATGGCGGAACATACCATAACTACATGATTTCATTTATTAATTTTTTCACTCATAATCCTTATCTTACATACTTGGAAAGGAATTATAAATAAGTATAATACATACTTGGAAAGCAATTAATAATAAGTACAGATGAATAACTAAAGACTGAGGAGCATGATGTTACTTGCGTTCCATTATCTTATCATTTGAATTTTGACTTTATTACTAATCCTGAAATGTTGTGATTTCCCTCGAATTACCATTTATATACCTGATTTGCATTATTTTTATTTCTTAAATATATACAATAAATTTCCAAATTCTCTTATTAATATTGATTTAATCGCTTACTCTTTATCTTATTTTAAAGTAATATTAGGAAACAATAAAATAACATTTTTGTAATTTCAATTCTACTAACCATACAGATAGTTATTCATTAACTATATTCTTGCAGTTAACTTGTTTAACAAAGTACGCCGTTTTTATTTTAACCAATATTCTTGTTAACAAACACTGCGCTATTAACTAAGGAAAAGTTTTACTTATCAGTTTCATAAAAATTTTAGAGAAATTTTGTACCGATTTTTGATGTGATTCTTCGTAATAAATTCATAGATTTTTTTTAGTTCAATTAAAACCATTTTTGGAATGCATTTATTATATTAATCCATCTGTGCCCAGATATTTTTGTGACTTTCTTCGATTTTTGTTAATCCAAGCAATAATAGATAAATTTCTGATGTCAACTTCTTGTACAAGGGATGATTTCTTTTAAAATCATTGTGTATGAAAGAAATGTGAACATCCTACTGGGTCGTGTTAAAATATTTTGTGGAGTTGAGACTCAATACTCGTGAATAAAGGCTAGGAAAAATAAATTGCATTTTCGACTGATAGCGAAAATGCCGTCCCCCCCCCCAAAAAAAAAGGGACGCTAGGCATAAATGGCTTAAAACTATTCGTATATATTAAACAGGGTGAGTACAAATGATGAACCTGATTTTTAAAATATCATATTTTCAAAACTACTGCACATATTGTAATACGTTATACATGAATGTAATGAGAAATGTGCCAAGTTTTTTTTTTCCACAAGTGATCAACAGACGGCAGTCCATTCAAGATCGCTGTGATTGAATTTCCATCATGGCGACAATGACGGCAAAGAGTTTTTGCGTATTAGAGTACGCACTTATTTTTGCAGTTATTTCGGTGAAACGTGAGTTTCGCTACGGAAGAGAAGCGCCAACCAACAAGAGCACTCAGTGGTGGTATCATCTATTTAAGGAAACAAATTTACCCTTAATCAGATAGCCACCAGTATCCTTAGACCTAACACCACGTTATTTCTTTTTTCCGGGAAACGTCAAAGACATTTTTTTATGTACCACCTATATCAAAAACCCTGCCAAAACTTACAGGACGCATTTGTGCAGCATTGCGAACCATTCATGGAGTGATACTACAAAATGGAACGAACTAGCTTACATAATGGACGTATGCCATATGACAAGAGGGTCACACATCGAACATTTATAACGGGAAAAAAACTTGGTATATTTCTCTTTACATTCATGTGTCACTTATTGTAATACTTGCAGTAGTTTCGAAAATGTGATTTTTTAAAATCGAGTCCATCAGTGTACTCTCATCCTGTATCATAATCTATATAAAGTTAGCTAAATTACATAATTATATAAATAGTATAATTTATTAAATAGTATTATACTATAAATATTATACGTTTTATACAACTTTTAGAGCGAAATTTGTAGCAATTTTCTATGGGATTCTTCGAAAACTATTTCGATTTTTCTTTTCATCTCAGTTAAAATCACTCTTTAGTACATAGTTATTATGTTAAAACTTTTGATAGATATTCTAAGTTATGTAAATTAAGTAATTACATAAATGATTAAATAATATTATACTATAAAAAGTATACGTTTCATACAACTTTTAGAGTGAAATTTGTACCGATTTTCTATCAGATTCTTTGTAATAAAATCATAGATTTTTTTTCTTTTCAGCTTAGTTAAAATCATTTTTGATATGTATGTATTTATTATATTAAAACATGACATATATTATATTTTAATTTATACACAGCTATGTAAATTAAATAAATGATATTTATTAAATAATATTATACTATAAATATTATACGTTTCATACAACTTTTATAGTAAAATGCCTACCAATTTTCTGTGTGATTCTGCATAATAAATTCATAGTTTTTTTTTTTTTTTCAGCTTAGTTATAGTCATTTTTTCATATGTATATTTATCGAATTAAAAATGTGATATACATTACATATGATTTATATAATGTAAATTAAATAAATACATAAATTATATAATTCATTAAATAATCTTATTATATAAATATTTTACAATTAAAGTCTTTTTCTTAAATATCTATTCATCATTTAAAAAATAGTTTCCGCTTGTTTTCAGCAATTTCTCCTATAAAAAGAAAAACTTTTTTGCACTTAAATAAAGTAAAATTCTATTTTTCCCCCAACATCTCCAAAAGCAATATTTCCATAAAAATTACTCACATTTGTACAGTCAGGTTGCGACTACGGGGACCTCAGAAAACGGTGGCAACAGTCAGTCAGTCAGTTCTGGAAGCTCTGATAAGAATGATTTTTGGCGCTGGAAACGTGCGTAGAAATATTGTTTCGTCTAGGCGCTGCCTCGGCGCTCGCTCTTTATAGGTCGAGAACTCTTGTGACGTGGACGCCGCAAAACTCTGGCCGCCAATCGTAGGGGCGATCTCTGAGTGCGCGCCTCCAGATTCGCGGACAGTCGAGATTCCACGTAGGCGAGATTGTAATGTCAAGACGTCATGTTTATGCGGCTGGGAATTTTAAGGCAAAGAGGAGGTTATCTTTAGAAGCTTAACTAGATTGAAGAAAAAATAAAATAACAAATAAGTAAGTAAGTAAAAGTGGACAAAAACGCAGTCGCTGTTTTATCTTGAAATCCGCTGGGGAGAGACGAAAAGTGCAGGGAAACGCTAAACGATTTTGGAGGGACTGAATGTGGGCGAAGTTTGATTTGAGCGTTATTCGCAATCTTATTGAGGCAAAGTTGTTTCGTGCAAATACACAAATGATATATATTCTATTGACCATTGAAAAAAAATTGTTGTTGTTGTTCTGTAATATTTTCCCTCCTTTAATATAACTACATATAAAAGAACCTATTCTAATAATGGTGCTGAATAGAACTTTGATTTTTTTTTTTTTTTTGTTAGAAGCTATTTTTATTTAATGAGAGCACATTTTTTTAAAGAAAACAAACTAAGCAGTCTAACTTTTTACTTTCGGATTATTATTTTTAATTTAATTTAATTTTTTGTTGTTGTTGTTGTTGTTAAAGAATTTTTTATAAACTGATTTGTATTTTAACAAAAAATTTCTCCTTTGCTTTTTTTCCTTGAAAAGAAATACAGTTTCAAAAAACATAATAAACGGGAAAAAATTAATAGGTTTACAAACTTTCATATGTGATTCGACTGAATAAATTTGACCAACATTCCCCACACAACATTTGAGAGTGTAAGTCTGGCACTTTTTTTAAGTTAAATTAGGAGTAAAATATTCTGTAATGCTGATAAAGAATAGACCTAGTATACCTATCGAAACATACTTAATTAATGTTCCACGTGTTTCATACAATGATTTTAATATTTATTTATGCGCAGCTTTTTCATGTATTTTATTTTTCCAAATGGCGGACACTAGTCGTTTATAAACGTAGGCTACTACTTAGGCCAAAATCGCTGGTCACTTTATTATGAAGCCGCCCAATAGATAGACCAGCGTTACCTCCTATGAAGGGACGGACGAAGCAACACCCAAGCGTATGCCGGGAATCAAGCCCGGACCCGAGGTGTGGTAGAATGGCTCTCTAGCCACTTCTCATTCCGGCTGCTTTTTTTAATTATAAGAACGCAACTTGGCCCATAAGTAAATCTATAAGTTTGTCTACAGTAATTAAGAGAAATTAGTGAAATCACTCCCTAAGTGATTTTAAACCAACAAAAATCGAACGAATTCAGACCACATTGCACTCAAGAAACTCGTTATTTTTAAAATGAAGTCCAGAAGTCTTGTGTACTTTGCCTGTAAAACACCTTTTCCTGCAGTGGTTGTTGAAATGAAGGGTATTTTGAAGTCAACTATCAAATAAACCTAATAATCTATATTAATTTGTACTTTTAGTAATTTTAGTATAAGTAAAGTGTTTTGAATAAATTCGTTTGATTTCACTTTATTAATGTGTTCTGATTTTGCTAATTGTACATTCCTTAAGATTTCAAATGATAGTTTATTTGGAATCTTTATAATTCTATATTATTTCAACTCTTGCATGCCACAATGCTATTAACGTTAGCGTAACATTTTCAACCTTTTTTTTTTTCTTTCATATGAACTTGGCATATTCACTTCAATTGAAATATTTATTTATTATCACGTTACTACTCCGCATTATTTAACAAGTCGATAAAAAAAATAAAAAAAACAGTAAAATATGTTCTTTTTCACACTCTCTCTCTCTCGAATTCTATATTTTCTGCCCTCCCCACTTCTCCTTCTCCTACTGAAAATTGCATTTAAAATACTTCAAAAGCCACCCCTCTCGCCAGCTTCATAATCCTTTTTGAGTTTGTTTCCACAATGCCCTAAAACTCCCGTAATTCAACAAAATTAATTACTGTTGTTACTAATGTCCTCTGACAACCACATGCGGTGCCAGATCCCCCGATGGGATGGTAGGAAGGCGATGGTCCGAGGGGGTCCGAGGGTCCTTCCATTTTTAGGGTCCCAGTGGGCGAAAGTCCGACTTTAGCCCGTGGTCCCCTAATTTTGAACCAATTCCAGAAGAGGTACCAATCCCTAAAACCAGCACCCCCCCAGAGGTATCGTTTAACAACTTGGAGGACGTTGGAGCCACAACAGATGTTACGTGCACCAGCTCCCATTAGCGTGCACGGTCCCACAGTAGTCGAGTCGAGATGAAGTTGACCCTCCCAAGCACTGGCTAAGCCGGATGCTGCTTCACTTGCCGCGTTCTTATGGGAACGGAGTTTAGCTCTCAGACCACTGCGGGACGACGAAATTGAAACGTTTTGTATTATTTAGTAACTTAAAAAGGATACAAACCGAAGAAAATTCTCCGGTTTAACTGCCCCCCCCCCAACCAGAAAAAATCTGTTTAGACTTATAACTATAGCTCTATGTTTCTTAGCGTTCTACAGGGTTCCATAAGTAAGATCACCTATTGTTTAAATACATTAATAATCGTTTTATTTCCTATAACAGTTACATAATTTTAAAGGTTTTGAGAATGTCTCACTTTTCTACGCAATCTTCGTTTCGTTCAATGCATTTTTGTAAGCGCTGTCTCAAACAATCGTCCAGGAAAATGTTAATTCAACTTAAGGAACAGATATTAGACTCTCTATGTGAAGTCCGGACTGTAGGGTGCATGATTGATGATGTTCCAACCAAAAGTATTCCAGCCACCCAACAGTTTGTCCAACAACCATATTTATAAGATAAGATAAATAAAATTTTCAGTTATCTTTATGGGGGGGCGGAGGCATATAACTATTGTACATTGTTCAAAAATTTTTATAATCAATAACCCGTTAGTTAAATTAAAATCTGGGTAGACAATATATAGAAAAGTAATAAAAGGCTTCATAAGGTGTAAAAGAGCTTTAATAGTAAAGCAATAGTAAAATATAGTTTGGATGAAGCCTTAATACTGATAGAAAAAGAACCTATTGTGCCTCTCGAAACGTGCGTACAGTTTTTTTTTATCTTCATCATTAAGTTCCGCTCGTTAGATACAATTTTTTCACTTCTTTTTTTTTTTTTTTTAACGCAAACTCTTTTGAGTGTTTTTCAACAATAATCACACACCTTACCTGGGAAACAAATTTGCTTCCAGCAACAGAAATTTTTGAAATGATTCTATAAGTGACTACGAACAAAAGTCAAGCAATTTCAAACCCACGTTTCATGGCGAAAACAAAATAAATGTAACATCACTTACATGTCCAAAATTAGTCTACTTTACCTGTAAAACGCCTTTTACTGCATCAGTTCTTTAAGTGAAAGGAAATCCTCAATCAGTAAGAATATTTGAAACTCGCTTTTGAATAAAGCTCACAAATTGATAGTTGTGTAACGTGTAACAAATCTTATAAATAAAAATGAAATTCTGTTTGTTTGTTTGTTTGTTTGTTTGTTTGTTTGTTTATTTGTTTGTTTGTTTGTGGATTTGAGTTGTATACAAATCCACAAAAATGGACATATCAGCCTGAAATTTTGCACAGATATGTAAAATAATATAGAATAAATCATAGTCCACTTTAAAACTTTGAAAGTCCACCCGTTCCCGGAATTTAAGAGATTTTTTATGTTCTCCACGCAAAAATCTTTCCGTAATTGTAACCCCTGTAGTGAAAAAAGTGTGAAATAAGGATCGTGGTTGCCATGTCTGGCGATTTTGCCGAATAAGATGTTTTAAATTCTCAAAGTAAAAATAAAAGAATAATAACGATTTTTTTTTTGTTAGTTAATATTCGTAAGGTTATTTTTTTTTAAATTATAATATCGTGTGCATGGGAAATCGGAGCAGGAATGAAATGTTTTATACGCAAAACAATAAGAATTGAAGATTTCCGAGGCTAATAGGTAATTTTTTTTAGTTTGGCGAAAAAATAAAATGGCTCAAATGCCGATTTTGAGAAAGTGAGTTCTAGCGGTTTGCACAGATTTCGGCTTGACGCAATTTATTGAGAGCTTAAGGAAATAGATTTTTGAAAACAAGTGTAAAGGTTTTATTAGAATACAGCGTTAAATTTTAATGATCCGTGAAGAAATAATGCAGTTGTTAAGGGATTTCAAGCGATCTATCTCCAGAATTCTCGCCAAATGAGTACATTGATTTAAGTTGGGGGAATTCCGCCAAATTTCAGAAAATTGAAATCTCATTTACTACATCGGAGTAACGATGAATAAAACACGTTATAGTTGATAATTTTAAAAATTTCGGCTGTATTAAGGGATTTCACTTTTGAAATAAAGGCTTGCTTTACTTTTTCGCGGTCGAACCATTTTCCATATTGATTGCTGCTAAGTCAATGCTTCGAATGATTTCCTGAACAAACGCTTGCACAATGGCGTATGTTGGCACTTTGGCGAGGCTTAGATTTGAAACTGGATTTTATTTGAGACTGGGATATATAATGACACTGGTTATAGATAAAAATGAATGTTGGTATGTGTGTATGAGGTTGAAAAGCTCTAGCACCGTTGCACCATGAAATTTGGTTCACCTAAGTCTTTTATCATTGAGAAGCTTTTTATGCTATCCGTTTTCCTCTAACATGCCACTAGGTGGCGCAGCAGAACGTCGAATTCTATTCCGTTTAGCCGTTTACTATGCGAATATCGTCCAACCGATTTCGATGAAATTTGGTACTCGCGGATATTAGAACACGGAGAATATTTTTCACTATCCATTTTGCTGTAACTTGCCGCTAAATGGCGCTGCAACGCATCAACTTCTATACCGTTCGACCAACTGGCATAAAATTTCTTATACTTACACATTTCAGCACGAAGAATATATTCTAACTGTGTTCCTTTTGATGTTACTCACCACTAGATGGCACTGCAATGCATTATTATTTTAACTCGCCACTAGATGACGCTGCAGCAGGCCAAATTCTTGACCATTCAAACGGTCGCTATGAAAATCAGTATACATAGCTATTTGAACAATGAGAATATTTTGGCGTTATCCATTTTGCTATAACTCGCCACTTGACGGCACTGTAGCAAATCATTAATTAACCACTAGATCGCGCTGCAGTGCATCACTTCTTGACTGTGCAACTGATCGCTATGAAAATAGGTATACATAGATATTTGAACACGGGGAAGAGTTTGGCGCTATCCATTTTCCTATATAATTTGCCACTAGATGTCGCGTCAACACATGAACTTCACAGGGCTGTCCAGCCGTTCGTCCTGAAATTTCGTATTCATCGATATCTGAGTGCGAAGAATATTTCCGCCGTATCCGTTTTGCTAAAACTCGCCACTAGATTGCGCTACGCCGCATGACCTTGTGCACCGTACAAACGATTGCCTTGAAATTCGGTATGCATGGTTATTGAACACAATATAAAGCGATATCCATTTTGCTATATCTCTTTATTACAATAAATAGTAATCACCACAAATCGTAATATCAAAAAGTCCATTCATTCCCGTGCGAAGAACGGGTACTTCAGCTAGTGTGTATATATATATGCGTGCTTCAAAATTTTTACTGCTTTATCAGCAACAATAGTCTCTCTATTCTAAAAAAAAGTAAAGCCCGCTGTCGCCGCCGCTGGGAGCTTGTCAGCGTATCTCCTCCTAAACCGTGGGGATTTGAGTTTCGACTAAGGTGCCCACAGATTCGAAAAATTCCGAGGAACCTGCTAAGCTGATTTAAATTTCGAAAATCGAATTATTTAAGAAGATATTAATAAAATACTGAAAAAATAAACCGAATGGTTGCCAGATTTGGCATAAAATCATTCATTCCTTTGCAACAAAGCGTTTCCAAGTATCTAGAATCGCGTGAAATTTACAAACATGAGTTAGAATTACGCCCATTTTACGCCAAAATAAAAACTATATGAAATAAGTAACTCAAAATGTGTTACACAAAGTTGACAATTTTCAAATAGTAAATTGGCTTAGACAACAAGAGTTTAGAATTAGCGATTATCCGTTTTTCCAAAACAGAATAACTAATATCTTGAAAATGAAAAATAATTAAAATGCAGATTATTTTAAAGCCGGTTCTCGTCCAGCTGGATTATTTGCTACCAGTAGAAATATTTGGCGGCGTTAACTATGCCATTATAGCAGTTACAGTACACTTTGGATATTTGCTAGCGCGACGAGATGGTATAATTCGTGGTGCTAAGTACGCCAATCTGCAAACGATTATGTAAATGAAAATATGGATAACGGTTTCCCGGTAACCTTACATGAACAGTAATTATAGGTTGTGAGCATGTGTAAATCTCCCAATAATGAAAAGTCGCCATTGGTGGCAAGCTATCCTATCTGTTCCGTAGCTTTTATTAACTTTACATGTACGCAAGTCGCCAAATAATGAAAAATCGCAATGGGTGGCAAATTCGAAGGGTGTCCAAAAAAGTAATTTGCGCAAAAAAATTCTGACGGTTGTGTTGTCTTTATTAATAATTTGTAGTGTTGTGAATTTCATTAACGTCATAATATTCTTAATTTCAACAGTGAAAGCATAATTATGAAAATTAAGTAACTCATTCTGGTGCACTGATACACTGCTTAGGTTCATTTTACTTCAAATAAAGTTTAAAAATTAAATTAAAATTCAAAATATTTTTTTTAAATAATACTTAATTAAATACTTTTAGAGCAAAAATATTTGTAGTTTTAGTAAATATTATTTTAAAAACAAATATTTTATTATTATTTCGGATAAAGTAAATTTAAACTAAAAAGGAAATTACTGAAGTTTGATTATTTTATAATATTGCTACATATCTTAAAATAAGTAAGCTATTTCATTCATGAAATGCTTAGCAATAGATTTCTTTTATTTCTTTCTAAATTTCAAGTGAAATTTTTTTTGCATGGTCGCAAACTTTAGAAGAAAAAATTACAGTTTATAAGTTCATTTTCAAAGTATTAATTATTCATTATTACACTTAATGAAAAATTTTTTACATTTTTAATAAAATAATTAGTTAATCATTTTAAACATCATATAAAACATTTTCACGAAAAAAAATTCCATTGTTTTGTCTACTTCAAAATACCGTAACAATCCAAACCTTAAACGATGGATTTAATCTAAGTTAAAAATTAAAACTATATATATATATCCTTTTTTTAACTAAACTAACTATTGTATCTTGTTTTATAAATAATATTAAGTATAATATAAAATTACATATTTTTTTAAATCGTACTTTTGGTATATAGTCGGCAGTAGGTAGCAACTTCACCATACTACATTTGTTGTTCATTAACAAAAACAATTGGATGTTTAATTTCCTAAATCAGCGGCGTTTGTTTAATATCATTATTGCTGAAATCGTTTAAGCACTACATTTTCAAATCACAAAGTAACACAATATCAAGAATTACTTTCCTCTCAACAGAAATAGTTTACTGATAATGCAGTATCGAGCGCCATGTTAATGGAACAAACTGACATTTTTTCTATCTTCAAAATTGACTATATTTTAGAAAAGCGCCGTACAAGATTTAAACACGCAGAGTTGCTTAAAACTCGATTTAAAACAGGGGGGAAACTTTAATGTATTTTAGACATCAATTTCCAGGTGAAAGATTAATGAAGGAAATATATTTTTTTATGTTTTAAAAATTGTAAGAATATTTCAGAAGTGTTTATTTTTAGGAAATTAAACGACATTTGTTCTAATATTCATGTCCACAGAAAAATAATGAGATAAAATTGCAGCATTGTGTAGAAACAGCAGTATGAAAAATGATTTTATATTCTATTTGACAACGGAGCTTTTCAAAGTGGATTCTTGGAATAAAAGACACTTGGTATTACTTTTCATAATATAATTTATTGGTACAATTTATTAAAGAGTTGCATAACTGAGTCCGTAACTGAATCACACTATAAAGTTACACTGGAAAAATTTCAACTATAATGCTTCATTTGAAGTTAGATATTTTTAAAATAATTAGTTTTGTTTTAAGTATATTCCAGCCAAACGAAAGATGTTTTTTGAATTAGATTTTGCTGCATATAATATTATCTGAAGTGTCTGTTCTTCGCAGAGGAATATAATTTTTTTTTTTTTTTTTTTTTTTTTTTTTTTTTTTTACATTCATCTGTTTCATTAGTATTAGCTTTTTTATATATAACAACCTATATTTTTATCTACTTATCTCAGCAAATTTTTGTCGCTTAAATAGCATATATCTTCGCACCTGGTTCCACATTTCATGCTTGCAGATCTATCCTGATAGTGATGCACTTTTCAATGCATAACTTAAGAACAACGTCTAAAAGTAGTTAACTTCATTTCCAATTTCAACATTGCCATTTAGTTACCCTAGAAACAGTATTCATTGTTGTTACTTTATTTGTGAAATGATAGAATCAAACAAAAATTGAAGTAATATTTTAAGTTCTTAAGATTCTAAAAATAAAAATACATCAACATAAAAAAATAAAGCATTAACCTTTAAAAACACTCAGATTTAAGGCTATTTTATGTATTTTGCATTTTATTTTTTTCACATACGTGGAAACAAATCTTCTAAATTACCCTGAGATGCACATGCGCACAATGCGTTTTCCCTTTATCAGATGCAGTGACATCTGGTACAGTTAACGGAATCCGTTTTGACATTTTGAAAGTTTTCGAATAGGAAAACGACATACATCGTTTTACTTAAATTTACAGTACAACTGATAGATCAATACTTAAGGATTAGAATCTCCACAGTAAAAAAATGGCCTCAAAAAATCCGCACCTTTGGACTCTGATTAACGCAAGAGGCTAACGCGACTGCTCAGTTGTATTTTATTTTTGTTTGTTTGTTTGTTTGTGTGATTATGGCAACGCTACGCTAGGGTGATCTGCCAAAGTTGGGGGGTATCTTTTTAGGAGTACTTTCTAGGGGGTTCTAACTTGTATTCACCTCACAACTGGAGACAACCTACCGAAACTCCAGACCGTTATATTGACAGCCGTGCTATGGGACCAGAACCCGGGACCTTCACACTTCGACGGTCAATCATCTTCAGTCAGTTGTATTTTAAGATCAGAAAACGTAAAATGCAAGTTCTGGCATCAAAATAATTCTTATTCGTATCGATGAAAATTATTCTCAATACATTTGGCTTTTGTCCACTTAAAAAAAATAAATTATTTTCATATTTTATAACTGTTTCTGTAGTAACATAACACACTACTACCGCCTAATTTCTTAACTCAGCAACTCAGTGAAACTGGTGTTATTTATTTTTAGAGTGATTGAGTCTCTCAGTGGACTGAGCGATAAACTCCGTTCCTATAAGAACACGGCAAGTGAAGCAGCATCCGGCTCGGCCAGTGATTGGGAGGGTCAACTCCCTCTCGGCTCAAGAGTGCTGTGAGACCGTGTACGCTAATGGAAGCTGATGCACATAAAATCTGTCGCGGCTCCAATGTCCTCCACGTTGTTAAACGATACCTCTGGGCGTGTCAATTTCAAGGGGGTTGGTCCCTCCCCTGGAATCGGTTCAAAGTTAAGGGACCATGGGCCAAAGTCGAACTTCCTCCCACTGGGGACCTAAAAATGAAAGGCGCCACCCCCCCCCCTCCGTCCATCACCTCCCTACCTGGAGGGATCCGGTACCGTATGTGGTTCACAGGGCAACAACAGTGAGTAACAACAACAGAGTGATTCAACTCGGAAAATGAGAATATATAAATATAAAACAAATAGAATATTTACTAACTGCCACTTTCTGAATACTGGAATTTTTAAAACTATTTTAAATATCTTGCATTTCATTTTATTTCCTTGTAATGCAGAATTTACAAGAAGCTTATTACTTGCAGTAAATTTATGTTGTTGTATTTACAACTTAAGTAGCAACAGTGGGTCTTATTTCTCCGGAAATTGTACGTTGAAAGAAAATAGAATATGAAATTATTTTATTTTAAATGGACAAAAATAAAGTGCCTTTGTAACTTTCCTTGATACAAATAAGAGTCATTTTGTTGTCAAAGATTTATTTTTTTCATTCGCACATGCATACTTATATTAGCACACTAAGTTAATCAGAGTCCTGTGTGGGGGAGTTTTTGAGACCCTTTTGAAAGATTTACCCCGCCGAACATACCTATTCTTAAGTATTGATCCATGGTACAACTTAATTTACTTTTTACTTTCAACTTTATAGTTAACATAGAAACAACAAGTTTGTTGACACAATGCTAAATTCAATAACTAAAAGGGAAAAAAAAAACACATTCAAGCAGTCCATTTCGTTGGTGCAGAGATATATATTAAAGTAGGATTACTTATTGCTTAGTCAGTTGTAAAGCGCCTGTTGAAATATTATACATATAACCAACATTATTAATTTAACAAACAAGAAATATTTACTAACGAGGTATATTGTGCTTTAATCCATACTACCGTTACACATTTCCGATTTTCAAAATTCATAATTTTCTTACAATTCTTGGCAATTATTTGACGCCTCCAACATTTATAGTATTTTTGCAAAATCTATTCAACACTTTACGATTTTTCAACGTTTATTGTTTGACTAACAGTTAATACCGCAATACCAAATTTCCTTCTCTATCATGAAATCACGTTTTCATCAAAATGTTGACTTTCATTTGCAAGCCAAGGTTCACAATTGTCTCCAAACTGGAAGAATTAAGAAACGGGAATGCTCAATTTATTAATCCTCTTGGGCTACTTCCAGCAAATTGGAAACTTTCTGAAGCGAGAACTCCCACAAACACTCTCACAAAGAAAATTCCACATGTTCTCAAGGCACTCATCCCTGTCATCGGAATGAGGAACTTTTTTAATTTTACTTTTATGATATAAAAAATAGTAAAATATGATTGAAAGTATCCTTTTCTTTTTTTAAGAATTCTACAAGTTAATATAACTTGTTTTCAAACGCGCACTATTTTCTTTGTTCCAAAAACGTTGCTTTTCCTATGCGGATACATATGACGTCACACCGAATCATAGCACATTTGTTTACATCCTTTATTTTGATTGCGTTACGTAGTTTCCGTTTGATATTTAACGCTTTTTATTATTTTCTTTTTTTTTAATTGACCAAAGTGTGTTAAAGCGCCTTTTAACTATTGTTTAAACACCTTGTTGCCCATGAGAAAATTTCTCATAAATAAGAATTCTATATATATTCAATATAAAATTATGGCCGTTTTTCTATAGACTTATAGAATCGTTTTCGTAAAGGGTGCTACAAGAAAAATGTATATTGATATAACTTTGTTCCATTATGCATATTAATTTGCTTTCAATAAAGATTCAAACTATGATATTAATGTTACGAGATTAGTGTAATATTTTTATTTGCCAAAACCAGTATCGCTTTATGAGCAAATTTGAATCACACTCACACTATAACTGAAATTTTAATACTGTTGCTGCATTTTGATAACTAAGGGCGAGATTCAAGTGAAACGCGCGCGATCGAGTTCGAATCGAACGTTTTTCAGTCCCCAGAATGCTTCCAATGAACAAACCTATTGCGCTGTCATGTGATTAAAACACGATTGCTTTGTTTCAGTTGGATAAGAAACATTGATATATTTCGAAGTTTCCCCTGTTCGACGCGGAAAACGCTCGAATCATGTTTCACTTGAATCTCGCTCTTAATATTATATCATAGCTTATCAGGAGATAGTTTAAAATTCAATGGCAAAGAATTCACTATAATACCAAACACCATGGACTAGTTTAATTAACGCTTATAAAATCATCTTTGCCTATGCAATTATGCATCTAAAGTAGTGCATAAATTTAATTTCAACTTATACATTTCAGAATGAAATTTTTAGCTTTATTTATATATGCAATAGCATTTTTAGAAATTTCTTTTATGGTAAATGGGTTACAACCCCCTTCACACGCGCGCACACACACACACACACACACACACATTTGGAAATAAATACTAAACTGACATACAGAGTAATTCAACTAAAAATTTATACTAAAATTTCATAAATGAATTGTTTTTATTGTTGAAGTAAAGGTTTTAATCAGATGATTTAAAGTCGGTGAATTATTAATCGGTGAAATATTTTTTAATCTAATATTAACACATAATTTTAAATAATCATAAAGTTGTTAAAAAGATCAGGATATTACATAACTCCCTTAAACAGATTTTAATTGTTGACAAATTAACAGAAATAGTTTTTTTTTATTGTTATTTTTTTAACCTATCAAAATTCTTTCAGATGTTTTAAATAACATTTAGATTTTTTTATTTTTTCTCTGATATATTTATACATATGGTATACATAGCCAAAATATTTTATTGTTTATTATTTAAGGTTTTAATTAATAATACGCAAGGTGGACCAAACTGTTAGAGTAGGTTACTGCTGGGAGAAAGTGGGTACTAATCAGAATCACATAACAACGTCGGGTCTCAAACTGGGTCTTCGTGTACCTGTGAATAATCGCTTTAGAATTAATGTTGAAATACAAGTGAACTTTCTGACTGGTTCTTCAAAAATAAATGGACATATATTTATATGATGAATGCAAAACACTGAACACATTCGTAAACTTAGTAATGTTTTTAATACATAATGAAGAAATATGTAATATCCTATAACAGACAGTACTTGCAATGTAGTCATGATTAGTTAAACAAAGTTAATCAGGTACAATGAATTAATAATAATAAAAGCTGTTCATTAAACTTTTAGATTATGTGATTAATTGAGTGATATTCATACACAATATCTAACTTTTACGTTAGTGTAAAGAAAAATGCCCTTCAGAGTTCTACCATCAATATTACATAAGTAGAATATAGATGAAAAGAAATTTATCTGAGCTTTATTACCTCTTAACTTTAAATATCCATATTTCAGCTCCATAAAGCTTGGATTATTTTCCAATAAGGAAGACGCCGCAAATGAGTTCATTTTAAGCAGGTTGTCAGATTGTCCTTTTGCAAAACAAGGTAATAAAGCCGTGGCACATGAAGCAAAAATATAATAAATAAAACTATTAAAAAGATATAATTTTAAAATGAAGGAATAAACAATAGTCAGAAACTTGACAGCACCAAATTCGAAAAATTAAATGATTTTAAAATGATAGTTCAAGAAATATCGGTAACGTTAGACGTAAAATCTCGCTGGGATTTTACGTCTAACAACGTAATTACGTCTTCGCACCAAATTCGAAAAATTAAATGATTTTAAAATGATAGTTCAAGAAGTATCAGTAACGTAAGAAGTAAAATCTCGCGTTAAAAAATGTAAACATTAGAGGATGGTGGGAGTGACGTCAAACCAATCAGAAACGTTTTGAGGTCACATGGTTTTTCAACACTTTTCGATTATTTTAAACTTAAAATTTTAATTATATAGATCTATACATACGTTTAAATTAATGTTTTCGAACAATTTGATTACCAATCTGTTAATGAAAGATGAAATTAAACATTTTCCCCACATTCGCAAATTCTCCATTAATTTCTCTTGTAAAAACGTGTGTGAATAGAACTGTGGTTGCGGAAACTTTTCGTATTCGTAAAATTTCGCTTTGCTGAGAACAACCCCTGTTATTTCGATGATTCATGCATAGGAAATAAACTTATTTGTGAAAAAAAATTTAACCTGGTAATCTCGGGAAGCTATTTCAAACGAATCGGAATCAATCGCATTTCTCCTTTTAAAGTTTAATTGTGATATCAAAATAATGTCAATATCACTTGCGATCCCCAAGTTTGTGACACTTAAATGATTAAAATTCCTTTCTCTTCGAATTCAAGTGGGCTGAAAATAGCGAAAACCAGTTAAAATATTTATAACCAGTGGATTTTCAGTTTTTTTAAATGGAGCAAAATTTTCCAGGTGATTTTTTTTCGTATGTGACCAAAATTTCAAGCTTATCAGTCTAACAGTGGAGATTCGCATGCGACATGGACGGATAAACATACAGATTTTCGTTTTTATTTATAATTTTTTTTAACTGTGAAAAAGGGACGCCTTGTGTTCATATAAAAAAATGAAACCTATTAAAAGTCAAACTACAGAATAATAATTATTATTATTCTGTAGTTTGACTTGTAGTAATAACTAATAATGATTTTCTTTTAGAGTCATTTGTTAAGGAAGAAAGTACTTAATTCAAAAGAATTGTTTAAATTTATCTAACTGCGGATGACATATTTCCATTGGTTTTGCATTAATGCTGGATAATTATAAACACTATAAAATTTCTATGACGTACATATACAGGGTGAATCTAAACTCTTGGGCAAAACTTTGAGGGGTGATAGGGCACATAATAAGGAATCAGAATCACATAGCAATGTGGGGTCAAAAACGCAGTTTTCACTTAACCGGTAATAGTCAGTTTCTGAAAAGTATTGAAGTGTTCGTCTAATTTCTTAACCAAGTTTCATAAACAATATAGGCTCGTCTCCAAAAATTTTATCCATGAAATAAAATAGAATTTTTAAACTATAAATTTTAGTCTTCTGTTTTCGGAGAAAAATACATTAGTTTCTGACGAACAATGGTAGGAAAGTGCACTGTTGTTTCAGCACTTTTTCCAAAGTGATTATTAACAGCTACATAAAGACGATGTTGTCTACCACACATTGCTATGCGATTCTAATTCCTTCTTATGTGCCCTATCACCTCTTAAAGTTTTGTCTAAGAGTTTAGATTCCCCCCTGTATTTGATTTTATTTTATTTTTTTTGTCCGCGTATTACAAATTTCTGTAGAAGTACATTTGCGATCGAGTATCTGCTATGATCATTTAACTATGTACATGTTATTACAAAGTTTTCCAGTACTCTAATATGATCATATTTGTAATGAACTTTTCAATAATCAGTTTCAAAAACAGACAAATTTTGGCTCAAAATTTTGGATTAAAATACTTTATTGTTTGTTATACTCAAAACTTATCAAAATGTGACATTTTATAACTTTTTTTTTAGATTTTTTCTTCTTCTTTAGCCTAAGCTATTCCAACCGAAACTCTTTAAAACACACGTGGAACTTTAATTTTTAATAACATTTATATGGTTAAATGCTGCTACCGGAAGAAAATATTCATCATATACTGTGGAAAAATGAAGTATTTATATATTTAGCAAATTAATTTCAAAAGTTTCTCTTAAAAACTCATAAACATAGCTACCGATATGACCCAGATACGTTTATTAAAATAACGTACCTATTCATTTAATCAGTCTTCTTTCAATGAATATTTTAATGGTTGAGAAAATAATTCTAAGTATTTCTGTATTTTCATCGCTATTTTCAATGTAGCATTCCACAAAGTGAAAAAATATCGATTTCATGAAATTTATTTTCCTAGAAAGGGGTTTTTTTCGCGGGAAAAAAAGCCTTCGCACGTGTGGTATTAATGATTTTATTTCAAGCAATCATTTTTCGATATTAAAAGAAAATTTCTTTAAAATTTAAATTTAGATGACTTTTTTCATATTCTAAGTAATTTTAAATCTTACTAAATCCCATATACACCTTAGAGAGATTAAATTATGACCACCTACTGAATAACGCGTTGCGCCTCCTTTGGCCTTCAAAACAGCTGCAACTCTCCTGGGCATAGATGCCAAGAGTTTCTTGGTAGATACTGGAGACAGGTTGTACCAAATATTTAAGCAGCGGCCACACAAAGTCGAGGTTTTAGAACACGGTGGTGTTTGAGCTCTGAACTGCTGGTGAAAGGGGAGCAACTGTTCTCCTGGAAGACTGCGTACCTTGACACGATCATCGACGTGATGAAGGAGAAACCTGGGTTCACCTTGCCAGGCAACTCTCTTCTACATATCCGTGGTCCAGTCTCGATGTTCCTGTGCCCACTGTAGTCGTAGTTGAAGATGACGCTAGGCAAGCAGGAGGGAGACGAGTGGGGCGTCTGCTCCGCAGTGTTATCTCCCATATCCAACAGTATCCGCTAAATCGTGTGTTAGGAAATCGTGTGTTAGGAATCGTGTGTTAGGAAACACTTGTAATTGGACCTGCATTGTATTGGACAGTCAGCTGGGCCACTTTCTGCCGGAGATTTTGCTGTACTAGTCGTGACAGTCTCCGGCGTCCTCTTTGATGACGCGTGCACGCCCAACATCTTGGAGTCTATTTCTGTTTCACGGTCATTAATTTGCTTTTTGTAAATACTAACAACGGCAGATCATGAACAACCGATCAGTCGTGCAGTTTCGGAGATACTCGTTCCGAGTCTTCGGACCATTACAATCTGCCATCTATCGAATTCGCTTAGATCAACAGCCTTTCCCATCACTCACAAACGTAAGTGCAAGAATGATTCCTAAACTTCTACAGCAGCAGATAAATACCATTCCCACTGAATTACGTGCTCTCCATGCCATCCGGACGAGTTCACTGAAAAACGTGTGAGTAGTCATTATGTAATGGCTCTTCGGTATATAATTTTCAGCATTTTATTTGAATGTATCTAAAATTACACTTGCTAGTAATATATATTTCAGTGCAATTATCGTCGAGCAACTTAAATAACGATAAAAACAAGTCATTATAAAACAAGTACTTATTTTCAAACAAGGTAAAGGAATGTCCAAATTCGTTAATATCTACATACTGCAGTAACTTAAAAATGCTTTGACTATAGTTCAGCAAATTTAAGAAAGTTTCAGTGAAACGTACTAACATTTTTATCAAAATTTTAATAGATTGTCTGTTTGCATTTCAAAAATATGACTTAATTTCTTTTTCCAGTGTTCTCAAATTTATTAAATCACATTCCAATAATTTTGAGTTTTAAATTTGCTTTTCTCGTGAGATGTAAATAAATTAATTTTCATTATCCAATTTAAATGTCATTCGTTAATTTATATGACCTAATTTCCTTTTTGAGAACCTAAAATACTCTTTAAAATTGTTTTTCTTCCGCGATTCGTTTGCGTCTCTATTCTTAAATTAGTACATCTGAACCTAATGGATCAGACTTTAGCCGGAATTTTCTTACTTTTGCCCCAAATCAAGACCTATAATTATTAAAATCTTTTACTCACTACAGAAAAACTGATAGAAATTGCAGACAATGCCCTTTCTAAAATAATGTACAATCTTAACTCGGAGAAAATTGCATTATCATTTTTCGATGAAACTTTGAAGGAAAAAATTCAAACTGAATATGGCTGTAAAATTAAGTTCATTTGAAGAAGAAAATTATAAAGATGATGATGATAGGGATATGTGCGAAGAACAATAGGTTTTAATGAAGCGAATTATAAATTGGGCTGAGTAGTTCATGCTTTTTTTCCGATTCCAACTATACATTTTTTAAGAGATTTAAAGTTAATAAGCATTTCTTAATGGTGTTCCCTATGTATGGTGTAAAAATAAGCATTATTTGAATAGAAAAATAAGTAGTGAAAGGTTTTAAGGTTGTCAAGGATACAGCTGAAAGGGGAATAAAATTAATCCAAGGTTTTGATTCTTATTTAACGAAAGACGAAGGATAAAAGCAGCTTCTATTACAACGAAGAACGATTCAGGTAGAAATCTTAAGCGTATGAATCGGATGGAATCACAATGAAGTAAAACACAGTAAATAGAAATGCAATTTTTTAATGGACTTTATTACTTGTGGTTTTTCTTAATTTTTTTTCAAAATAAGTTTTGTTTCTCTAAGGGTGATGTATGATTCATTTTTAGAGTTATCTGTGTCATTCATGAAATGAACTTGTTCCGCTGCATTTTTGAAAATAAACCTTTATACTGTTATCTTTTCGTCACATTACCCCACCGAAATAACCCACGATTAAGATGACGAGACATATGTTTTTGGAATGTTTTGCCGTCTTCAAGAGATGAAATCGTTTCAACTTTTTAATAAAACACAAAGTTTCAAAGAAATCTTTCTGAAATTTTTCAGATTTTTAAGTCATTGACTGAATTTAGAAAAAATATTTGAATATTAATTTTGTCATCTTACCCCACTTTTCCTTAAATTGTTTTACAATGATATTTATTTTTAGCCTATATTTTCAGACATTAATTGACAATATTTACATCCATTAAAAAGTTTATTAATTACTTTTGGAAACATAACATTTATTTTTATCTGCTTAAAGAATCCATATATATATTATCTTGTGTGCCTAAAAATATTACCAGAAACTAATGCATTCCTAAAAAAAAAATCTGAAAATTTACGCTATTATTTTCAATTTTAAAAAAAACCTAAGTATTTTATTATTAGAAAAAAGTCAGAATTTTTAACAATATTTTTTTTATTTATTTTTTAGTGTGGTAGGGTAAAATGTGTAGTTAATATTACGTTTCCAAATGTGCCTAATAAACTTTTTATTGTGTATATATGTTGCCAACTATGTCTTAAAAGTATAAGAAAGAAAAATCATTTTAAAATTAAATTATTTATATTTTATTTTAAAAAAAGAAGTATCTGTCATTTTACCGCACCTTACTTTACAACAATGAGTTGTCGGAATACAATGCTTGTCTAAAACCTAAGTCTAACAGTCCAGGAGGTAATATTTTTAAATTGCAGTAATTTGTTAGTCAACATAAGAAATAGTACTTGATAAAGTGTACTAAAGTTTTTGGCTTTTTACCTATTTTACCCCAAGTGTTGTCCATCTTACCAAAACAGCTCTTAAAGTTCCATGGTTTTGCCTTAAAAACTAATATGGTTATATAAAATCTTTTCAGAAGTGAAAAGGATGAACGCATTGCACAAAATAACGCAAAAAAGTTGCATGTTCACTATTAGTAAAATAAAACAGCTAATGAATTTTAAAAATTCTATTTTACCCCCACTTTACACTAGTGTAACAACACTTCATAAACTAATGTCATAAACAATTTCAAACGAGGACGGAGTTTACTATGAAACATAATCGATAAAATTTGTGTAGTTCTTTATGCTGAATCGATTCAAATTGATATGCAGAAAATAACATTATTACTCTTGAAATTGGCTCAAAAAATGCATGATCTCCCCTAAATTAGATAGATACTAGATCACCGCACCGTGAGTAACTTCTCATGTTATTTTTAGGGATTTTGAATCGAAAAGTATTTCAAGGATCTAGTTTCTTTATTATCTTCATGTGTCCAAAACATATGAAAAAAAAATGCTTTTGCTTAAAACGCACGTCGAATCTTCTGCAGAATAGCTATGAATTTGGCATGTCGGATATACATAGCTTTTTTTTTTCCCAGAGTAAATACTTTCAAATACAAATGGACATTTTATTTCGCTCCATGTACTTTCTGTGTGATATATTTAAATTGATAAGATATTTTATGGAAAAATGAAGAACAGTTAATACAGCAAATACAGTATTGGCCAGATTATTAAATTCAGTGTACAGAAAAAGAAATACAAAGTTATTTGTGCAACAAATTCGTTTTATGAATAGAATTGACATACAGTCATCTTTGAAGAAGGCATTTAGTTTTATTCGTTAAAATAGTTTACAGCAAAACCTACACGCTTAATTCAAACCAGCGAAATTTGATCAGTTGAAGCGAATTTCCGATCCTTTTCGTACTTGGATGTGCATTTCTCCTTTAGGAGCGTTTTTCGATCGCGGAGCGGAGCGAAATATTTGGGGCGAACGTTTTCATTATTTTGGTAAGCCGGGAGGGGATTTCTGGGAAAAACAGTACTTAAAGAGCATTGTTGCGTTAATTCTGTGGGTTCCGATGTAAAAAGGTCGAAACCGACAGTTTTTCCTTTCGCTCCATCTTTAATCGTTATTTTCACTCCTTTGAATTAAGCGTGTATCCCAGATCAATCTAATTAACCCTCTCGTCACCGAATTATGAAAAAAATTGAAGAAAGAAATATGTCTAGCATTTAATGTATCTAAAATAAACTTCTAAATCATGTGCAAAAAGATTTTTTTTTTCTAATGTCGCTCTTTCTAATATTTTTTAATGAGCTATATATATTGTTTAATATATTTTGCATTTTTGAAGCATTGGGTTATATTTGAAATTAATTTAAAAGCATACACATAATAAGTAAAAGTATAAGAAAAAATTACTCACCTATGAAAAAAGGTAATAAAAAGCTTAAATATTTTGTTAATTTTTCTTCAGAAACCATGAATCAGCAATTATAAATAATGATCTAAATTGAGTGATATTGTAATCTATTCACGATTTATGTTACTATTTAAAAGCCTAATATGTGTTCTGAATGAAATAACGCTATAAATGCAAGACAAAGTTTTAAATAGTTTTTCCTCCTTAAATATTGCTGTTTGAAATAGCCTCATATGAGGTTCAGGGTAACGAGAGGATTAATATATTGTTAAAACAAAGAAAACCGGTTTTAGTTGAAGCGAGTAAAATGATTTGGCCAACACTGTGCATTGTGGTTCTAATTAAACTTGCCCTATAAGCAGAATTATGTAGATATGCGTAAACAGATTGCTACAAACTCTGGCATATGGACTGTACACAAGATGCACTTAAGGAAATTGCTCAGTTCAAAAAATATACAGAAGGTGGCACTTGCATGGAAATTTATGAATTTAGCTCTAGAAATGGCCCAATTTAGTTATTTAATATTCAAGAACGGTTAAATAAAGGTTGAAATTGTATGCACATTTCGAGTTAGTCATTTTCATTGATGAATTTGGGGTTTTTCATGGAAAGTGCCACCTAGAGGACGTTTTTCCAACCATTTTTTTAACTTCCCTGAACACATCGAGTGTATAGTTCATTGGCCAGAGTTCGTGGCTGTCTTCTCAAACGTTTCGTTTGCAGAATGCAGTTTATAGGAGAATGCACTTGCTCGAAGGAAGGATTAATATGATATCCATCCCAGACAGCACATAAGCTTAAATCAAGTTTGACATTTCTTTGAATTTGACGCACTAATGCAAGCTTGACAGTTCAACTCATTCTAAGCTGGCAGCAAGCTTGCAGGAGTCAAGTTGAATTGTTAAGCTTAAATACACTTGATTTAAGCTTGAAAATTGATACTCGCGTGATTTTTCCTTTTTAAAGGAGAGCGTTGATGGCGCCATCTGTGAAAGAGAATGGACATTAATTGTCTACCGACCTTTAAATTTGCTGAAAGTTCGTAAAAGATTTGTTTTATTTTTATTACCAGTGCCATATATATTACCGGCAAGGCAAACGGGGCAACTGCCCAGGGCCTACAGATTTTAGGGCCCAAAAATCTTACATCTTAGAGATGCAGTTGTTTTGTAGTTTTAAAATAAAATTACAAAAGATTTAAAAAAAATCAGAAGTTAAATAATTTTTTTAATTATAAAGTATTAACAATGAAAATAATTCAAATTTACATTTGTATAAATTAATTTAAACTTATTTTTAATTCTTTGAAATGCTCTATATCGATACCAATATGTAGGAAAATAACTAACCACATTTGTAAAGAGAATTTTTAGCGTTAAAAAATAGCAAAATTTTTCAATTATTTGTTATTTTAAGAAATATTTACAAAAATGACTAAAGTGTTTGTATTCCATACATGTTAGCAACTGTGATATAGCATTTCGAAGTAACGTTTAACTATCTGTTTCTTTCATTTCAGATTACTTAACACAAAATTTGTGTTAAGTAAACCCATTCTGTATTTCCAAATATGGAAATTCTTCAAAATAAAATACAATTATACTACGAAATTGATTTCAAAATCAGTCGTTTGTCTCGATTTTGGCCAGCAGTATTGCTTCATGAGTGTTGCGGTACTGAAAGTTTTAAAACGTGTTTTTTTATTTTAATTTTTATTTTAATTTAATTTATTTTGATGCATTATTTCAATTTTCATGCATCCCATGGAAAAATAAAAGAAACAAATAACACATCGCCCACTTATCAATTTGGCGAGAAAACAGCGTGGTAAGTCACTTCAAACTTTAGTCATAGCTGCACAAGGCTGCGGTGGCGGAATGGATAGCGTGCTCGGCTGCTAAGCCAAAGGGCCCGGGTTCTATCCCCGCGACGAACACTCGATGGAAACAGATTAAATTAAATTTAAATTTCAGCGTAGAGGGGGAAAATGCGCGGAAAAATAAATTATGTGAGGCTTGAAATGTCAAGCTTGAAATGTCAAGCTTAATGCAAGCTGGGCAAGTGTAAACTAGAACACTTGATTCAAGCTTACACGATTGGAATTTTCAAGCTTAATTCAAGCTTATTGACTTGATAGATCAAGCTTGATGCAAGTTTGCTGTGCTGTCTGGGATACTGCGTAAGTTCTGCTGTTTTATATTTTATATATATATATATAATATAAAACAACAAACTCATCACAAGAAAATCACAAACTGCAACTCTAATATGTTGTTTTCTGAGTTTTTATTCAAATATAAAAATCCCAAAATAACCCCAAGTCTTTGTCAAAAGGAGAATGAATTAAATACGGCAAAATTCATAAAACAAACTGAAAAAATACATTGATTAATACATTAAGCCAGGCATTTGTCAGAGGGAGACCGGCGTAAATGTTAATTACAGTTTTCTGTGCCGCTGGCGGGAGATTATTTAACTATTGTATTGTTGGAATTTTAAAATATTTGTTTAGAATTCTTATAGTCCATATTAAACACTCAATATATCCAGATATATTCAGCGTTTAATATGTTTAATCAACGGGTTACACGCTCAAAAGGGCTCAATGGGCTACACGCTCAGGCCTGCTCTCCCTGACCTGTAAAAAACTTTAAACAATGTTAGAAATGCTAAAATAAAATGTAAAGAATACTTCAAACCTAGCCGCCAGAATGTATGGATGATGAGTGGATAAACGGCTATGATTTCAGGATATGCGGATCATGTGCTGAAATAAGTGCTTGTTATTTTAAAGTTTGCAGCGTGGTTTGTTTCTGTCGGCCAGGTTTGAAGTATTCTTTACATTTTTTTTTTTTTACATTTCTAACATTGTTTAAAGTTTTTTACATGTCAGGGAGAGCCGGTGTTCGTTGATTAAACATATTTAACACTCAATATATCTGGATATAAGATCTAAATTTGCATTTTTAAATTTTTGCAATACAATAGTTAAATAATCTCCAGCCACCGGCACAGAAACCAGTAACTAACGTTTATGCCGGTCTCCCTCTGATGAATGTCTGTCTTAATGCATTAATGTATTTTTTCAGTTTGTTTTATGGATTTTGTCGTACTTAATTTCCTTTTTGACAATAACCCCTGACTTGGAGCTATTTTGGGATTTTTATATTTGAATATATATATATATATATATATATATATATATATATATATATATATATATATATATATATATATATATATAATAATAATAAAATGTACTTGTGTGTTTATTTTTTAACCTAATTAACGCATGAATAGCATCAGCAGTGTTAACAGGTAATACTAAAGCATCTGTTTTATTATTTTACCGTGTTGTACGAGTCTCTTTAACGTGCATAGAAAAACATCGAAATTTTTTAGCCTTGTTATACGAATCCGTCTTATATAAACCCGTGGTATTATAAGCGATATCTACTGTATAGCAAGACGTGATAGATAGATTTCTTTAAATATGGCCTGTTTTCTGAAATAAATTAAGGGATAGATAAAATTAAATAGATCCATAAAATTAAATAAATATAATAAATTAAATAATATAATAATAATAATAAGTTAAATTAAAATTAAATAGATTAAAACTTGCTGTAGTGTACTTTTTAGAGTTTCTTTTGTGAACGATCTTCCTTGGTTAATTGACATTGCAAAGTGTATCATTCTTGAATGTACCGCATGAACAATAATAGTTACGATAGCTCATTACAGATTTTCCAAATTTAATCATTAGCCTCAATGCAGTAACCATCCTTTAAGATTCTTTTTATAATTTCCTTGTTATACATCCGAGACAAGTCATAAGGTGGATTTTGGATCTCCAGGCGTTACCCAGACAGATGTTGTCATGGCCTTTTTTTAATTTTCGCCAACTTGGTCGCCAAATTGGATTCTGCCGGATGTCATTAAGAAGTACAATCGCTAACATTTTCGGCAAACTATTTTTTTTCGCAGTAAACACCTGTGCCGTATCAAATTCATTGGGATTCACAAGACTTTTTGACATAGAATTAAAATTATGATTCCATATATCTCATACAAGTATTGTCTTTTGTTTTACATAATCATGTTGATTGGTATTAAGCACTTTTCAATTTAAATAAACTTTTCGACAAAAATAAATATTCAGGGAAATATGAAATCATCATACACATATAAAATTAAAATAAAATAATACATCCTCAAACGTGACAATAATGTAATAAAATGATAAAATTACATGAGCATAAAGATTTTACTCATAGACTGTTTATTCATGAGTATTTGGTATTTTTAGACATATATTACGTAAATAAGCAGAACTATGTTTCATACCTGAAAAGCAAATAGCATTCATTTTGCAGTAAAACTATATTAGAATAAAATATGTATTAAATTGTATTCGAAGGAAGGTAATTATTCAGCATGGAATAGAACTCTACATAATGCTATCCATTACCTTTAGCACAGCGTTTTCTTTGGTATTTTCTCAGCTTCTGCTTACAAATTTCAAGGCAAGTTATGCGAAATTATATTAATGCATGTTCGCCCGAATGTAAATAATCAAAGTTGGGTTAATGTGTGAATCCATAAAACTAAATAAACAGAAAATTGGAACACGCCGTTTTATTGATATATTATTATTGGAAATTTGTCCTCATAAATATTAATAGACACCAAATAAAGTGAAATTAAATTGCTTCTGGGAGTGCTAAACTTATTTATAGCCCGTGTAAAAGTAAGATGAAAAGGAAATATGCCGAAATAACTGTGATAAATAAATCATTTACTATAGGTCTAATTGTCATCTTCACAAATACATTTAGTTCATGTTTCTGCTTTGAAATCTACTGATGTTCCATCTATAGCTTTATATCTTCAACTCCAGATATCTGATTACTCAATAAATGAAGAGGAATTAGTTAGGGTGCATTTAGTGGTAGGCAAGAATGTAATGAAGTCAATTCTGTGACAACTAAAGCTAATAAAAGAATTAATATGAATCCGTGAGGGATTCCAGATCTTGAAATAGAAAATGTAATTAATTTAATGGCGTAAATGAATTTTTATTTTAACCTTGGAAAACATGATTGATCTCAGTAGCAGCGCTTAGGAAAGGTAATTAATCAGGAACTAATATTGATATGAATATAATATAGATTTTTCATTCAATTTATGATTTTCATATAGGCAATATGAAATGACGTATGTGGTGAATTTCATCTTAACCGTTTCAGACCTGATTAAATAATTTTCCTTTGAATTAAAGTATTTTTCTTATGCCTAAGTTTATAATTTAAAAAATAAAATTGTGAATCCTGATTATTAAATTTTCGAGTAAAATTGGTTTTTTATTATTCGCACAAATTAGGACATCCATTCTGTACCATAGGTAATATTTCCATCCTCAGATGTGCACGCAGGGTCTGGAAGAGTTAATAATGATGCTTTCAATACACAAGTCCACCGGCAGAATTCTTCTGAAGAAAAAAGGCTCTAAAAGAATATTTTTATTTTTTGGATTGAAAGCAAGGCTCAATGCACGCATTATCTTGATTTTAATATGGATATATCAACTACATCTATAGGACAATTGTAAGTAAATATCCGTATTATCATGAGAGATAGAATAAAACGTATTCTCTCTATGGTAATCTCAGACCAACTAAAAATAGCGGGTGTTTTTGGATACATACATTTACAAGGCTGCTCGACTGTCCACTAGGCGATAGGGCCTCTTTTGAGGTGTAGAAGATAAATTTTAATCATGCTAGAGGTAGATATTCTTCGAGAATTTAACTATACTTTGAAGTCTATACTTGCTATTAAACACACAAAAAAAGAAGAAAAACTGAGCGTTTGTTTTCGACTTTTAATATTATATTTCTTCTTTTTTGAACTCCATTTTGGTCCGTGTCACTAAAATCCAACTGCAGTGCAGATACCATTTAATACAATATTTGGCTCTTTTAGGATGTGACCGTTGTTTATTGTTGTATAATAATAGTACCTTTAAATGGTCTGTCTAGTCTAGTGATTCCCAACCTTTTGTACGGCTTCGAACAGGCAAAAATAGAAAAAAATATTTTGCAGACCAGCGTTAGCACAAAACTATAAACATTACACAAGCATGCATTTTATTTATTAAATCAAGTGTCATAGAAATATAATTTTAGTAGGAACGACATTTTCTGTTGAATACTCCCTAATAAATTTGATATACGTGGATCGACAGTACAGTGTCGCACACCAGTATTTGAGAAGCATTTATCTGCATATGGCAGAGTCTTTGGTATCGTTCTTTGGTTTATTAGTATAGATTTTATTGTATTATTGGTACGTGGTTCCTTTCCCAGATTTCTTTTCTTAGAATTATTAGCTGAATATAGAAATATTAGTTAAAAATAACTACCACTGAACTTTTCTGAAATTCATACTACTTATAAATTATGTCATTCTAAAGCGCATTGAATGCATTGTTAACGGACATTCTTTGAAATTTTCATTTCATATTGAAATAACTCCAAATAATTAAATCCAAAGCGATCAATTTCATTTACACGAGTTCAAGCGGCTATGATCTTGTCTGCAACAATAAATCGAGTTATAAATATTTTATTTATTCATTGTTAATCTAGATTCGTACTTCTAATCATCTTTAACTCAATGGTTTACTGAAAACTTAATCGATACTGATGAAGAATACTCTCACAGAATTCGAAATATGTTTGTTAATATCAATTTATGTGTCCAATAATCTGTAATCCTAACAAAACAGAATACATTAACTTCTGAAACTATAATAATAATTCGATTAAATGTCACCCGTTTAGTAGAAAATAATCTTTAAATAACTAGAAAGACACTTTAAATAAATTTAGGACAATAGAAATTCCATCTTTTTGTTTGTTTAAATATGTCTCTGAATTCTTAGAGAAATAATATTAAATATGCGAGCTTATTCAAGCTTTAAGATTTAATCATTTTAAATAACATTGCAGCATCAACGAGAGGCATTATTTGAAGAACACTTGTATAACGTTGATTGTTAGAAGAATAAAATTCAGAATTATTTGACTGGTTGAGATAATTTTGTTAATTCAAGAACTTACAGATATCTTTCTTCATTTCACAAAATTTTTTATCAGCATTATGCGAATTAGTGTGAATACAATGGATGACTTCAAGAAATCATTTTTTGGTTACAAACAATTTTTTTAATGGAGAAAGTGTATTTTAACATGAAATATGTGCTCTCTTGGCTTTTATAATATTTTCCAACAAATGTTTGCGTTGAGTCAACAATTTTTTTAAAGTTATCTGATATTTGTTGGTCTTGAAACAAAATCTGAATTACAGACTCAATTAGTTTTGTTTCGTTTTATTATTTTGTTTGCATTAATTCTCACAGTACTGCATGCGTGCAATTGCAATCAAAAATTTGGTTGGTATTTCAAAAATTTGGTTATTAAATGCAATTTTAAATAGTAGTTTATGTGTGGAGGTATATTTTCTAACTTTCATTTTGATAAAACCACACTAGAAATGGTGTCTACATCAAATTATTAAACTCGTTAGTGTACAAAAATCGCAGTGAGCATTATTCATATTAATTGTTTGGTTGAAATAAAATATATCCATGACCGTGAAAATTGGAAATCCAATTTTTATGTGAAAAGGCTTTTCTTTTTATATGTAATTTTAAGGATCTTTCTCTATTGTTTTGTTTTTTTCTCCGATAATGTCGTTCATAAAGCTTGCTAAATAAGTGCACATTTTTTACTTGACAGGGTCAGTGAAATTTATGTCACACTGAAAAAAAATTATTACAGCACAACGTGTGGGTAAACGTAGCACCAACACATTGCTAAGTTTGCGTTACGTTTATCCACATATTCTGCAGTAGATTTAAAGCACACAGTGCTTTATTATTTTACATCACAGCTGTTGGTTTCGTATATTGAAAATTATTTATCATAGAATATGAATTAGGCTATGTATAAATATGACTTTCCGTATTTCTGTCAAGTTGTCCGTTTTTCAAAAACTCAATTATTGTTCGCAAGTCTTGAATAGGAAGTTTATCTCTTACTCGAATACTTTTTTTCGAGGGTGTACAGAGTGTACATATAAATTTAGATCAAAAATTTAACTTAATTGTAAGCATGAAATGTACGAAAATCGTTAAAAATTAAAGGACAGTCAAATTTTTAAAATGTGAAATTTTATGTGTTTGTGTATGTATACACACACACACACACACACACACACACACACACACATATATATATATATGCAATGTATAAAAAGGTAATTTGGGTTTTACTAGTTTGGGTATTGTTCAAGCGGTACTTTCACTGTAAGTTTTGCTTTTCTGTCTTACTTGCCACGCGCGCTCTGGAGCTATGTTTTATTTACTTTGTTATTTGTCAAACATCAGGCCGTCGATTCTGAGTTCTTTAGAGTGTCCACTTATCCCCACGCCCTTGTAGCCCCGGATGCGGGTCATGTTGGTAAAAGTGTGTGGTTCGATCAGAGATAAGAGAAAGGCAGAGTTAGGTCTTCGCAAACCACGTGGTGTGGTAAGCGTAAATACTCCCGTACATCGAAAATCGAGAGACTTCTGCCACTGGAACTGCTTAATGAGTCCACGCTGATTCTTGTACCCGTCTCCCCTCCCCTCTTCTCATTCTAAATTGTAACTTAAATGTAATGTTCAATAAACCATATTACCTGCCTTAACTCTGAAACTTTACTTGAAATATCTGACGTCTCATATATATATACTGTACACGTGTCCCCACGCCTTTGTAGCCCCGGATGCGGGTCATATTGGTAAATGTGTGTGGTTCGATTAGAGATAAGAGAGAGGCGGAGTTATGTCTTTGCAAACCACGTGGTATGATGAACGTAAATACTCCCGCACATCGAAAATAGAGGGACTTCTGCCACTGGAACTGCTTAATTAGTCCACGCTGATTTTTGTACCCGTCTCCCCTCCCCTCTTCTCATTCTATATTGTAACTTAAAAGATATGTTCAATAAATGTTCAATAAACCATATTATTTGCCTTAACTCTGGAACTTTACTGGAAATATCTGACGTCTCATATACATATATATATAATATTACAGAGTCATTGGCAACTCGACGTATTCCTGGTAAGCCGTGATAGAAACTTGTAGATTTGTAGACGTAGTAAGACGTGATAGACCAAAATACAACAATTTTAACACCCCCTCCCCTCAAATGTATGGCCCAAAATCAATAGTTTTTGAGAAAAATGAATTTTTAACCTTTTTTTAAAAACTAGGGGCCAAAACCCGCTACGCTCGCTTTTCGTATGCGGCATTCGGCCCCTAATAAGGCTTATTCGTAAAAAAGGCATAATTGACAAAACCCAAAGATTGGATCTGATAGAATGTTACCGCTACATATTCTTTGGTTCTTACATGTTCCTTGGAAGAACTTCACGCTATTTTTAATTGTGTAAAACCTATGGAACACCTTGCGTATTTGCTGTCCACGGCGATTTTTCATAATTTGGTGACTTACGTGTACGTATAGTTAATAGTTATTTCTAAGAAAACAGTGCTTCATGTGTTTATAAAAACTATGGAACAGCTATTATATCTTTCTACTAATGGCACCTTTTCATCTGCCGATTTACACATGCTCATAATCGATAATCATTGTTCATGTAAGGTTGCCGTGAAAACAGTTATCCATGTATATCCATAATCCTTTGCAGATTGGCTTATTTAGCACCGCAAAATATCCAAGTTGTATTTCCTATAATGCCGTAGTTAACGCCGCCAAATATTTCTACTGGTGGCAAATACCCAAGCTGAACCTAACTGGTATTACTATAATATACATTTGCATTATTTTTCATTTTCGAAATACTGGGTGCTAACATTTTGGAACACACGTAGTACTTAGATTCACCCTGCTTGAGATAGCGTTTTTCCAGATCGTATCTGATGCCAAAATAATGCCTTTTTAAATCAGTTACAATTACGAGTAACTGATTTAAAAAGCGTCTTACGTGTAACTAACTATTAGAAAAAGTATTAAAAAAACGAATTGGCATCAATTTTAAACTCCTGTTATCTAAGAGAACTTACTATTTGAAAACGGTCAACTTTGCGTAACTCACTTGTTTATATCACCTACTTTAATTTGACGTAAAAATGGTGTAATTCTACCTCATGTTTGTTAATTTCACGCAGAAATTGCTTTGTTGCAAAAACATGAATAATTTTTTGCTGGCGAAAATTGCCAAGCCTGGCAGCCATTATGCTTATTTTTTCAGATTTTTATGAATATCTTCTATTATAATTTTAATTTCGAAATTTAACTCAGGTTAGCGGCTTCCCCGGAATTTTTCGAATCCGTGGTCACCGTGGTCAAAACTCAAATCCTCGCGGTTTCGGAGGAGATAGCAGAACAAGCTTTTGATAGCGGCGGCGGAGGCGGCGGCGACGGTTACATTTTTTAAGATTACAGCGATAACTCAAAATTTGACATTCAAGTGCAAATTTTAAAAAAAAAATGTACTTATTAAATAGGTTTCACTTTAATTTATTTTCTTAGCTGAAACTGTAACTAAGCCAACGTAATCATAAAAATGTCCAATACCACTTTAAAATTTAAATTCACAAGCCATTGCATGTATTTTTTTAATTTTTAACTCACACTTTTCCTTTCAAAAGATACTACTTATTTCAAACGATATTATGGCAGCAAGCGTACAAATTACAAATAAGATTTCTCCCATTAATCAGCTATCAATAAACGTATAATGTCCATCTAAAGGCATGTAATTCGTAATGGACGAGTTTTACTTAGCGCAAGTATAAACGCCAATATATGCACCGCCGTTCATTCTTTAGGATCATTCATCAACCGATCAAGTTATCACTGCTTTTACGCCCTTAAAAATTTAGCCACATCCGATTGTGAATCTCAAATGGCTATATGCTGTGTCGTGGTGCTAGCTTCGACTCTGCGTCGAGTAAGCACGTTTTGTTTTTATCTAGCTAATGAAGAAAACATGCTTGAGTGACGCAGAGTCCGAAACTAACTTACACGATAACACAACATACACCAGTTTGTAGCTCATAGCTCATATAAGATTTTAAGCGCTTAAAAGCTGCGATAACGTGATCGACGTTGAATAGTTGACCGATCATCCTAAACGATGAAAGAAGAGGTAGACTTTCGGGTTTTTTACCTGCGGTAAGTAAATCTCACCCTTCTTTATGAAATACATATCTTTAGATGGACATTAATACGTTTTTCGATAGCTGAATAATGGTAGAAATTTTATTTGTAATTTGTGCGCTTACTGCCATCATTTTTTAAAAATAAATAGCATCTTATGAAAGGAAACATGAAAATTAAAAATTAAAAAAATACGTATAATGCTTCTTTAATTTAAACTTTGAAGTAGCTTTGAACATTTATGATTACGTTAGCTTAGTTAGAGTTTCAGATATGAAAATAAATTAAAATGAAACCCATTTAATTAGTAGGGTTTTTTTAGGTTTGCACTTGAATATCAATTTTTGGATTATACAAGAAAAGGGTTTAAAATTCCATTTTCTCAAAACTATTGCTTTTCGTCCATGCATATGGGTGTTTAAATTGTAGAATTTTGACTCCCCTATCACGTGTTATCAGGAATACGTAGAGTTACCAGTAACCCTGTATATACAAAATTATATTGTAGTATGATTGGTTAAATTATTTTGATTTGAATTTTAGATAACACATTTTAAAAAGTGAGAATTGTCAAGCAAACTAACCTTTACTGTTTTATACATCTTTCAGATTATATTTTATTATATTTAATTTTTTTTTCATGTATTTATTTAATTCTTTCTAAGAACATCCCCAAAAATGTAGTCATAAATGTCCTTCACCAGGGTCAGAAATTAATTGTTTGTAGTTCTTTTTTTTTTTGGGGGGGGGGGGGACACAAACTTTGACTACAAATTATAAACACTTGAGTGTCCATGCATCAAGGCTAACAGACCCCAAATAATCACTCATTTTTCCAGTACGCTACGCATATCCAATCTGACCTTCACTCTTTTCCCAAAAGTATGATAGGTAAGAGAATCAAAAGTAGGTTATCGACATACAGTCAATAATAATGATGCACTTTTTAACAAATTTATCGTGACATGGAAAAGAATAGATGATGTTCCTGAAATACGAACAAAAGAGGGCATAAAACCCGAGACATTATCTTGTACTTTTAACTCGACATTATCTTCGACATGCAATTTAACATGAACTTACTTCAAAAAAGTTTGAAGGCTGTGTGATTAAACGATATTCCATAGAAATTTCTCGAATAAACTTTATTCGGATACGTACTGACGGAAATGTCTATTACAGTCTAGGTTCTTATCTTGGCCATTTCTTTTATCTTCAGGCAAGCTAGCAATGTTTTACAAAATTCATTGCACCACGGTATTAGAGTACCTTAATCTGCTCTTATTCTGAACCTCATGTGCGGTAGTTACGAAACATTAAATGGTTGCAGAAACCGTAGCTAGAATGGCAGTACCTGGTTGCACTCTACAGAATTTAACGCTTATATCTCGTAAGTATGCTTTTCTTTTAATATAATCTACTAATATTATAAATGCGAAAATTTGTTAGTTTACGTGATTTTTCCTCTTTCACGCTGAAGCTTTTTTGTTCGTCGATGAAAGGGGGAAAATGTACAACGATAAATTACTGCTGAAGTAGTGAAAGGCTAATGGAAAATTGAAAGGAGATATCTCCGAAGGAGGTTACTAAATCCCACAGCGAGAAATATGATGCAACGGATAAATATATATAAATAAGACACCCACAAAAGACGCTTTGTTTTTAACTTGGTGCCTGGACATTACATTAATATTTTTATCAGGCTATCTAGAATGAAATAAGGGTATTTCAAAAGAAAAAACTGTTAGATAATACATAAGACTATAAATTATTTAATTTACTTTTAATTTACACTTTGCACGTGTATTATTATTCTAATGCACATTTATTTATTTATCTACTACACTTAATCAAATGAAAAATATGGTATAGCTGAAATCTATATCTAAACATTCTAAACCTATGGTCAAGTGGGTGAAGACATAGAAAATGTACACTAATGTTAAATCAATTTCAAACTTAACTCTAAATATTTTATTCGCGTTCACGCAATTTTCTATTGCTCTTTTTGCACTGAGTACCTTGGCCAATGATCACCATCAAAATAAAAGTTATAATTTTCAAAAATTTAATTTTTAATCGGAGTTGAATCTTTTAGGAGAACAAAATCGGGGATATCCCTTTAGCGATTTTGAGATTAACCAACCCTTTGCGGTCTTTAAATTCGAACACAGGTGTCGTACTCATAGAGATAGAGATATGAAAACCAGGAGGTGGCATTAGCTATCTTCAGCCTTGGACGAAATGAAGTAACTGAGTTGGTCACAGTATGGCGGAACAATTAGTTTTGAGAGTTTTGATTGGAGCGGATCCAAAAGAACCGCGTCTGAAGGAATCGGTCCTTCAGAGGATCGGATCCGTAAGGACCGGATACTCAAAAGGACTGACTTTACCCACCACTAGACTATACTTCCATTTACTTGGTACGAGGTAGTAAAAATTGTTAAAATTAACACAATTTCAAGAAATATTAAAATTGTTGGTACAATTGAAGAGAGATATTGGAACTATCACCATGAAATAACAATGTTTTGTCACAGCAACATGGCGGCTCAGTTACAGTTTCGGCTTTACTATCCGATAAGTAATGCCATCTCCTGGTATTCATATCTCTATGGTCGTACTGTTCAGAATTTAATTTCACTAGACTAGCCTCTCTGTGACAAGTCCTCCGTCTGCCTGACTGCAAGCAGTTTTCGTAATGTATTCCAAATGAGCTGGAAAATCAAAATCGAAGGTCACTTATCCAACTCCATCCATTACAACCATCTAATCATTTGAATTTAATACTTATATTTTGAATGTTGAAAATAATTCTTTACCACTGAAATACATTCTTAGAACTCAAAGCTGTCATGCAGAAAGAGGACTCGCCGCAGAGAGGCTATGCTCATCTAAATGTTCTGTGATGGCTGATATCAAACAAACGACGGGAACGGTACAAGAGCTTCGGTAGATGAAAGTAGATATACGACCGCAAAGGGTTAATAATACGAGGCTGAGTCCAACAATAAGTTTCTCGGGTGAGTGTTAACAGAGGTTTGTATGAAAGACAAAAAAAATAATGATACAGTAAGGATAAGGTGTAACTTCCACATAAGTACTAAGTACGTTTAGACATTGTTATACCACTTTATAATCTTACAAAAACCCTTCAGGAAAAAATCAGGGCCCTGCATACGGAAGAAGCGTCGAACGGCTCGTGTGACTTCAGCATTGGTTCCAAAGCGCCTTCCGCTTTGATTCTTCTTCTTGAGATTCCTCTTTAAAGCCGAAACAAATGGAAGACTCCGGGTGCAAGATCAGGACAGTATGTCGGATTGTCAGGGCGTTCCAACTCTGGCATCCAATCATCTGGAGACAATTTTTTTCGGCATTCCATCTGGCTCGTAGATTTCTACGACGCGGCTACGAATTTCTGCTAACGATGCTCCACATGCCCCAAGAAAACAACCGCTCGCACTTCCCCCTTTGACCTTGAATTCAAAACGCATCATTTCTTCGTAACTATGTAGAACCTTGGTGGAACCCGACTGAGAGGCTCTGTAATAAAGAAATTCATTTAACTATTTTAAAGTCGCAATTGAATTAGAGTTGTTATAGCAATACTCAGGTTCCAAACACTTGCAATGAATGTGAAGAATTCAAGCTCTTGAAAGAAAACTGTTTTATCGAGAAGACAGTTTAAAATAAACATATTAAATAAAGTAGTCTGCTGCTGGAATAGTGTGATAAAAAAATAACTGCGTCTTTATCGGCAAGCTGTGGACTGAGTGAGAACCAACAGATGCCAGCAGGGCTTGATATTGTCGAGAACATACACTAGTCCGAGATAACCAACGCCAATTACAGATTTACAATAAATTTAGACCAATCAAATTAAAGTAATGAAGTAGCGATTCGATAATTTTGAAAGCCGATGCATGGCACCAAAATAAAGTATGTCCAAAAAAAAAAAAAGCACCAACAGTGGGGATGAGAAACACGCTACTACAAATGACGTAATAAATCTATTTTTAGTCCAGGAGGCTCCAGCGAGCCTGAAATAAATGCACAATAAAAGGCTATTTCTTGCGGGGGAATAGCGAAACACAAATTTTGAAAGCCGAAGTAATAAAGCCGCAAAGAGATATAAAAGTTAAAATGCTTGATTTCAAATAGATTAAATTTATAAAACTGAAAACAAACGATAGTGATATTAAATATGTGATCTACATCGCAGGCTCGTCTCCGCTTTGCGCAGGTGCTGCGACAGCACCATCATCTGCCTTATTGTGGTAGAACGAAACACGAAACCTAATGGTGTACGGGTGTCTTCCGTATTCAACCACAGTCTTTTTTTCTCGCTTTGCTGTTCGATTTCGTGGATAAAACTACAGAGTAAACTAGTTTTGGGACTCATCCTCGTTTATACCTGTAATTATTTTGCTTTCAAAAATTCTGCTGTTTCACACTGTCTTGTATTCATTTATGCCACATTATCATAAGAATTTTCAAGTTTTTAAACTGTAGTTGAGAAGTAAAGTAATATTGAGCGTATTGTTTTCTATTTGCAAACACCTTCACTGAGTCCTCCTATTTCCAACTGTTGTGTCATTGGAAGTCCATTCTAGAATTAAACTTGAGTAAATGAATTAACAGTTTAGCCATTAGAATTTTTGGGCTTAGTTTAAAAACTTATTAAACTTTAAACAGCATTTTCTGAGAATATTTTACTGATATCTGGAAAAGACCCTCATTTTTTGTTTTAACAGAATCTATCTTAATAAATGTTTAGTTTTCAGTTCCAGTTAAATATTTCGCTGCAGCGAGAAATTTGGTATATGAAAACTTCGTTATCGAGAGATAACGAATTTACCTCGATACTTACATACATCATAATCTTTTTTAATTGCAACCGGAGGAAACACTTTTATGAAACTGAGCTCATGTATAAACGGCGTGGTTAATATTAGGTTGTAACGAAAGTTCCCCGCCACCGCAAACATCGTCAGCACACAGTTCTCGTTGGCGTATTGGCTCATATTTTGTCAAACGATTTTTGGCATTTGAAAGAAAGAGGCTTACTTTATAACACTGTGTTGTGAAATCTGTAAAAAATATAGTTATCATTACGTATATGGTGTCCCAAATGGAACTATCACTCTAGAGGATTAGAACCATCCTTTACTTCCATTTGTGTTGCAAAAAGTCAGCTACATAATATCAACAAATTATGAGTACAGCTTTAAGTACTATTGTTGTATCATGTGACACTGTGCAGGTTTGGTACCGAAAGTTCAAAATCAGTTATCTAAGGAGTTAGAAGTTAGTTTTCAGGCAGATATGGCGGAAAACTTTCGTTACAACCTGATATTAATGATATTTATAACACAGCATTGATATTTACAACAATATACCGGGTGATTCAAAATAGATGTTAAAGCGATTATCTTTTAAACAATAAGTGATTGGAACGCACTTTCAATTAGAAAAGTTCGTCCAGAAAAGAGTAGCTTTCAGATATGGCAATAATATTTTTACAAGAGGCTGTATGTATATTAAAATACGAAATTTAATTTTTATACGGTCCCTCCTCTCCTATCACTCATATTTGGAAAGATGTTGGTCTGTGTCTGGTTGGATAAAAATAATCCCATGTTTCTGAGTGTAATAGTTACCAAAATATCACAAATTAAAATTTTTATCATTTGTCGCCAAGTACAAAGGGGATGTCTCAGAAGTAAAAAAAAATCTAAAGTTACTTCCTAATTGACATTAATTTATGTTAGTGGTCATTCGATAGCTGCATTTGACTCCTGGATATCCTGTTTTAGCTAGCATTTTCCTATAATGCAAGTCTAGCAACTTCTAGTGAAATTCAACCCACACCGTTACTTTAAAATTCTCTATCACACTTTGAAATTCCTTATTTAAGAGCTTGACATAATTAGTGAATGACCTCTTAAAAGGCTAAATTATCGGTAATTTCATAACGTAGTACCTGTCAGTTCAGGTAAAACTGTACCTGTTAATTTCAGATTTCAATACGTTTAATGGCTATTTTCCAACAAAGAGATCATCATTAACTGATAGTTGGTCCCCTAAGTAAAGAATGATAGTTGGTCCCCGAAGTAAGTTCCCGTCAAAACGGACGCCGCGGGTAAAGTGGTATAAGTCGTCATTTTTAACATCAAACATATCTCTAACTATTCCACTTAGTGACATGGGGTTTATTAATTAATTTTCATAGGCACAGCGCAACTTTTTTTTTCAGTTACAAGTGTTAGGAAATGAGGGACCGTATAAAAATTAAATTTTATATTTTAATATGTATAGAGCTCCTAGTAAAATGATTACCATATCTGAAAGCTACTCTTTATTTGACGAACTTTTCTAATTGAAAGTATATGTTTCGATTACTTACGGTTGAAAAGATAATCGTTTTAAGATCTATTGTGAATCCTTCGGTATATTTTTTAAGCTAACCTTGTTTTCCTTAGCGATAAGTTATTCAAATAATTTTCGATTTATTTGAATTCCCCACTTGTCAGAGCCCTATGTTTAAAAATTCTGCTGTTTATTTTTTTTCCGCCATTTCACTCGCATCAAAAAAATACACCGCATCGTTATTTTCCAGCGGAATAAGATCTTTTCACAGTGAATTCTTAGGCTGTCACTATCATTCAAGTCAGCTGTCACATCCACTGCGACCGTGTTTCCTTCAGGATTCGATATTTCACGGAACATGCAGCACTAAATGCAACCAGCGTTCTGAGTGCATAGCAAATGGATATAAGCTAGTAAATCTTAGCTTTGTTGTTAAAGGTACGAGAGGAAGGGGGGGGGGGGGGGGAAGCGCACAAAAATGCGGCCGGACTATGTAAATCTAGTAACTGAGGTTTCGTGAGTCCGTGTATGTATCCGCATTTGTTACGACTCTCTGATTTAGATGGGAATTCGAATTTGCTGTCGTTAAGTGGAACGTCAGCATGATATGATATTATTTAACAGGCCAGTTCACCTGCATAAATGAAGGTGTTTTTATCGTAAGCAACCATAGGGAAGGGGATGTACGTCACCACGCGTCGAATGACGTAATCTGTTTATGTCAGAATGTCACTCACAAGAAAAGAATTCTCAATCAATGAGCAAATCATGTACCAAAATACAAGGAAAGAAATTGGTACCAGTAAAAAAAAAAATTGTTTCAATTTCTGGCAGTAAAACAATTCTTATTTGTATCAATTAACATTGCGCTCAATTTGTAAGGGACACTCAAGTGAGAACGGGATTGACTGTATAACAAGCATGGAGCGCTAGTTGGTAATGCTATCGGGTGTTTGTATAGAAGTGGTCTCTATTGGGAATCAGAAATTAACAGTGTGAACATTCACGACTGAGAAGGAACTGCGACGAGTAGTGCATTTTTAACAGCTGAAGGAAGATCAGAAAGTTAGATTCATTCCTGAAATGTTTGCTGTATATGGTGAACATAATATGTGACGTACGCATGTGTTTGAGTGGGCAGCATCATTCTGTTGCAGGAACCCTTAGATTGAAGTTTGTTTTCGATTGCGAGCAGAAATTTCGCTGGGTATCTCTTACATATCCTTCACACACACACAAACATACAGTCCAGATCTCTTCCCTCGCATCTTCCGTATTTTTGGAGTCCTGACGAAAGGCATTCGTGGTTGTCTATTTGCTTTGGATGAAGAGGTGCGCGTCCGAGTACAGTCATGATTCCATAGGCAACACCACACATTTTTCCATGAAGGCATTGACCGTCTTGTTTCACAATATGATAAATGCATTAACAGTTACAGTGATTACTTTTGAAATAATTAATATTTACTTTTTCTATCAGACACGTTTTGTTTTGACTGCGCCTCATATTTCATTTTTGTCCACTTAAAATAAACAATTTCATAATCTATTTTTCACTATGTTAATCAAGTATAGTTACTGTAGTAATAGAAACCAGTGTTGCCACTAAAGCTGCTAAATTCAACAATTAAACGAAAACTAAATTCATTCTAGAGTTCTTAGATTAGGAAAATAAGACATGTGAACTGAATGTAACATTAACTTACTGACGCATTAAAAATACTCATATCATGCTGAGCTCTTTACCATTCTGTTTCTGATATGTGGCAACATTTCCTGCTTCTTAAGAGAGGCAGCGACATCTAGTGTTCGAGAAATGGAAACCGTTTTGCAACCTTTATCCAAGTAAGCAATACCTAACCTTAGAAAATATGGATATTGCGGAAATTCTGAATCTTCTGCTTAAAATAAATAGTAGCTATGCTATTTTTTTTTCACAAATAATAATTTGATACATATTTAAATCAGTGGTGAAACCAAGTAAAAAACAAATATCGAATTACTTTCTATTTACTTTGGAGGTAACTTGTTAATGCAAACTGATTTATAAAGCATGCGTTCTACCAGCAGAGAACTTGCTTATACTCAAAAAATCTATTATACGGTACAAACAAATTTAAAATTTGTAGAATGTGTGTGTGCTCTTTTAAAAAAAAATCTAATTCAAGCTCACCTTACAATGTAAACCGCAAACACGAACGTCATTAATCAGTTTCTTACTATGGCCTTTAACGACAAAGTTATTTTCATTAATGAAAGGGTTAAATAAAGATGAATGCGAACGAGGCAGCAGAGATTGTTATGCAATAAGAAACAGGTACATTTCCCATTACTATACAGTCCTCACTATCCACTTTGCAATCTGAAATCTTCCGCACTTTCAATAACTTTCACATGAGGACTGAGAAAAAAAAATTAGGGATATTTTATAAATTCAATGACTTTCTCAAATAATTTCAAGAAATATATACCGCACCAGGTAACTACAGTCTCTCATAAATAAATAACGGCCCTTACACTAAAAAAAAAAAAAAATGTGCTGTTGATTAAAAAAAAATTTGGTTTTCTCTATTTCAAAGAAATATGTTTGGTGAATTAACAAAATTTTTGCCAATCGCTTACTGTTAATTCAACGAAATATTTTTTTAATTTAACAAAAATTTTGTTAAATACAACGAAATTATCCGGCTTAAATAGTGTCAACCATATTTTTGTAGAATCAACAAAATTTTGTTAAATTCAGCAAAACAGTTTTTTCCGAGTAGATTACATCTAGGATAGAATTTTCAAACCCATATTTCTCTACAGCACAAATTATACCTTGATTAAAATCTACGTCCGTATTATTACGAATCTTTGAGGTGGACTGCTCTCCAGGAGTTAAAATTTAGGCCAAATTTCGTATTCTACGCTTCAAATAATTATATTTTGCACTTTGCTGCGTGAAAATCGGGGAATTAGAAAGCGAGCTAGGGAACATACGGGTTTCCCCGCAATAGCATTACGTAATCATTATAAGCGACCAATAGGAAACATTGAATTAGAATGCTGTCGAAGTTAGCAGAAAGTTCGCGAAACAGGTGAGAAAAGCAAGAACGGGCTGGTCTTCCTAGTTTCAAGAGATAGTTGTCAGTTGTAGCTAGCAGAGAAACGTTAGTTCTGCTTAGAAGTTCTGCTTCGTTGTATGGCAATATTATAAGCGACGCTTTCTCGCTTGTTTGGAGAAGCCTATTTTTGAAGGCTGTTTGTGAATTCTTTATTGATGTACGGTGAGGAGAAGCTTAGAGTTTTGTTCGAGAATTTCCACTGAAATTTAGCCTGCGGAAGGATTTTATTGTACGCGAAATGAAATATGAGAAGACTTCTGTGATGAGCCGACTGTTACAAATCACGTTACTGCTTGTTAATTCCTGTAAATTGTGCACAGCAGATTACTCGTCAAATTTCTAGAACCAATATACCAAGAATAAAACCTGGAACTAGAAATAGAAATAGGACCTAGTTTTCTATAACCAACAAATAATGTGTTCAAGTGTACTGATTATTAGAACTTTACATACATACTGGACTTTAAGTTACGAATCCGAAAGCTAAGCAGAATTTTCTGCAACCGTACGAATTGGTGCAATAGGCTTTTATTGCAGTTTACTAGCGTTTAGTACCTTTGTACGAAACTTAAATAATCATGAATCTAAATTCACCCAATAAAATATTCATTAATAAAATATATTGTTAAAGACATATATGCTTTTGAAAAAAAATCCGAATACGCATACGTTATTTAAAATAAGGTGATTCCGGGACTTATACCGCACATTTTTTTGAATTTGTGTAGAAAATCCCAGGTTGCACATACAATAAAATAAATCATGCTGGGCTATTTAATGTAGAATATAAAACACGTATACTGCGACGAAAAAGTATTTAAAAAAATTATTAATATATATACTTTTTAATTCTCTAAAACTTTGCACTGCCGTTATAAAATAATGGCAGTGCAGACGCCGCTCTTGTGAGAGAGTTATACCGTGCCTGTCATAAGAACTTAATGAAATAATAAATAAAAATTATTAAATAAATATGCATATCTGGAATATAAATACCAATGTAATGACAAAAAGAAACTTAATTAGTGCGAAGAGACACTGGTAGGTTTAAATCAACATGAGTCTGCCGACTTAGTTCACTGCTAAATTTAAATTCTTTTTCAATTGAATTTTAATTGTTATTTCACCAACAACGTAGCATCAATGTATCTGAGAGGGAAAAGAGTAAAATAATGTTTACATTGTTTTATTTGTTTTAACATTGTTTTATTCTTTTACAAAATGTGTGCATTTCTCATAAAATCTGTTGACAAATTAAAAATTTATCCGGTTTCTAAAAACAAAATTTCATTTAAGCCAGAACGTTAGAATGCAAAATTAGTAGTTACAATTAACGAAAAATAACATGCTAAACTTGGTGAGTCTGTGCAAAATGAAAGGGGGAAAATGTTACTAACACTTAATTAAATCCAGAAAATATATTCCAGTAACATAAATTCAGTAATAGAAAAAGTAAGACAAGGAGAGATGGGTCTGAAGTTGCAGCCCCATTAAATATCTTTGACAGACCAGACATTTTGTCTGAAAACGACCAATACCAAGGCCATTACCACTTTTCTAGGAGGAGGTATTTCGAAATGAAACATCCCACATGTGTAATAAGAGAGTATTTGTTCGTGTAGTAATATTTGGAACTTTTTACTTGTTGCTCAATTGTGTATTTTACCCTACCAAACCTTATCTTTCACTTTCTGAAAACAGAGACATGCTATTCCGAAAAGTTATTTGCAATTAAAGTCTGACCAACCGTCCCAAATTTTATCTGACAGTCCCATATATAATTGGAGGTTTATCCCGTATTTTCCTGTATTCTCATTCCTGTGATAACCCCCAAAAAATTTAGCCACTCTTTGTTAAAATTACGATTTTTAGATCCAACCAATTTGAAATAAAAAGTTTTTTCTCTTCTTTTTTTTTTAATTTACAAAGAAGAGCGCAAAATCCAAACTATTGTAAATCCTGGTAGTTGGGAAATTAAATGGGAATTTTTTCTTTACATAATGAGCTCCCCGTTCTACTGTGGTGTATGTCATGACTTAAAACAACCCCCGCCTGCTCATTGAACAAGCAGTCTAAAAGAATTAGTTACCGTTATCTACCTACAAGTACCTAACGGTAACCATTTTTTTTTACCTCTGTGTGCGTGCGTTTGGTAATGGTTTAATCCACTGATTAAAATTTTAGCAAGAGAAAGAAATCAAAATTGATACACTGGCATTTTCAGCAATTTTGTCCTCGCCACCCTTTTCACCCCCCGCCCCTCCCCTTAAGTAAGTGCCCCGCATTTAAATTAAGAAAAATGGTCACTTTATTACAATATTCAGCGGTTTCTGACAACCCCTACTGTATTTAACTTAAACTTCATCTAATCTCTTTCATGTGGTATTCAATAGTTTGTTTTTTATTGTTTTTGTTTTCCTTTCTTTATTCTAAAGTTAAAAATTAATAAAAGAAAAGTTCATAAGTATCAAAACCTTCTCTATACCAAATGCTACGGCGAACTAAAAATGGCTGTTATAAAAGTAATGAGAAATACTTTCTTGTACTGTGCATATTTCCGTTACTTAAATTACCTTAAATTATTACTGAGGCACTCTTACTTTCGGCATATATTCCTGCACATGCGGCAAAGAATTGGATTGATTTACATCCACCGTCATTTTTTTTCTGGAGTCTGGCATCTCCAAATCTCACACGTGACGTCTTCGGTGGTCGATCTGATGGATGTCTATTTCGGTTCCTGGAACGATGCAAAGTCACGATTCTGAGTACTCATTACTTTTCGAAAAAGTTCCGAATGTTTGTCGAGAAATAAAATGCTAGCTTTTGTGGAGAAAAAATTTATTTTCTCCACCTATAAATACCTGGAGCCTAAATGTATTAGCAGTTTTTTTTCCCCCCAAATCTCAGAGTACATAAAATTTGTACAAGACATCAATCAGTGAACTAAAAAGTATTTAGTACTTTATCGGTAATGTAAAGTGCCAATTTCAGGGATTTCTTCTAGCTATTACATAGTTACGGTTATGATCGTTATGATTACAGTTACAAGATGGTTTTGATTTGAATATTGAATAAAAAGCTTATTGTTACATGATTTAAATAAAACATTGACTTTAAGTAATGTTAAACTGTCTACACATAACAATAAATACTCAAAAGCTTAACTTCTGAAAAAAAACTAAAGTCTACAAATTATAAGATATATTAAACAATTTTTTTAAGCACATTATTAAGAACTCTCGTCAGTGTGAACTTTCGAGGACCGCCATTTTTTAAACGCACTAACCGTTATCTGTATTGAACTATGCAAATATTTCGATTATGCAAACTATAACAGGTTTTCATGCTCCATATATACAGGGTGTCCATAATTAAACTTGAAATTTGAGAGCAGTCTGTAGCAAAAACTATTGCAGCGGAATAGCATGAAAATGGGGTAATGGGAATGATGGGAATTTTATCGAGAAAAAAAATGAGTTTCTAAAACCACCCCCAGGTGGCGTATCATAGCTGTGTTGAGAACATAAAAATAATCTACAAAAGTTTACAAAACATGCTCGATATGATGTCCACCAAAGTTTGCTGCCATCTGGAAGCGTAAAATCTCATGTTCGGTTGTACTCCTCCACAGCCCGTTGTGTAAAACAAGTGCTCAGCCGCCATTTCGATGACGACAGAATCATCAGCCGGCAATTTCCTACAGCTTGGCCTCCTAGATCCCCCGACTTGAATCCTCGCGACTTTTGGTTGTGGGGATACCTCAAGGCCTTGGTCTACCGTGATCCCATCCCATCTCTCCGACCTTAAAAAAAACATAGAACACCGTGTGCGTAACATTACCCAGGTCATGCTGCTTTCAATAGTCGAACATGCCATCTTACGCTTCCGGATGGCAGCAGACAATGGTGAACATCCTATCGAGCATGTTTTGTAAACTTTTGTAGATATATGTTCTGAATAAAGCTATGACACGACACCGAGGGGTGGTTTTTGAAGATTTGTTTGATTTTCCTCGATAAAATTCCCATCATTTCACTGTGCCATTTTCATGCAATTCCGCTGCATAGTGTTACAGTAAAAACCCGATATCAGTCAAAACCAGAATTAACTAGGGAGAACGCGTTTTAACTCAGAGCGGTAGGCAAAACCCGAATTAACTAGGGGAAACGCGTTCTACAGTGGCGGCTCGTGGGATACAGCAAGTACAGCCGGGCTGCACTTGAGATTATCAGCACATACTTTAAAATAATTTATTCAACTAATTTTTCTAAATTCAAATTAGAATTATGGAATTCCTATGGTAAATTTAAAAAAATCTCTAAAAAAAAACCAAACAAAAAAACGTATTGTGGCCAGATCGCTCATTCAGAAAAAAAGCACTTTAATCTTCCCGCAATTCAATTGGGAAAATCTTTGGTTCAGCCCAGAGCGCTGATAAGAAAATTGGCAGCACCGTTGCCATGACAACGGTTACGTAAGCATTTCCTCCGGCATAGGCTATAATGGGGGTACGCAGCTAAGACTCAGCTAGGAGCTCAGCTCATTCAAGATTTTGAAAGGTCGGCAGCACTTGTTAATTCGACTCACTGATTGGCTGGAGAAGTGAGGGAGGGGGTAAAGAGAATATATGCTCGGCAAACTCTGGACTTTATATTGCTGAATTTATCAAGAAGGTAAGCCTGAATAAACGCTTATGAATGGACAATTACCCATTAAAGCAGTATTGTTTTTAAGTAAGCAAGAACTGGCATTTAGAGGACATGGCGAGCGAAAAAATTCTTTAAACATAGGAAATTTTAAAGAGCTTTTAAAATTATGGATATCTGAATTAAAACAACGCCTTTTTATGAGGGCATCACTGACCGATTCGCAAGTTTAAAAGAAAGGAGGATTGATTTGACTTATAAAAATAAGTACGTTTTCTTTTTTTTTTTCTTTTCTTCTCAAGTTATCGTTACAAAAGAAAATTCTAAGGAAACTTCGAATCAGACACGGATGAATGCAATTTTGAGGATAAGAGCGTCTGGTTGAAATTTATGTCCATTTTATGGAAAAGTAAAATTGGATCACTTACTTTTTTATGTAATTTCTTTTTTTTTTCCTCGATGAGGGCTTAATCCGCCAGCTTTCGAATTCTATAACAAAGATTTTAGATTCCTGTCCGGAGGAGGGGGGGGGTCATATGCTTCCGGCTGCACTAACAGTTTTGACCACGGGCCACCACTAGCGTTCTAACTGACAGCGCTAGGCAAAACCCGAATTAACTACGGAAAACCGGATTTATTCGGTTTTTGACTGATTTGTTAGACAATAATTTTCACATCTATCAAAAATTATTGCATTATTTCAACGATATGTTTTATCACAAGTTGTTTTATTTTTTTTAGGGCGGGGGAGGGGGGTCTCGCAAAGGGCCATCGGTAGCATATTTTCGATTAGGGAGCAAGATAAGGATTCCGGTTCAACTCGCCCATCGATTTGATTGATAGCTATTGGCGTAGATGTTACTGAACCTCGCCCGTATTCATCACTTGTTATAACATTAAAGCTATTTTGTTTCTTATCTAACAACTGTAATTTTTCAAAAAATCTATTTTCCCAATTTTTAGTGCATAAAGCATTAACATTCCGGAATCACTTGGGAAAACGGGTTTTCCCGAGCGCTGTCAATCAGTACGCGTTTTGCCTAGTTAATTCGGGTTTGCCTAACGCTCTCGGTTAGAACGCGTTTTCCCTAGTTAATTCGGGTTTTAACTGTAACATTTGTACTATCTTGCAATTAAAAAAATCTCTATCGTTTGGTACGAAAAGGATGTTTCTTCTATCGTAATTTCTTGTGTTACTCAAGAGATGAAGCTGCCTGTCTCGTGTGTTTGTGTTTAATCTTCAAACATTTTTTACAGTTTTCCGCAAAACTTGAATAGTTGAAACTAACCTCCTTTTTGTAGCAAACCCTTATATTTCCGATTTTGAGATACACTATCTCCTGTAGCAAACAAACAAAAAAATAACACCACGGCTGTAACTTTATGAGGCGATAGAAAAATTCATCTGAGCAAGCAATTTTTTGGTTAAAAAAATATCCAAAAAGGGATCATACAACGTAAGCGATGAACCACTTGACGCCACCGAGATTGAAACAGAATAACAATGGCTCTGCACATTGAGGTTCGTTGGATAGTTCTGACGCAGTCGTGAACCGCTCGTGGAACGACACTGCTTTGTATCGCAAAAAATTGTTTATAGTCCGAGTTTTCGGTTCCTGAAAGGATGCAAAGTCACGATTTCGCGTACTCGTTACTTCTCGAAAATTTTGTCGAAAAATAAAATGTGAACTGCGTGGGTAGAGGAGAATAATTTTTTTTCAGCCTTTCCGTTTCGAAACTCTGTTTCACAGATTAAAATTGTTGTAGAACAAATGTGCAAATCAACCATCTTCGCCATTTTATTGCAGGTTTTGAGTGTACTCACAAGATATACCGAACTCATACTTTCTAGTTCCTTGTCGAGAATGAATAATGTAAAATACGGATTTGGGGAGATATTGCAATTTTAAGATGAAGCATGGAGAAATTATTCTTACATAACGTACGATATCGATTTTAAATAATTGACATGAATATTGAATAGAAGATCTAATTTCCGGTTCAACAAACTAACTACTATAAAATAATTAGCTGAACAATATATTCCAACTTTTCTTTCATATCTGTCGGCAGTCTGCATATTAATTATGTAGAACAGAAATGGCAGTTGAAAGTACAATAACAGTTTTTTGCAATTCTTCTGATCGAAAATCTCTTTTACACAACTATTAAAAAGGTGTTCAAATACACAGAATAAAATCTTCGTATTTTTTCGTTTGTCTCGTTTTTATAATTTAGTACTGAGCCCTAACTTCTTTTTCTAAACTTCGGTATTTTTTAATACGTCATTCTAACGTTTTTTTTCTTACATTAATTTGTATGCGACTAAGCTATAAGAAATTGCTTTGTATCCTTTTTCATTAACAGCAACAGAAAAAGTTTTTGACATATTTAAGCTTTGGCTACGTCAATCTTGATTCAAAAGTACAATTTTTTTCTTAAACATAAGGAAGTAATTTATTAAGGCTCATAATTTATGATTGTATTTAATTAATTAATGATTTATTCCCTCTTAATAACTTTATATGTTAATCATACTTAAAATACATTAAATAAAAGCATAAATAGTAATTAAAAATTTAAAAACGGAAAGCTACATTTATTTAGAGCGTGGAATGTTTCAATATAAATCACAGACTTCTCTTAAACGAGTACAGGAAGTTCCAGTTTACTCGTATACATTACTTTACTATTCTGATATATCCAGATCGCTCAAGGAAGACGTGTTCAGGGGAAAAGTTTCAACTGCAAACTAATAAATCACATCTTCAAAACTCTTGTCGGAAAGATTAAGAAAATTTCAAAGTTTATGATTAGTGCTTTAATTAAATCCCCCTTTTGCAAATTCCGTTCAGAAATTATTACGTCATGCAGTTGCTGTTTTGAGCATCCTTGATTTATTTCGGTTAAGTTTCGGAAATCACTTGAAACGTTAACTGCCACAAAGTCAACCTGCATCAATCTCACTGCTGACGTAAATCGTCAATTTCTTACGAGTTGTGACTACAAAAATGTAACATTCACACGTACATATTTACTAATTAGCATAAAACAATATGTCTGTGAAATGAGTTGCTAGTCGAATTGTTCAGTCTGGATCAATGCCACAACGGAAGATTTGAGAAGTATTCAAATCCTCCCCCTTGTGGTGCAGTTCATTACATATTCTTCATTAGTTCGGAATTTAATTTCCGTATTCTAAATTTAATACTTTTTGTCATTGACTTTCAGGCGCATACGAGGTGTGTCTCAAAAGTTCGGTGAATGGTATTAGAAAAAAACAAAACAGAAGATACAAATAAGTTACCTTTATTGGCCTTCAAAGGCATTGCCATTGTACACAACACACATTTGACAACGTTCATAAAGCTTCTCAAAACTGTCAGAAAATGCCTCTTTCGGAATCGATCGCAAAACGGATGTCCTAACGTCATTGGATCGCGTCCGCAAAACGTGGCCCTTTTAGGACCTCCTTCATGAGGGAAACAGAAAGAAGTCCGCTGGCGCCAGATCAGGGGAGTAAGGTGGATGATCGAGAACAGTTACACAACGCTGAGCCAAGAATTGGCGCACGCGGATTGCAGAGTGAGCAGGCGCGTTATCGGCTTCCGTCCTGTTCACTTGCACCAACATTCCATGTGTCTCCGTAGCCGTTTTTCCCAATTTGTAACAGAACTTGATGTTCACTCGTTGCTCCATTGCACGGTGACACTACCTCTCACACTGACTGCGTTCGACTGCCCGTAGCGGGTTTTCCCATGACAGCCAGGAGGCTTCCTGCTAGGTGGCGCTCCTTAACATGTCTCTGGATCGTCGTGTGCAGGCGCGTGCGCGTAGCGCATGTTGCCGTTGAGATATGGGACCATTCACCGAACTTTTTAGACACACCTCGTACATTACTATTCGTAAATGAGTATTGGAAAAACTACCACATGGAAACAAAAAAACTTGAATCCTACCCCCTCCTCCGAAATTTTTTCCTGGCTACAAGCCTGGTTTGGATATAAGATTTTCGAAGTGAAATTTACTTTTAGTCCTTTCGTCTAAAATTGAACGTTTGTCATACGTTCTTATCTTAACATCAAGGATGGAAGAAATTGTTCTAAATCCCAGGAACTGGACAAAATTACCCAAGTAGTAGCTACAACAGTATTTTAGTAGTCCTTTTAATGTTTTTAACTACTCCAAGCTAACTGCTTAAACTTACAGGAACTGAATAGAATTACCCGGGTAGAGCTGTTTAAATAATGCAGCACTCTTTTGATGTTTTAACCACCTTAAGGCCCCACCACGGTCGAGTGAATAAGAAACTGAACACTGCAGACGGCTGCTGAAGTGTGAAGGTCCCCGCATTTGGGCCAACGCTCGGTTGTTGATCTAACAGTCTGGAGCTTTGGGCTGTTTTCTCCAGATATAACGTGAAATCCTTAAAAAGTTTTCTGCCCAGTCAACTAGGCAGATGCGCTCCTCGTTTAGACTTCTCATAACACACAAGTAAGCAATAATAAATACAATTCACCACTCCAAGTCCTGAACTTCGAAACCGGAAACAAGGAATATGTCTAACTCCTGGAACTGAAAACAATTGCACGCATGATAGTTGCTTGGGTATTTTAGTTTCTCTTTTTAAGTTTTTAACCCCTCAAAGCTCTGAACATTAAAACTGGAAGGGAATCTTCAACTACCAGAAACTGAACAGAATTGCTCAAGCAATATTCCATGGCATCTCTCATTTCATGCTTTTATTTCCCCCAAGTCCAGAATTTCTGAAACAATATGGAATAACATTAATTGATCAAATAATTAAGAACTCATAAGTGAATGAAATACAGCATGTTCATTTGACATTTAACGTTTGTCATCTGAGTGACAAACAGAGAGTGGAAATATACTAGAGGAGGAAAGGATGAACCATGTGGAAGAGAAATGTGGAGAGAGGCTAGGTTTGTACTTTATTGCTCTATTTGGCGGACAGCAAGTGTAAACTACGATCCAAATTTACTATCATCAAACGCATTACAAACCTTTTCCGAGAAATAAAATAAAACCAATCGCCTGTAAAATGTTGTTCCACAACTTTTCTAAAACAACTGATTGTATCTGTTTATATATACCATTTTTCCTAAAATTTAATGATGAAAATGGAAATTATCGCTCTGTAGAAAACTAAAACGAGCTGGATGCGCAAGAATCATTCGCGTGAAATCTTGCCACAAGTCAGCTGCCAGGATAAATGCCTCAAGTGATGGTTACCACATCGCTTTTATCCTTTGTATCAGCTCTGTGGCGACAACCAAATGAGCATCTTTTTGACCAAATTATGCCATTGTTTCCTACAGTACATCATACCATGGGATAAGCTTTTGTAGTTCACTGTCATAGAAGTCTGCCTCCTGAGGAAGGATCCAGACTGTCACAGTTTTTTGCGATCATGGTCAGTGGAAAAGTGATTTCCGGACAGGAAATGTTTGCTTCCAGTGACTTGTACCTGAAGAAATTCTTTAAAGATATCATTTTTTCACCGACAAAGACTGCAAATTGCTGTTACACTCTAGCTCCTTTCTCATTCGGCAGGCTTCTTTTGACACTGGACTACAAAATTCATCCCACGGTAGGGCAAGTGTTACAGTTCAGGTTATTCTTATAGAGAAGTGTCTGAAATGTTGCTGTTTCTTTTGCAATAACTTTTTCCGAGTAATAAAATTTTGTTCCCTTTTATTGGCAGCGGGAAACTTACTTTCCGGGGAGCCTTCGTAATATAATGTAAAGAACAAGAAAAAAAACATTAAGAGAACAATAAAAGAAAATTCGCGTTTTTCCCGTTGGAATACATTGGGAAAGCTGTTTGTTTGTCACGCAGAAGGATGTTGTCCCCAGGTTGTTAGTCTCGTCAAAATGCCCTAAGGAATTATTTGCATGTTGAGAGCCTTCGATTGCTGTCACTACTAAAAGATACGCTGCCATCCAAAATCGTTTTTGAAAGTTGTTGCTATTCCCGTATGTACAGGTTTTCTGAAATTAAACGGAGGAATTATGAAATTTTGCGTAGGATATAATGAAGGCATAGGAATTTGTTTGAGTGAATAAAAACAATAGTTCAAAGATTCGCCACTAGGGGGCGTTCCATGGTTTGCTCGATCACCAGACCTCAATCCATGCGACTTTTGGCTTTGGGGAAGTTTGAAACGTTTGGTAAGTCGTTTTAATCCAAGAACTTTGCCTGATCTTAAAGACAGCATTTCACAACATGTTTGTAACATTTCCTCGAACATACTGCGTTCAGGTGTGGAACATGCTCTCTAACGATTCCAGATAGTAGCCAGGGGATGCCCTAGGGTATGTGGAGCCCCCCCCCCTCCCTTTTATGTTCTACTCAGTTTTTCAGTTCGAAGACGGCTACCCGATACGATGCTTACCGTGTCGGGCCGCCTCCCTGACGGTAGCTCACAATGATGGCCGCCATGTTGAACATGTTTTGTCGTAATAATATTTGTAAACTATCATAAATGTATGTTAAATGTGTAGTTCATTAATATACGCACCCTGGTAGCGACCATTTGAACTTTTTTTTTTTTTTTACGTCTTACACAAAATTTCATATTTTTCTCAACAATAGTTCCGTCTGTTGACAACTTTAAACTAGGGTCCTTTAGTTTCGGACAACCTGTAATTGTAATAAGATATACCCGCTTTTAAATGCGCAATTTCGAATACTTAGTTAGGTAGTTTAAAGACACGTTTTAAAAATAGAACGCCAGAGCCGAAAGCTTTTAGGTGTACGCTGTAATTTAGACGTTCCATCAAGCTTTTTTCCCCTAAATGCACACATGAGATCGCTATTGCTACAGTTCAACTGGAGAAATTGGCATGTGACACTGGAAGAGAAGGGGAGGGGAGGCAAAATATTTCCTAGAAAATATTTTCAAAGAGGTGATATCTGAATTTTCTTAAATTTTGAAAGTAATTCACCGCCATTTCCCCTAGCAAGTTACGCCTATGACTAGAGATAGCTATGCGCCATGGTTACCAAAATATAAAACAATTAACAGTATCCCTGATAGTGATCCGTACATACGGACATGGGCACTCTTACTTATGAGCAAGAAGGGTCATCATCTCCCTGTAGATCTCAGGGAAAATATATATTACCGTAATCATTTACGTGCTAGTGTGGTTCAACAAAATATGATAGCTTTCTGGGGCAGGTACTTTCGAGCCTATTCCAACAGTCTTTTTTACCAAAGCCTACGTAAGCTTAGGCTTGCGACGTGGTTTTCTTGCCATCAAACCACTCTTTAAGTCTTACCTGCACGGAACTCTGGGAAATTTGAATACCTCTCTCGTTTGAATTTTTAGTTAATATGCTTTTGAACATTCTCGAAAATTAAGCATGTTTCGCGTTAAAATAAATAAAAACTTCATCAGTCAAAGCCCTTCATCTCACTGAACAGAGGGAACTGAAAAAGATAAACCTTTGACTGAAGAAGACCGAAAGAGTTTTTGGTCGAAACGATCGTACTGTGTTATAAATAACATTTCATGCGTGTTTTTATTTTTTCACGAAGTTTTCATTTATTTTATATTTTAACACCAGAGTGTTTGTTCCATGTATCACGTAATATCCTGGGATTGTTATGAGTTTTCTTTCGTTTCGTTGTTTTTTTTTTTTTTGTAAGCTGCCTCCTGGATTCCTTCTCTTTTTAACCCATTTATGCCTAGTGTCCCTTTTTTGGGACGGCATTTTCGCAAGAAAAACAGATTAGTGGAGCAATTTGGAGCAAGAAAAAGTCACTTTTGGAGCATAAGAATGTCAATTTTGAAATGCAATCAAAAAAATGAAAATTAAGGAGGTTCTTAAAAACTCTTAGCTTATAAAAAACCAGTTTTTTTTAGTTTTTTTGGGGGGGTGGGAGTCAAAAGCTTAAGAAATAAATAAAAAATTCAGTTATTTTATACATTGCTATACAAAATATCTATTTTAAATCAAAAATACAATATTAACTAAACTATATTAACCCATTTATGCCTAGCGTCCATTTTTTGGGACGGCATTTTCGCTATCAGTCGAAAACGGTATTTATTTTTCTAGGCTTCATTCACGAGTATTGAACCTCAACTCCACAAAATATTTTAGCACGACCCAGTAGGATGTTGAATTTTCAATTTTGAATTTTCGATTTTAAAAGTAATCACCCCTTTTTCAAGAAGTTGACATCAGAAATTTATCTATTATTGCTGGCATTATCAAAAATCCAAGAAAGACTCAAAAATAGCAGAGCACAAACAGGTTAATATTTCTTACGGAAATTCTTCACTCCCCTACATTGCCATCTATTTCATATGTGAAAGCTAATTTGGCTGAAGCAAACCAGATCTTTCATCAATTATGAATCGATTGCAAGTCATCGATTCTTTGATGAAATGTCCGAAACTTTTCATTTGCTGTGAAACATAAATTTTACATATTAAACTCTTAAGAATTTTCTAGGGCTATTTCATTCGGAACGTCTCACCAAGGACATATCTAAAAAGGGGGGGGGGGGCAGTGGGCCTGGGACCCCCCTCCAAAATTTTGATTTTTGTTACTAAAATGATGATGATTATATAGTCTTTCTGTGAAAAATTCTGCCATTTTTAGCGTCACCCTTAATAGAATATCCATCACGTGATTTCCTAAAATAGCTTGTTTCATAATAACATTAAATAATGATGATAATAAAAAGCAAGAAAATCTGAAAAACTCATTTTTACAAACGCACTCATGTGCAATATATTAAAAGCGTATCATAATAAATGCGTCGTCATTATTTGTCTTTCCTTTTTCCATTAAGTTGGAAAAGGTATCATAATCCATAAGTGTTCAGTATTTGTCTTTCTTGTTCCATGAAACACTTTTTAAGATTTGAAATCTATATTAAAATCGCTTACTAAAACTGTTTTACAATCTCCGTCTTGCATATTCCAGCTAAACTTCATTGTTATTTTTTTACACTAACGTAGACGCACATATAGATGCTAATTAATATTGCCTTAAAATAAGAGGAGGGTTTGGCAATTTCACGACAAATATAGAAAATATTGCCAAGCAGGGTTCAGTTTTGGCGATATATTATTTTGCACCAAACTGAGCAATAAACCTCCTACCGTGACAAACCTCGGTGACTTTTGACATGTTATTAACACCCTCCACCTCCGCTATCTGGCAACCCTTGAAAAGTGAGACGGAAGTTAACAGCACTCAAAATCCATAAAACAGATTAAAGATTACTCTGAACAACTCGAATCAAAACGTGTTGTTTGAACGTCACTTTCTTAACAGCTGTAAATCGCTGCCAACTTTACACTTCAATGTTGCCAACTCTTAAAACTAAACTAGAATAGTTTCAGAACAACTTCTCACAGTTAGTAGAGGAGCCCAGTGTGTTTTTTTTGGGGATTTACTTGAGCGTAGCAGATGAACATGGCGGGATACCTTTCACCCTGTTGAGCCTCACCATGGCACAGTGGTTATGCCATTGAAAATGGTAGACAGCCGAGATGTGAAGGTCGCGGGTTCGGGCGTCACCTCCGATATAGAAGGCCTCCACACCGATTCAAAATGGCCGACTCCGTAGTTCAGTGCTCTGCGTTCATTTGAATGAGTTTTGACCGAAACAGTGTCCAACCTTTTCTTTTTGAACAGTAAATAAAATATCCATTCACATGAAACTGCTTTTATGAGAATGAAAAAATTCTTCATAAGAACTTACCACTTTAATTTGAATAAACAATATCCATTTCATAAATTTATTACATCAAATTCAACGTCTTTTCACGGGGATTTATTTAATAGTATTCTTGTGTAGCAGTGAAATCACATTTAGATTAAATTGAATTATTATATATTGGAAAAGTCCTCTGAAGCATATTAAGTTTGTGGTTTAAACTATTAAAAGTATTACTTTTTTATAGAATATACTTAATCCATAAAAATCAATGCTTGATTAGCAAAATATCAGCTTTTTTGCAAGAGGGAAAGATGTTTTCATATTAAACACTTTTTTAATTGAGTAGCAGTTTAAGTAGTCAAAATGCAAATTTCTACTGTATTTGGGTAGAAAAAAAAATACTCTTTTCGGCATAAATACAACACTCATTTCAAGATTTTTACCAATCTAACAAAAATGTATGTAAAATTAGGTTTTTACGTATAATGCCGGCGGCGGTCCGCCAAGACAAAGGATTTTTCGCCAAGATAAATGCCGGACACATGAAATTATAGATAGGTTGCTATTCTTATGAGCCTAGAAATCATTAGAACAACGGAAGTGCTAGAGATTTATTGGCATTTGGCGACAAAATTCCTTATATCTAAGTGCTCTATACCTCTTGAATCATGTAATATAATCGAATAAATTTAAATACACCATAAAAAGCTCTTTTTAGTGCATTGTGAGTAACATGTAAAAATATTTTTATGTGTTGTTAGCCTCTTCAATTTTAGATATAAAAGAAATCCCCATTGGAAATACCACGTAAAAAATTTACATTTGGCTCATTATCTCGAAGCGGTTTTTTCAAAATTCGAATTATAAATAACTCAATAACACATGAGCAATATTAAAAGCAAGATTACATATTATTTAAGTACAGACAATATTCATGCATCATGGCAACCAATCATGTCAAGTTTTAACACATAATTCTATTAAATAATTTAATTATGCCATTGAAATTCGCGTAACTTGGCGACTATTGTCACAATACAATTAACAATAATGGAAATAACGATAAAAATATTTTGCGCATTTGAACAAAATTTTGAACATTCATAACTTAGTTATTTTTTATGATTTTACAATAAATTTGGTATCAAATTATTGGTAATGGAAAGATCTTTAAAATGATATATGAGACATCACTCCCACTTACCTTCTCCCTGTAGAAATTAGCTTCTGAACGAAGAGCTTATATCTGACAAGACAACTCTAGAGACAGAGAGTATATTCACGAGCACGTCAAAACTAGATGTAAACATGTGAATAAAGCAACGGAGTTTGGACTACGGAATGCGCCATCGTGTCAATTTCTGTATTCGGTGCGTAGGCCTTCTATATCGGAGGTGACGGTTCGGGTCCCATCGCGTGGGTGTCAATCTAACGGTCTGGAGTTTTGGTAGGTTTTCTCCAGATGTAATGTGAATACGCGTTAGAACTCCTTAGAAAGTCCTCCTACCAAGGCACCCCCCATCCTAGGCAGATACCCCGCGTGCAGGTTTGCCTTAACACACAACACATTTCACCCTGTTGAGTATTTCCACGATATATAAGCCCTGTATTTCTGTGTATATAAGGCCGTGCGTCTAGGACAACTCTTCAGATAGTAAAAAAAAAGTCGATCGTCAGAAATATTGAAGCGCGTCAGATTAAGGTAAGGTGGTTTAATTACTAGCTAAAAAGTATACATTCAAAAAAAATCTGACGATTTGAGCGTAACGTGAGGGAGGGGTTGGGCTACAAAGTTGCGAAAACAAACGTTGTCTTGGCATTCTCGAGCGCGGTTGAACTTTTTTATTTTGAGGAAAATAATGCAAGAACCACAAAAACGTATTATCTGCCGATTTCTACGAGCCGAAGTAATAAAAATCGTCAATGAAGGTTAGAGCATGCAAAGACAGCTCGATCAAAGATAGTGAGCACGCTCTTCGGTAGTGTAGTTGACAAGGAGTTCTACATCTCTGGTCCTCAACAAACAAGAACGGCAGATTTTGCGAGATAATTGTAAAATATCAAATTCAAAGAAGCTTTTTTCAAGTTTTCAATTCATCATTGGGGTGATCAGGAAATGGCTATTTTTATTAGTAACAAAACAATATATCTTAATCATGATATTTGTTATGTATATTCACTTACCGATAATAAAGTTACCCGAACAATCGACCATGAACTCATGTCCTGATTATAAAGAAGCCGATACAAAAATTGTATTTTTGGCAAGTCAAATAAAAGAAAATTCCACAGTTACGATCAGAACCACAGACACAGATATTGTTGTGCTTATGTTGGCCAATATGGAACATCTCCAAGCATCGTTTAAAATATGGATGGATCTTGGAGGTAACAATGCATGCCGTTATATTGACGTATCTGCTCTCTATGCTAAGCTCGGCCCAATAATTTCACTAGCGCTACCAGCTCTTCCCGCGCTAGCAGATACGATTACGATCCTGCACTTTACAGACGAGGCAAAATAAAAACACAAACCTCTGCACATTTTTATGGGTTCAAATGTTTTTCAGAAGACATTTGCAGATGTAGGGTAAGAGGATCATAATATAGAAGATTCTTTTGACATTTTACAATCTTTTATGTGTCACTTGTATGGCTTCAAAAAATTTGTTGACGTCAACCTAGCAAGAACAGAAATCTTTAATAACGCCTGCAAATGTGGCAGATCCGTCGCAGCACTTCTCATTCAACGTCCGTAATTACGATGCTTGTTGCTTGCCTCCTTGCCAATCTGAGATACGGCAGCACCTATTGCGAAGGAAGTATATTTCATACTTGTGGAGGAATGCACACAATGAAACGACGATTAACACGTTACCAACAGATTACGGGTGGAGAAATGTCGATGGAAAATTTGAAATGACTTGGTTCGTTGGCAATCAGTTATCTGATGATGCGTACGAAGATGTTGTCATAACACCAATTATTTACGAAACTTCAGATTGAGGTATATTTCTTTTTAATACTTTGATAGCATGTTACTCATAAAATCAGTAAAATATTGCTAACAGTTATAACGATTTATTGTTACAGATGCGGAAACTGCAGATAATATTGAAGATCCAATTGAATTATCAGATTTGGAGTCTGGCAATTCTTCATATAAAGACAAAGATTGAAACAAATTTTTTCAGCAGATGTATTCTATTTTTATATTCTTTTCGGTACTTACGTATTATCCGGGCGGTAATTCCCGCCGAACTATATTTTTCGTCAATTGTACTGGCAAACTGCTGCCAATCGTATTCTAAACCATCAATAATTTCACGTGTCCGGCATTTATCTTGGCGAAAAATCGCTCGTCTTGGCGGACCGCCGGCATAATACGTAAGTACCTTATTTTCTAAATTAAAGTCTAAATATATTTTTTTAACGTGTCTTTATTCGTCCCATTTTATGGTTATTAAAAAAATCATTTTTTTTAACCGTCAGATTAATAATACCCCTCAAAATAATCGTCAGATTTTAGGCTAGCATGACTGGAACATCCAGCTCAACCTTTTGTATAAAAATCCAACACGCTCGAGTCCTGTATAAAAATCTGACAAGCTCGCCCCATTTCAATATCGCGATTTTTTTTTTCTTTTTGCATTTTCAAAAACTCGCTACGAGCTTGGCTTGTGTCATTTCCGAAACGTCAGTCTTGAATGGGAGCATTTTTAAGATTCACTTAACAGCCCCTCTGAATATCTGACGCGCTCGAAATTTTTTTTTTCTATTTTCTATCCTTCCGGATGGCCACCCACGCAAGTCGGCAGATGAACATAACTTTGGTATCAAAGACACATTGGGGCACCTGAATTATCAATATCTGACGCGTTCAAGTATTTCCATGAAACTGTTTTTTTTAAACTTCTTTGAAAATCGGTAGACTCTTCCCCCACCACTGAAAGAGGAAACATTAACCTTTTATCTTTATCTGTACTACAAAATCTAATAGGTCCTCACGACGCTTGAGTAAATCCCCCATTTAGCATCATGGGCTCCCCTACTATGTATCACGCTGAAACTTAATAAATATATGTAATTATTTTCGTCTTTTATTACAAAATAACGGATTTTTAGACAATTACTGGAATGGCTTTTATAATATGGCACACTCTGTGTTTAAATCACAGTTTAAAAGACAATTGCGGCAACAATATTTAGATCACCCAGTATAGTAATGCTAGCGTTGCAGGGAAGGAGGAAATTATTTAATTGCCTAGTTTCACTCAAGAAGATGTGAAAAAAAGGGAAGTGTAATATTTTAAATTTAAATAACGAAGCTGTTTCATCATCATTATCTTCCTTCCTGCTTTATTTCCCAAGAATCAGAAAATGTTTGTATCGTGTAATTTGGCGAAACTTGTAAACTTTAAAAAAATACTTAAAAATCAAATTACGAAATTTCGGTATGAATTTTTCAGTTTAATTGAATATCACAAGAAAAATTCTAAGTCTTCAAGAGATTATATTAAAAATAAATAAAATAAAAGTTTTAAAAATACCTCTAGTTTATTTTATTTATTAGTAATGGAATACAAGAGTATTATTCCACGGTTATAAGTTCGCTACACTTTGATAATACATTCATGATCCATGAGCTGCTTTAAGAAGTAGATATATTGAGAAAAACGCTTTTAATTAAGTGAAAACTTGAAAGGAGCATTTTATAGAGAAAATACCTAAGTGTAGGCATTTATAACTTACTGTTCGAGTAACAGATGGCAGCACCACAGAATCAATATTAAAATCTCACATTTATTATTTTGAGTTTTGGAAGTTATACCAATAGCTTCTTCTATTAGTATATTGTATTGGTATACAAACAATTAAACTCAATTACATTTCCCTCGATCAGTATTTCAGAACGTATCTTCACGTACATCGACTGTAGTCAGTGACAGGGACTGATTTCCGGCAGGGTATTCGGGGCAAGAGCCCGGCCTCCAAAAAATAAGGGGAACCCCTAAAGTATTCTTTAAAACAAAAAAGAACATTTTGTTTTTAATTTAAAACAAAAGACTGTGAGTTACTTAATATTTATGTACAATTATTCTGTTTCAAGCTTATATTGCTTTAAGATAATGGGAATGCTGTTCATAACTTTTTTGGTAAATAGTGATTATATCTAGCTTTATTTTCTGTTCTATGTTATATTCAATATTATTTTTAGCTTCTAATAAGAAAATTGCAAATTTCATTGTTATTTTGACAAGTTCTACATTTTTTTCAAAACCCCAGTCTGTCGTATAATTTTAAAAAAATGCTCTGAAAAAAAACATTTACCGTTGCATGTTACTTGAAAAATGCGAATGAAATGAAGAATCGAAAATGATAATTATATAACTAAAATATTACTATCCTACGTAATATTACTATTGCAATTTATTCCATCTCATATTGCACCTTGATTAAATATTCATTTTCTTACAACTCTCGCCTCGTGAGAAAGTCTGGCAATTGCTTCGTCAGGTATAAAGATGCATCCTGGAGGGCAACGAAACTTTTGTCCTGGGCCCCCATTTCTGTAAATCGGTCCCTGGTCAGTGCTGTAAAATAAGTATCCAGCGAAGGACGAATGCTGAAAAGAGTTTTTGATAAATGGCCTTTTTAGTTATTAAATCTGGACCGAAACCTAACACTCCACAATCTTTTCAAGTGTTCGTAACGATACAAATGACAGGGAACGTTTTGGATACTGCAGCACACTGTTATGGAATTTAATTGTCTGGGGTAACACTACATTTATTTCTTGTATATATAGAACTTTTACTTTTTTTTTTTTTACTAGGGTGCTATTTCGTTCAGTCCCAGGTTTGTGTCGACATGATTTGTAGACAGGTTTAGTCGACATGAACTGTCACGGTGAAGATCTTATAAAAAATAGATCTTTTAAAAAACCGTAGTGAAAAATGATAAAAATAAAGAAAAATAATTAGAAGATGGAAAAAAAAATGGATTAACTAATCGAGCATAACAAGCCAAGATAATGTGTTTTCCAGATAATGCATAGGTGAGTGGGGAGTTAAAAACTTGAAAATCGCACAATGTTTGCCTTTTTAGATAATTGATCGCCAAGTTTGCTGCCAAAAAATAACTTCAAAACCGAACCTAGCTTGGCGATATCTTCCGAATTTGGCTAGAAACTAGGAAAATGTAGTTAAAAGATGCCCGGCGAAGATTGTAAAATAGTGTTATTAGGCGATTTTAATATAGATTTCAATTCCAAATTTGTGTTTTATGGAACAAGAAAGACAAACACGGCACACGCATAGATTTGGATGACCATTCCAAACAGTATAAAATGGTGAAGTACAGTTGGAATATGATTGGCGGAAATTGTTTTAGTAGACGATTTTAAGATAGATTTCGATTCTAAAGATGTGTTTTCGGGAACAAGGGAGAAAAATATGGCACACTCATGAATAATGATACACTTTCCAACTTAATATGGAATAAGGGAAGAAAATAGGGAAGATGCATGGATTATGATACGCTTTTAATCTATAGCACTTTAGTGCGTATTTAAAATCTGAAAGTGTATCAGATTTTCTTACTTTTTAATGTTGTTGTTAAGGCAAAGTGCAGTAAGTCTATCTGTCAAAGTGAGAAATGCCTTGGATGGAGAACATTTTACAGGGTTTTAATTCATATTCACCTTGCACCTCGAAAAAGCCGCCGAAAACTCCAGACAGTTACATCGACAGCCGAGATATGCCAATGTTCAACGCCGTATCCACCTACCCATTGGTCGATTGAAAGTTTTCACAGTGACTTTCGCAACACTTCAAATGTACAGAATGAGACAATTTCGGAACTATACCTTAAAAAAGACTGTTCAGCAAAACTTCGCAGCGCACCTATAACTGGTCTCCTGTATATACAGGGTGTCCCAAAAAGGTGGTAACACACTTTAATTCTTTATCTATTTGAGGTAAGTGGGAAAAGTAATTTGAAAAAGTGTTCAAAATACGGTCGGAAATAGAACTACAAAAAGAAAAAATTTCTTCTCGTTAATTTCCAAAAATTAACACTTTTTAATTTTTGTACGATCCCCGAAAAATAATGCCCAATTAGTAAAATGTGACTCATACACAAATGATATGATGTAGAAAATTTGAGAATGATATCCTCAAAAGTGCCAGAGTATGAAGATAAATATATGCTGACTTAAACCACCTTTTAATGACTCTAGATTGGGGGGGGGGGGGGGAAATAGGGAATGCAATCCCGCACTGTTTTTCCTTTCGCGGGAATAAGGGATTAAAATTTGTTATCCCGCGGGATTGACATTTCATGCAACTAAAAATTGATTTCAATAGAGAAAAGTAGGAAAAACTAAGATTGTAAGCACTATATCAAGCTTAGTTTTAATAATAATACTTTATTAAATAATCAATACAGTAGTTTACATAAATATGAAAATTATAGTCATGATATTCATAATTATATTGTTATTTCTTCGTTGGTAATACAGAAGAATGTGAAAAAGACAACTTAAAGAGTCACTTGTCTTCCTATTCTTGATCTAATTTTGATAGAGAATACAAGAGTGCTTAAACAAAGAATTTTTTTTTAATGAAACCCTGAAGGAGCCATACATTTTTTAGTGGTTAAATGAGGTTCATCTTTTAGATATTACTACCATGGGCGGCCATTCTGAAGGAGAGGGAACAAGTTGAAGGTTCTGTCTGGGGGGGGGGGGGGGGGGACAATGGCTCCTACCTGCCAATAGGTAGGAAGCGCCCATGATCACTGGTTCTTATTGTTCATTTCATGTAAAAAAATTTTGACCAACTGATGAATGGAAAAGCAGCGTGAACTTGTAATAATTCATATTTCAGTTTGAATCTCGCGGTATTACGGTCTTACAGGGATTGCATTCCCAGGAAAAAAGCACGACGGACGATGGCATTTCAGGGCAGAAATTACAGAAGAAAATGATTATTTTCCACTCTAGCAATAAACTTTTGCATTCCAATTCATGTATAGCTTCCAATCCACCTTTGTTTAACCCTTTGAGGCCCCCCCACCGCTCGACTTAACTACCAGCAAGTTTCGGCATTGGGCAATCTATGAAGCTGTTCTCGCATTCTTCCATTTTTCAGCAGATGTCAGTGCTGTTAAAAATAATCGTGACATTTATTTTACGGGAAATGACGTGCTAAAAAGTAAAAGATTCTCGTAGAGCTATGTCACCCGCCAGGGGCGTACCCAGAAATTTTTCATGAAGGGGGGGGGGGGTTACGACTACTGCAACTCACTTATATGCATACATGTGTGTGATAAGGGAGTGAAGAATATACATTTTGTATGGCAAAAAATTCCTCATGGGGGGTTATGACCCCTCCTAACCCCTCCCTTGGCTACGCCCCTGTCACCCGCAATTATTTTTATAGAAATCAAATCTATTCCTCGTGATTGGCAACAGTCAAAACATCAGAGTTTGGTGTTCCCAGAGCGGGAACACTGCGCGTTAAAGGGTTAAAGACATATCTTTTTCCGAATTTTTTCTTTTCTTATTTCGCACATTTTTTCAATTTACATTGCCCACTTATCTCTAACAGATTTAGTATTAAAACGATTACCAACTTTTTTGGACACCCTGTTTAAACCTCCGGTATTCTGACAGATGGAACAAATATAAAAGCTGGAGAATAAAAAATTGACCTACTACCATTAAATGTGTATTTTAAAATCAGTTAAAATGCAATACAAAAATGACTGTTTTATTAGTGCTTCAAGACTCACAGTTCATAAAATGATTTAAACATTGTAATAAACATAGAATTATATAAAAATCAATGGTACTGGTTAAGCTACTCTACATATAGCACACTGGGTAGCATTTTAAAAAATACAACAAATATATTAATAAAAGATATCGTATTCTTTCTCACTATTCATACAAATACTTTAAAAAATCCCATATACAAATGTATAAAATATGTTCTTTAATCTTGTGAAGTTGCTTTATATATAGTACATTGGGTAGCATTTTAAAAAATACGAAAAACGTATTAATAAAACATGGTATTCTTTATCAATATTCATACAATTATTTTGCAAAATCACATAAAAAACGTATTTAAAAAATGTTCTTAAATCTTGGCAAGTTACTCAATATACAATACAATGAGTAGCATTTTTTTAAACAATAAAGCAATAATAGTAAATACAACAGTCATAGTATATGTACAACAAACGTGCTAAATATATGTAATATTCTTTCTCACTTTTCATATAATTACTTTAAACATTACTTTAAAAAATCGCAAATACAGATGCATAAAAATAATACGTTCTTGATTCTTGACAAGCTACTTCATATATAGTACGTTGGGCAGCATTTTAATAAATTTCAACAATTATAAAAAATAAATAGATGGCATTATTTCTAATAGATGGCATTATTTTTCTTTTTTGACACAAAAGCATTCGGATATACTTTTCAGTATTCTGAGTATAAGAAATTATTAACATAAAGCAAAAAATATCACATCGCAATTTTATAACAGTCTTTGCCGATTATACAATTGTTACGCTGGGTAAATTATAAATTGGGAACAATTTTAACTTAACAAACTATTGTTTTCTATACCATCTCCCTTGTCCCCATGCTGAATGTTCTTCAGAAGGCAAATCAATCGGAATTTTTACATGCAACATTTTTTCGTCTTTTTTCTTGGAGTCTTGCAAAACATTTTTGTTAGACGGCGGTTCTTTAGGTGCACCATTTGAATTTTTAGCCTCTCTATGCAGCGCTGTATCTTTAACTTCACTTTCTAAGATACTATGACTAGACGAAGGTCTTGAAACTTCTTCACCACTTGATTGCGGAATGGAAGATTGTTCCTCAAAAGCAGCATCTGTTTTTCTGTAGTTGCGTTTGGGAACAACAGCATCTCTGTAACTTCGACTGCCACATCCAGAAAAAAACGGCGTTGACGAGAAAGCTGGTTGTTTTTGCATACCTCCAGAATAATCATTTTGGTTTCCACTACTAAGCGCTGGAAACTGATTTTCATCATCTGCCGCAAAATGCACCTGCTTTAAAGATCTGGAAACAAGCCCATGATTTGTATATTTGTCATTCTTTTTCCTAACACCCTTTCTTGAATCACCATTTTCGTTCCTCCAATTAAGCAAAATATTACTTTTACGTTCTTTTCCCGACTGAACTTTTGAGAAAGAATTATTGTATTTTGCCGAAGACACTTGGTTGACATATCCGGAAGCACGTCCATAATCTCTAAATCTCTCGTTGTTTCTTCTACACGTACTTCCTGGATCATAGTCTTTATTTCTCCAATTGGGCAAACTATTACTCTTACGTTCATTCTCCGACTGACGTAATGTATTTGGTTTTTTATACATATCAGGATTTCTTATAATCAATGTAGGATGCTTACTATTAAGATTATCTACGTCTTCATCTGTAAGCATGAAACAAATTATCGGCTGTTGCAGAGCGCTTCGTAGAAACGTGAAGCATAGCTTTATTCACAGGGCAGTCTAATTCATTCTTTTTACCGCTGTATTTAAAAGAAGTGCTACTGTATGACATTGAGCTATTCTTACTATCAAAATTAGTATTCGGAGGCTGGATAGACGATTTATTACTGGCTGTAGATACCTCACATTTGTAGCAAGATGTAAAGATATTCTCTTCATATTTTGATATGCAAGTAATATGGCCTTCTGAACACTGGTACCAACTTCCTGACATACTGATAACGTTTAATGGTTGATCATATTTTAAAGGCACATCTATCGAGTTTGTCACAAAATTTTCAATGCATTTCTTAAAGCATTCAATACTTGCATCAGTAAAAGGGGCAAAAGTCATAAGACTAACAGAACATTTTTCAAATTCGGGAGAAAGCGATGCGAAGCGGCTTAACTCAGCAAACTTTAAAAGAAAGTCCAGCAATTGCAAACGATGGACTTCGCGAGACAGCTGTTTCAACTGGTATTCTGAAATTACAAGAAAGTTATTTGAAATGAAATCTGTTATCCATTCCCTGCAATAACGTGCATAATTAATTAAAGTTTCGTGAAAAGATCTTGAAATAAACATAGAGCATATACTGTAACTCTTCAATTCAATTTCGCTGGCAATACGTAATGTATTTTCTATGTTGGTAAGCTCATGAATATTTCTAACACTACCACCTGAAAGTAACTTTATTCCTTGCTTATAAAGGATGTTGAGGTTAAAATGTAATACGTTCGCTTGTTCTAAGACATTTCTTTGAATATCTAAATTTCTTCTTTTATCCCATTTTGAAAGCTGCTTGATTTTTTCTATGTCTAGAGCACCATTTTTTATAATCTCATTAAATCGGAAATTTCTCCTTACAACGGTTTTACATTTAGGACAAGTTTTCATGCAAATTCTTTGCATTTCAGATGATGCTTTGGACGTAAAGCATTCATCTAAATAGTCCTGTTTAAAACTATGCTTACAATCCTCTAAATAAACATAGCCAGAAATAGTTCGATTTTTTAAAGCTGAAAGGTTCTCAGTTAATATATTGTTGTCGCATACGATGCACTCTTTGGGGCAAGGTTCTCCGCAAAATCCAATGCACTGATGATTACACGGAAGCTGTTTTGGGCATCTTTCGTTACATGGATCTCGATCACAAACTTCGTAACACAGGCGAGTGCATTTCTTATGACTACAAAACCATTCGCAGGGTTTTGTGCAATTTAGGCATGGATAACCACATTTCCTAGGGCATTTTCCATGTGTGCATTTATTTTCGCACGGTTTTCCGCAGGGAGGACAACTTTCGGAACATTTTGATGCACATTTATGGCCACATATGAGAATCTTGTTACAAACCTCATTACAGGCTACATGCAGACGTCCTTGATAACAATTTCCACAAGTTCCTTTACATGTATGACCACAGGGCAAAACAGTTTTACATGGCTCTAAACACTTCTTAGACAAGTTACTGGATACATTGGAATAATTACACTCAATGTTCAGCAAATGCCCGCATACAGATGACTGGAGTTGTATGATTTTCATACATTCTTTTACGCAAGTTTCTTGGCATTTTTTTGCGCATTTGTGACCACAAAATAAAACTTTCTGGCATGCTTCGGAGCATGGAACATGTTTAGTTCCTTGTTCACAAGCACCACAAGTTCCACTACAAACATGACCACATGGTAAAATGTCCTTACAAGGTTCTAAACATTTCTCAGATAGTTCATCAACGTTTTTAGAAGAGTAACAACTAACTTTCAATGGATGTCCACATTTGGGTAATTTAATTTCTACTACATTCAAACATTTTTCTGTGCATGGTTCATAGCATCTTTTCACACAATGATGAGAGCAAGGAAGTATTCTTTTGCACTGCGAAGGACATCTGATTTCATTTTCAGGCTCGCTGCAAGGCGCTTTCACAGTATGCCCACAAGAAACTAATGTCCTTTCTACAATAATTTTGCAAGATCCACAAAACTCATCGCATCGTTTTTCACACAAATGACCTTTACTGCAAGTTTTCTCACACTTATTTTTATATGCAATCAGCCTCTCTGAACGAAAGGATAGAGCGTTTATAAGACGTCCATATCGCATCAATCTTTTATCAACCTTGATTTCACACTCGCCACAAAATTCAAAACACTTTTTTGGACATGCGTGACCATTAGGGCAAACCTTACTGCAAGTCTCTTGGCACTTAATTTTGTGCTCACTTCTCCCACATTCAGCTTTTACAGTGTGTTTACAAATTGACAATAATCGATCAACTATGACCATGCATGATCCACAAAATTCATAACACTTTTTTGGACATGCGTGACCATTAGGGCAAATCTTACTGCAAGCCTCTTGACACTTAATACGAAACTCTCCTTTCCCGCATTCAGCTTTTACAGTGTGCTTACATCTTGACAATAATCTATCAACTACGACCATGCATGATCCACAAAACTCAAAACATTTCCTTGGACATTTATGTCCAGATGCACAAGTTTTTGTGCATGGTTCTTCACATTCAATTTCATATTCGTCTAAGCCGCACATAGCAGTAACAGTATGTCCGCATTTCGACAGTGTTTTTTCGACATTTATAGGGCATGGTTCACAATCTTCGTAGCATTTCCTTGGACATTTATGTCCATTTTCGCATACTGTCATGCATGGTTTTTCACATGTAAAATTTTTATGATCTGCATCGTCAATGTGGCAAATTCTTGTACACGAGTGACCACATGGCAATCGATACTCGCATTTGCGACTGCAACCACCTTCGGACACGGCTTTGAAGTGAGTAGCATTTGCCACCTCATTACACACATTAGGATGATTCTGACATACGAGTCGCAGACATGGACCAATCGATTGATTTTCATTAAGTGTTTGGATAATATTCTTCCACAAATTACTTTTTTGCTCTAAAAGGGTAAAGTTTCCTATGCAGTAAAGCCCTTTCTTAGCTCTTGATAAAGCAACACAAATCCTATTGGAAACTTTCAAGAAACCTACTTCTTCGTTATCATTACTTCGAACAAAAGATATAAGAATAATGTCATTTTCTTCCCCCTGAAAATTATCAACCACAGTAAAATGTACTTTTTTTATGTCGTCATCGGTAGCTAATCTTTTTAAAGCCATCAGCTGCCCGGAATATGTGGTCAAGACAGTAATCACTGACGGATCGTATCCTTGAAGAATCAAATATTTGCATAACTTAACAATAAAAGAAGCTTCGTGATTATTGACTTTACTTTTAGAATCTTTAATATGTAGCTCGTTAAAACTATGATTGACAAAAAACACGTTTTTAAGAACTCCCTTTATATTTTCAAATTTTGTGACTGTTTCATGATTTTTTAAGTTTTTATAAATATGCGGCACAATGAGAGCAGCTATTTCTGGTCTCATTCTATGCTGCAGAGAAAGCCTACAGAAGTCAATACCATTATTGATCATTCTCTCGAATAACGAAACATCCATACCATATTTTACGGCTAGCATATATACAGAAGGCGACGGTCGAAGTTGTTGTTGATCACCAATTAGTATAACATGTTGAGTCTTTGGAGCAAGAGATGCAACAATATGACATTCCAAGACTTCAGCTGCTTCTTCTACGATTAATACAACAGGATTTCTAGCTTCGATTATATGCCTGTATTTTGCAGCACCAGTTGTTGTCATACCTACAACGTCTGCATCTTGAATCACAAATAAATCTTCTTCACTGCGTGCATCAGCCAATTCTTTTAAAGTAAGTTTAAGTTGTTCTTGCAAATTTAAACACTCTTGCTGTTTACTCTCATGAAATTTTTCTACCCAAAACTTATACAACTGCCATCTTTCATTGATTGGCAAAGCCCATATGTTTTTCACATTTGATGCACGATCTTTTTGCATTACTGGGTTAATTAGCAAACTATTTGTAATATATTCATGAGTGTTTTGTTCTAAAACTTTTTTCTCCCTTGATATTGAACATGATGTTCTTAACACAAGTCTATCGGTAAAATCGTAACAATCAATATTTCTCTTACCTTCAATTAATTCTATATCGGACTCGCCTTCGCCTGGTAGATGTTCCATTACTTCACCAGATTGAAATTCCTGAAATTTCTCTTCATCCGAATTGCCTTCTAACGAAGCATCGCTGAAGTGCTTGATCTCTAACCAATCATAAATTTTTTCGTTTGAACGAATTCTCTTATCAGATACTAAATCATTGTGCTGTTTTAAGGAATAAAAATGATCCTCAGGGATTGCATGCTTCAAGAGGTTTTCAGAAAGCACAGTATTTGGGGTTTCTAAAAATTTAACGCAATTGGTGATTTTACTCTGTAAATATTTAACATTATATTTTGCTTCATATATTCTGTCGCTTATACCACATGGAATTTTCTTTAAACTTTTGGCATATCCCACCAAATTTTTTATTCGAAATTGAGCAATTTTTTCGTTGGATCCTCTATCACCAATTCTAACAATCTTTCTAGTTAACATCAATATTCCTTCCAAAAATTGATCTAAAGCATGATTTGTGTAACACACAACTAGAATAGGTAACGTACCCGGGTCATCATTGAACCAGTTATTAATGTTGTGCAGTAGTAACTGCACAGCTCTTAAACCAATGTATGTCTTTCCTGTACCAGGAGGTCCTTGAATAATAGCAAATTCTCTTGTGACGGCTGATTTTAATGCAAGGTATTGAGATTCATCCAAATTTATTTCAGATGCAGTGGGCCACTCACTGTCATCAAGTACCTTAACATTTTCATGCTTATAAGGAACTAGATCTGGATTTTCTCTTACAAAAGATAAAAACTGTTTTCCTATGCATCCCTCTTTTAAAGGAAAAAACAAAGGCCTCATATCATAATATGTTGATGAAGATAAGTAAACCGGCTTGTTTTGAGAATTTTCGAGGTCAACAATATAATTTTTCATTGGTAAAGACTCTTCATTTAAAGCCTGCAGTGCTTTTAAATTATGACGGTAAGACTCGAAATGTGCCGGTACTTCAATCAGAACAAACTTATTTAAAAAATTCAGATTTTGTACTGGTTCATTTATGTCTTCAAATTTAACTACCAGTGAACCTTTTTCCAGTTTAAGAGGATCCCTTTCTACAACTGTTGCAAACAGTATTGAGGAGAAATTATCTGTTGAAAGACACAGAAGATTGCCAGTAGAAAGACGCTTACTCTCTTTCCAATCAATTTCGGACAGATATTTTCCCGTGAACTGTATTTCATGCAGTAGGTAACCGTCAACAAATGCTTCACTTTTAATAAAAACATCGGTATACACCCAGACACTTTCTATGCTTCTTAAAGACAGATTGTTTTTCTTTGCGGCTAAATATTCGGCAATACCATCTCGCAGTGGCTTAATGTAATCTTCCCTCAACAATCTAAACTGAACATCCAAATAATGTTCTGTATCATTATACCTTCCTTTGGTTATATTGGGACGTAAAAATAAACAAGGAAGGCTAATATCATCAACAGTAGGTAAAACAGGCAAAGACCGGAAGTTTTGTGGAGGTTCTAACATGTGGAGTTTTTCCCTCTCTGAAAGTTTTTTCACTTCATACAAAGAATGGTGCTGAATAAAGTATTTCTGCTCCTCAGTCACTAGCTTCAGGTTTTCTGAAACTTTGCTATAGAATTCTTCGTGTTGTTTTAACAATTTTTCGCATGTATCATCCATCAATGGTAACAAAATCGAGACAAAATCCAGAGATGAAGAAGGTAAAGTCAACTGAAATGTCTTCAAAAATATACTCAAATTAAGTAGAACATCCAGATGATACGGCTCTAAAGTCTCAAGCTTGTGAAGAGATATCAAGAGCTTTTGCAAGTTAATAACAATGTGGTTCATGTCTGTAGATATAATTGTCATCAGTTTGTTTAAATATTTACGTAAAGAGCTTTCATCACTACAAGCTCTTCCTAAAGCAGTGATAGCTAGATACATTGATTCCTTTTGTGAATCTTTGTTTTTAAGAAGAGGCAGAAAATCAGAATTGTAATGCAGGATGAAATGAATTATTTCATCGGAACTTTTCTTCACTTGTTCACGTAATTGGAATAAAAATGGGTGCGAACTTTGCTCTGGCAATAAGTCACGTTCTGAGCAATCAGCAGCAACTTTTGGTATGCCTGCCATTTTTTAAAGTTAAATTTAATACAAGAATTTTCTGTATAATTTGTTCAATAACGTTGGTATTTTTGAAGTCCGTAGCCTATTTTTAAAGAGCTATTCATTTAGAGTGATATTGCAATTCTTTTTCTTGGATCGTAATGAACAACACAAACTAAGAAATGTTCTTTTATATTATCCTTTGTCTTGATATAAGATGAAAGTTCTGAAAGTAAACAAACGAATAAAAATCAAACATAGGAATATAAAAACACAAAAAATTAAAATGCCACAAACTTTACAAGAAATGAGTTAAAGCAATTTGAGAGTGCGGAGACATTTCATCTAAAACTTTGAAATTTACCAAAAAGAAAATAATAATAATTAGTTTCAAAATGTTAATAGTTATTATTTTTAATATAAGAAACTTAATCTATAAATAGAGAAATACACAGCATGTGTATTCTTTTACCAGATAAAGGATTAAACGTAGAGAAAGATAGAAAATAGTTGAAAATTGTAACTTCTCAATATCATTTACATTGTTAATTTTGGCACATTTGATTCAGTCGCGAAATCTTTTTTTCTAATGCTCCCAACATTCTGAATGTTTCAAAACTATTTGAAGACAGATGTTTTATAAATATATATAACAATTCGTTTTCATTATCAGTTATTTTTTAAGCCAATAAAGAAAACCACTATTAGTTAACTGTTCACAATCCGTAGTGCATCATAGAATTTTTTCAATTTTGTAAAAGACTTCATTTTCAAAAATTCGGTGACTTAGTGGGGAATGGATAAGTCGTTATCATGGATAAAACTTAAGATATCCATATAGCAATAATAAAACGTCCTGCTTAAGTCAGATATAAGAAGGCATTGGTTATTAATATTTCATAACCGTTTTGCACTGTTCTGAGCTATAGGTCTTTCAAAATTTACAGACCAGCACATGCGCTCTACGCACGACTACCAACGTCTGGTTACATCGGTCGAAAGAGCGACTTTTTCCGATTAAATAAATTCCGATTCAAAGAACTTAGTAAATGTTATTTCTTGTTTTTTTTTCTGCGAAGTAAAAGAGACATATCTTCAAGCCTACGTGAAATTATTACTCGAAGGACCCAAAATGGTGTTTGGAACACTGTAAGTTTTTATCCTTTACAGTGTAGCTCAGTCATGAATAATTTGCGTTTTCCTGAATTTTTCATTATTTCCTGCTAAACATTTCAATAAAATACGTAGATAATCAGATTTTAAAATTCCATTTTGAATCTGAAACCAGAATATACACTGCGAGTTATTACATGGTAAGTATTTAAAAAAAAACAGAATCATTATAAAAGAAAAATTGTGACAGAGCAGTGCAACTGTGAGAAAATTAGTAAAGATTAAGTGAAAAAGACTGTGAGGACGGTGCATATATTTTGTACTCACTTTCTTTCGAAATGACCACCACCTTCTTCAATAGATCTAAAGCGCGTCACAATGCTGGTAACGGGTGCATAGAGGGTATAACGCCCTCATATTTCGCAAACGGCATTCACGTGTCACAGCATGACTACCAAAGCTCGACGAGGTTCAGTTAACAGTTTTCAATAGTTCACTGAATGAAAATAGCTAATGAGCTTGACGTCTTTTATATAGAGTCTTTTTCCAATAACATTTGGCTCAGTAGGGTATCAACGCCTTCTACATGCGACTTTTTGAACTAACATTTTGTATATTGTCCAAAAAAAAGGGGGGGGGGATCCAAAATTGATAAGAACATTTTCAAGCAAATTACATTTCTCCATCACGAGTTCATTGTGCATCCAATATTGTTTTGTATCGTGTATTTAGGCAAAGCTACTCGAGGGCTATCTATCAAGAGGGGTGGTGAATTTTTTAAAAGAATATGATGCATCTATAATCGAGAATAATGAAGTTTAAAATTTTAACGAATTGAAAAATGTATTAGGAATTCAAGTAGATCATATTTCTTAAATTCAAGAAAGAATATGCATAATGTATTTATTTTTCTGGTTTTAACGAAAGAAATATGACCGGATGCATTTTAGAAACACATTTCAGATTGACAACACTTCCAATATTAGAGCATAAGGCAGTGTTCACAAGTTGGAAAGTTATAATTTTTAAAAAGTCGAGGTATTTATCATTTTTTGTACGGTTTTAAATTAGTCGCTGACATACAAAAACTTTAGTATCGGAAAAATAATGTGGTACTTTTGTACAAATTTTTAAGTCTTAATATTAAGAGTAAATTAAAATATGAAAATCTATAAGTTTTTTGCATTTATGTTGTCCGTATGCAATGCATATAACTATATCATTTGAGGGGGAAAATTTAGTTATATTTATTTCAACTAATTTTAAACTTGCAAAAGTAATAAAAATGACATAATCCAAATATTTTATTCACAAACCGAATTTTTCGCAGCTGATACTTCTGCAAAAGGCTCAATGCATTTTTTTAACTCTCCTTTTTTTAAAGAGAAACACTTTACAAAAATATTCGCACCCGTTTCGGAAAGTCGGCCCATGAAGTTTTTCAAATTTGAAAAATGTCTTTGAAAAATGCCGGGGCTTGAACCTGGCACCTCCCGCTTTCCGGTTTCGAGAACAGAACCTCTCAGCTGCTGGTGGGGCCCTGAGTTTTATAGGCTACGTTTTATGCATATATCATAGATAGTTCTTTTACAAGGAAACTCGTAAGAACTGCATTACACTCTATGTGTATCTCTGTAACTATTGAACCGATTCCAAAACGTTTTTCACTGATAGAAAGCTACATTATTCGTGAGTATTATAGGCTAAATTTCATGCATGTAGCACAAAAAGTTCTTTTACTGGAACACTCAAAATAATTCTAATACATTACGATCTATGGGTATCTCTGTAACTACAGAGCCGATTCTAAAACTTTTTCACTAACTGAAAGCTGCACTATTCCTGATTTACATAGACTAAAATTCATGCAAATAGCATATTACAAGAACACTCAGAATAGTTCGGAAATATTGCCGTAACTGTCTCTATTCGCCAAATGTGTAAAAAAGCATCAAATTTAGTAACTCTGCATACTCTCTTATTTTAAATGAAGTATACTACCATGTACTATGCTTCGTTTAAAATAAGTAAAAAATAAATAATATTTAAATACAGACACTTTTGTGTCTATAGTGTAAACATGTTTGTTATTAACACATGCTTCATTTCTCTCTGGATCCAATTCTACAGCCGACGCGGACAAGTCGCAGGTAGCAGCTAGTGATTGTTTAAATACATAATACTTTTGCCATCATTGGCCCTCACCAACTGTTTTTAAACATATCTCCGAGCCCTCTTATTGTGAAAGGCTGAGACTTAAGCACATCGCCTACTTAATGTATAGGGGAATATTTTTACTAACTGGGAAATCTTTTGTGTTGATTGGGTTTTATTTCCCCCACAAAGAGTGTTCCATTGAAGGAGTCAACTGATCAATCTTATTGGCTGGTTTTCATTCCATTAGGTTCGGTTGCGAGATGTGAAACAGGGCTTGTGTCGTCTCACAATTGCAACTGTAAATCTCTGTCTTTTCTCAGCAACCATCCAGAAAATTATCTAAATTAATGAAAGTACTTAAGTTGAAGAGTTCGTTTAATTTAATTACGTTCATTTAATTTAAATATTCACCTTTACCAATTGCTTTTTAATCTAAGTGAATAAAGGGGAAAATAAAACATCAGGCCTCAATAAAAATAGATAAATCAGACTCTGTATCAATGAAAATTAGATGAGTTGTTGGCTTTACTGCTCTGCCTTAATTCTGAAGTAGTATGCAAGATACAGGGTGGTCATGCAAATCGTATCTCGATAAATGAACCTCTACGGGCCGTTTCGCTCAAGTAATCAAGGTGAGATTTCAAGTATTGTTGTTCAAAGGTATGAGCTCGGCATTTTGCGAACAGCAACAAATTGGCGTTAACGGTCAAAGGTGCTAAAATTGGAGGGTTAGCGTCCAGTTTTAGCCTAGGCCAAGAAAACACGATAAGGGCGCACGGATGAAATTTGCATATGGCAGAGGCAAGACTCGTGAAAAACAGATCGGACAAAAGAAACCTTTTATTTAGATTACACATTTTCCACATGGGTCACTGGCAATTACGCATTGCATAAAATTGTTTTTCGTGGCCTTTTTATTTTTGGTGACACACATACCGTTTTAACGCTCTTTTGGGTTTTCTCATACGCTGAGTATTTTGCGACTCGAAAAAGAGGGCGGCGTTGTTATTCGGAAATTTTAATTTTCTGTACTTATAACCCTAACCGTGACCGCCACTTTGTTCCAGAAAGTGAGGTTCACAGAATCTCAAGCTCATACCTCTGGATAACTATCTGAAATTTCATCTCGATCGGTTGAACGGAACGGCCGCTAGAGGTTCATTTATTGGGAAAGTTCTTTTTATGACCGTCCTATACATGAATATGCAAATTGTGTTCAAAAACGCATGTTAATTAGCTATGAGCATAATAATCTATGTATTTAATACCTAGATTGATCCAATGGGCTCGGCCGGAGGCAGTAAAGTAGCTGGATAATATCTAACAAATATTGGAGACTGACATTAATAGTTGTACACCCTCTTATAAGGCAGAATATTAGTCCTGGATGAAAATGAACATGCAATGAGACCATGTTCTCTGGGGCACCTATGTAACTACTAATTTCTTCTCGCACAAATTAAATTAATTGCGGCGGCCATAATTTCATTTGCAATCAATATATAAATAAGACAGTGAAAATTTGCAAGTGATTTCTGTTTAGAGAAACTAGCTGACCCGTGCGAAAATTTCGCACAATATCGTATTTAATACTACAACTGTAAATATTACAGTGTGAAAATGAATAAATGCGCCTATAAGTATATAATATTCTGTTAAATATTTTCACGGGTCAGTTAGATGTTTGATTGGAAATCATTCAAAAAGTAGACATTTATTTTAACTGTTTTATTTTATAAAACCTCTATAAAAACAATATTAGCAGTTATTATGTGATCATCATTGATTTTTTGACGATATGTTCCTTTAATACAAACATGAATATTACTGAATTTGTGAACTCGTGAAAAAGTCACATATAATTGTCCGTGTGAAAATACAGGTTTTCGTAAATACAATCCTGCATTTTGAAGCGTCTGGCCTTGAGCTTTATTAATGGTCATAGCAAAGGCTATTTTACAGGGAATTGTTTTCTCATCATTTGGAAGGGTACGGTTGGATCCTAAGGTGTCGGGGAATAAGTACAGTTTTATCGGAGCCGCCTACCTGGGGTCGCCAGAAAAATGTCGCAAAACCTTCGAGAAAATGGCATAGAACAAAATATTCTGCCGGCGACTGATGAACACAACTCACTGAATTATCAAAATGAGACGGCTCGATTGAAAAGACAAAATAAGAAGTACTTTTAACCTCATTTAAATATTTATTTTACATACTATTTACAAAAAAACCTGTATTTCTAGTTACCTCCAATCTATACAAAAACATAATAACAACTCCGAGCTGATCTATTTTTCTTACATTTTTTATCTGTCGTTGAGAGTCATTTTAAAAGAGAGTATATTCAATTCATCTGACTCCATGACAACCTGGAACCATGGAGTCTGTTGCATATTTTTTGGTCACGTATTTAATGAGATCTAGCCACGCCAGAAAAAAACACCTTTCAGAAATAATCATATATGATTTTTTTTTATTATTATTATTAACAAAAAGATTTTTTCGAATTTTTGCATATTTTTCGAGAGAGATTTTATTGCAGTCTGAAGAGTAACACGAACTCTAGACGACTGCAATAAAATCTCCTTCGGCTAAATTAACTCAAATCTGATTCGCGCAATCCTTGCGAATAGTTCTCAAGATTCACACAGGAAAATTTCATTTAAAAATACCTAATACTTTGCGAAAAATGATTAGCCGTTAAAGCACTTTTCTCCATAGCAAATCATTGGGACTTAAATCTCCGCAAGCCGACTACAGAGGCCTCTTAATAAGCATCCAAGGATATGTAAAAGTATTAATTTATGGATAAAGGAAAAGACAATCGGACTTGCAGTGTACTACATTTTTCGGGTCTTCTTAGAATCTTTCTCAGAAATTTTGAAAATAAATTCCAATAGATCATATGATATGCATGAAGTAAGGAAATTTCGGTAAAAAAGACTAGTTGAACAAAACTTACCACTACCATTAACATGACACCAACATATGAAACCTTATCTTCACCATTTTAAGAAATTATACTAGAAAATAAGCAAACTCGGAAAGTTTCGTGTAATGTATGTTTTAATATCAATTAAAATTAAATATACTATTTTTAATTAATACTTTATTAAAAGACATACTGTCCATACATTTATTTAAAACATTGTAATTAAAAATACACACATAAAATTTTGTGATAAATGAATGTTCCTTAATGGTCTCAAGCCACTTAATATGTATATTGGTTAGCGCTTAAAATAACTAATATAATAAAAAATATATTTTTCTTAAACATTTGAGCTAAAATACATTGACATATTTCTTAAGATTTTCTAAATATTGACTGTAGAAGTAGTTAGACAATTTTTTCCTAATTCAATTGCAAATGTTTTGTGTTATTTTATAATGCATCGATTTGAACTTTTTAAGCCTTTCAATTGTTTGCTAACAAATCACTTTATTAAAGCATGGTAGCTTGTGTATGCAATTTCGGATAGTTATTTTTTTCTGAATCCCCTCCCACGTCTTATTCCCTCTTTAGGAAGGAATTCATTTTGATTTCTTCCACTTCCATGGAAGTTATTTTCACTTTCTTTCTTGGAGTCTGGCCGAAATGCCCCTCTAACTGTTGATCTTACACCGGTACCATGCAAACTTTTAGCTTCTTCGTGTAATTCTGCGACGGGGGCTGTTCCGTGAACAGGTCTTCCTCGAGCTCTACGAGAACCGGAAGGCTGTCTTGCGAAACGGGAATTATTTTCCCGATAATTCCGTTCGGGAACAGTACCATCTGTGTGTCTTCCATTCTCTGAAACATCACGTCTGAAAAAGGGCCTGGATGAAGCAACTGGATGTCTTGGCATGCTCCTACATCTCGAAGAAAAATTATTACGATTTGCACTACTACCAGCAAGAAGCTGATTTTCATTACCTACAACCGAATGCATCGGATTTAGAGATCTGGAGCCACGCGCATAACTTTTATATTTGTCATTGTTTTTCTTTAAATTATTTACTGAATCATCATTCCTATTCCTCCAACTGGGTAAAAAATTACTCTTACGTTCTTTTTCGGACTGATGTACCGTATTTGGTTGTTTGTAGATATTAGAACTTCTCGTAAACGATGATGGATATTTTTTACCAGGAAAATCAGTTTCTTCGTCATCTGCTGCTTCAGAATGAGTCTTATAAACATGCTTCCTATCTTTATACTTAGAAGAGTCTATTTCACTCAATGGACAGCTATCTTTGAAACAAGTACCACTATCTGACAGCAACTTATTTTTACTGATAAAATTAGCACTCGAAGTCCGGATAGCGGATTTACTACTATTTGTAGATTCCTTGCAATCATAGCAAACTGTCACACTATTTTCATCAAAATGTGATACGCATATGATGTGTCCTTCTAAACATTGGTACCACCTGCCCGACATGCTAATAACGTTTAACGGGTGATCATACTTTAAAGGCAAATCTTTCAAGCTTTTTACGAAACATCGCACAGATTTCTTAAAGCATTCAACATTTTCATCAGTAAAAGGGGCAAAGGTCATTACACTCAACGAACACTTTTCGAATTCCGGAGAAAGCGATGCAAAGTGGTGAATCTCAGCAAACTTTAAAAGGAAGTCCAACAATTGCAGGCGGTGGACTTCTCGAGAAAGCTGTTGTAACTGATATTCTGAAACAGAGAGAAATTTTTTAGAAATGAAATCACTCATCCATTCTCTGCAATAACGAGCATAATTAACTAAAGTTTCAAGAAATGATCTTGGAATAAACATAGAGCATATACTGTAGCTCTTTGATTCAATTTCTTTCGCAATACTTAATATGTTTTCTATGCTAGTCAGTTCAAAAACATTTCTAACACTACCACCTGAAAGTAATTTAATTCCTTGCTTATAAAGGATGCTAATGTTTGAAATGTAGAAGGTTTACTTGTTCTAACAAATTTCTTTGCCTATCTAGATTTTTTGCTTTATCAAATTTTGTAATTTGTTTGATTTTTTCTAGCTTTGCAGAATCACTTTTTAACACTTTACAAAATCTAAAATTTCTACGTATGACAGTTTTACATTTAGGACAAGTTTTCATGGAAATTCTTTGCATCTCGGAGGAATTAGATGTAAACCAATGATCCAAATAATCCTGCTTAAAGCTATGCTTACAGTCCTCCAAATAAACGTAACCAGAAATAGTTCCATTCTTTAAAACTGAAGGGTTATCATTTAGTAGATTTTTGTTACATATTATGCATTCCTTTGGACAGGGTTCTCCGCAAAAACCAATGCACTGATGATTACATGGAAGCTTTTTCGTACACCTTTCATTACAAGGCTCTCGATCACAAACTTCGTAGCACAGACGAGTGCATTTCTTATGACTACAAACCCAGGTACAGGGTTTTGTGCAATTTAGACATGAATAACCGCATTTTTTGGGGCATTTTCCATGCGCACATCTATTTTCACACGGTTTTTCACAAGGAGGACAACTACTGGAGCATTTTGATGCACATTTATGACCACATATCAGTATCCTGTTGCAAACGTCGCCACATGCGACATGTAGACGACCTTGGCTGCAATCACCGCAAGTTCCTTTGCATGTATGGCCGCAGGGTAATTTTGAGGCGCATGGCTCAATACATTTCCTGGATAAGGTACCGGACACGTTTGAAAAGCCACACTCAATATTTACCAAGTGCTTGCATATAGGTGACTTAATTTGTATAATTTTCATACACTGTACTGTGCAAGGGTCGCAACATTTTTTTACACATTCGTGACCACAATATAACATTTTTTGACATGCTTTCTTGCATGAAACATGCTAGTTCCTTGTTCACAAACCCCACAAGTACCATTACACACATGGCCACACGGTAAAATTTCCTTACAAAGTTCTGAGCATTTCCTCTGAAGGTCATCTATATTTTTAGAAGAGTAACATTCAACTTCCAATGAATGTTCGCATTTGGGTAATTTAATATTCACTAACTTCAAACATTTTTTTGTGCATGGCTCATGGCATTTCTTCTCACACTGATGAGAACATGGTAGTATTCGTTTACACTTCAAAGAACATTCGATGTCACTTTCATTCTTACTGCAAGGGGCTTTCACAGTATGTCCACAAGAAATCAGAGTTCTATCTATTATGAAACTGCACGAACCACAATTTTGATAGCATAGTCTTTGACACAGATGACCTTTACTGCATGTTTTCTTACATTTATTTTTACATATAATCCGAAATTCAGGATCCGAACAACGAGCCTTTACAACATGACCGCATCGCTGCAACGTTTTATCGACCTCAACTTCACATGATCCACAGTAACTGAAACATTTTTTTGGACATGGATGACCCTTTGAGCATGTCTTACTGCAAGCTTCTTGACACTTTATCGAGTATTCACTTATTCCACATTCAGCTTTGACAGTATGCTTACACCGTGAAAGAAATTTCTCCACTATAACTTTACAAGATCCACAATCTTCGAAACACATTTTTGGGCAGGGATGGCCTTCTTTACAAATTTTTATACATTGCTGTTTACATAAGATTTCATCTTCACTTTGGCCACATTCAGCCTCCACAGTATGCTTACACCGTGAAAGAAATTTATCAACTATAACTTTACACGATCCACAATCTTCGAAACACATTTTTGGGCAGGGATGACCTTCTTTACAATTTTTTATACATGGTTGTTTACATAAGATTTTATCTTCATTTTGACCACATTCAGCCTCCACGGTATGATTACATCTTGACAGCACTTTTTCAACTATGACCTTGCATGATCCACACAATTTATAACATTTTTTTGGACACGAATGCCCTGCTTCACAAGTTTTCTTGCATGGTTCTTGACACTTAATTTTATGTTCACTTATACCACACAAAGTAGAAACACTATGTCCACATCTGGACAATGTTTTTTCGACATTTATAGGACATGGCTTACAATCCTCGTAGCATTTTTTTTTACATTTGTGTCCTTGTTCACACACTGTCATGCATGGTTTTTCACATACAAAAAGTGTATGATCTGGATCATCAAGATGACAAAATCTTGTACATGAATGACCGCAGAGCAAGCGATATTCACATTTGCGGCCGCAACCACCCTGAGGCACAGCTTCAAAGTCAGTATCACTCGCTACATCATTGAAAACATCAGGATGATTTTGACATACTAAACGAAGAGATGAACCAATCGAACTATTTTTATTAAGTGTTTGGATAATGTTCTTCCACACTTTACTCTTTTGCTCTAAAAGGGTAAAGTTTCCTATACAGTAGAGCCCCTTTTCAGCTCTGGATAAAGCAACACAAATCCTATTAGAAACTTTTAAGAAACCAACTTCTCCATTATCGTTGCTTCGCACGAAGGATATAAGGATAATGTCATTTTCTTCTCCTTGAAAATTATCAACCACTGTAAAACGTACATTTTGTATGTCGTTATTATTTGCTAATCTTTTTAAAGCAAACAGCTGTCCAGAATATGTGGTCAAAACAGTAATTTTTGATGGATCATATCCTTGAAAAATCAAATATTTACATAATTTAACAATAAATGTAGCTTCATGATCATTTACTTTACTTTTAGAATCTTCAATGTGTAGCTCCTTTATATTATGATTGACAAAAAATACGTTTTTCACAATTCCCTTTATATTTTCAAACTTCGAGACTGTTTCATGATTTTCTAAGTTAGCATATATATGAGGCACAATGAGAGCAGCTATTTCTGGTCTCATTCTATGTTGAAGAGAAAGCTTACAGTAATCGATTCCATTATTGATCATTCTTTCAAATAACGACACATCCATACCATATTTTACGGCTAGCATATATACAGACGGAGAAGGCCGAAGCTGCTGCTGATCTCCAATAAGTATGACATGTTGAGTCTTAGGTGCAAGCGATGCTACAATATGACTTTCCAATATTTCTGCAGCTTCTTCTACGATTAAAACAACAGGATTTCTGGCTTCAATTATATGTCTGTATTTTGCAGCCCCTGTAGTTGTCATACCTACAACATCCGCTCGTTCAATCACACATAAATCTTCTTCAGTGCGTGCATCAGCTAGTTCTTTAATTGCAATTTTAAGCTCCTCTTGTAAATTTAAATATTCTTGCCTTTTACTCTCTCGAATCAGCTCAACCCAAAATTTATATAACTGCCATCTTTCATTTATAGGAAGAAACCATATGTTCTTTACTTTTAATGCGCGTCGTTTTTGCATCACTGGGTTATTCTGCAAACTATTTGTGATATATTCAGCGATTTTTCGTTTAACAGCTTCCTGCTCCCCAGATTTTTCAGATGACTTTGTTTTTAATACCCGTCTATCATTAAAATTATAACAATCAATATTTCTTTGACTTTCAAGAAATTCTATATCTGCTTCACCTTCATCTATTAGACTTTCAGGTATTTCACGAAAATCGGAAGTCTGAAATTTCTCTTGATCCGAGTTCTTTTCAGATGAAGCATCACTGAAACTGCTTATCTCTAACCAATCATAAATGATTTCCTTTGAAAGTCTTCGATTATTATAATCTACATATCTATGCTTTATTAAGGAATTAAAATGATTCCGAGGAATTACATCCTTTAATATATTTTCAGAAATCACGCTTTGCGATTGTTCTGAAAATCCATCAATACTGTTGATTTGTCTTTTCAACAGTTCAATTTTCCTTTTTGCTGCATATACTTTGACAGAGACATCATGCGGTATCTTATTCAATTTTTTAGCGTTTCTGAGCAAATTCCTTATTTGATATTGTGAAATATTTTCATTTGATCCTCTTCCCCCAATTCTAACAATTTTTTTTGTTAGCATCAATATACCTTCTAAAAATTGATCTAAAGCATGATTTGTAAAGCACACAACTAGAATAGGCAATGTATCTGCGTCACCATTGAACCATCGACTAATATTATGTAATAATAATTGAACAGTTCTTAAACCAATGTATGTTTTACCAGTACCAGGAGGTCCTTGAATAATAGCGAATTCTTTCGTAATGGCCCATTTCAATGCATGAAACTGAGATTCATCCAAATTTATCTCAGACGCAGTAGGCCACTCACAATCTTCAACTACTGTAACTGATTTATATTTATCATAAGCATCTAAATCTCCCTCTATAAGAGATAAATATTCTGTATCGATACATCCTTTCTTTAAAGGAAAAAACAAAGGTCTCATATCATACTCAGTTGTTGATAGTAAATAACAAGGTTCGTTAAGAGATTTTTCGAGATCAACAATATATTTTTTCATAGGTAAAGATTCTTCATTTAGAAGCTGGAGTGCTTTTAAATTGTGATAATAGGATTCAAAAAGAGCTGGTACTTCAACCACAACAAAATTATCTGTAAGACTTAAACTTAGTACAGTTTCATTCATTTCTTCAAATTTAATCAGAAGTAAGCCTTCTTTCAGTTTATCAACGTCTCTTCTCACAACTGTAGCGAACAGCATAGTAGAGAAATCATCTGTAGACAAACACAAAAGATTACCTGTAAGAAGACGTTTACTTTTTTCCCAATTGATTTGAGAAACATATTTCTCTTTAAAATGTATTTCATACAATAAGTCACCGTCAATAAATACTTCGCTGTTAATAAAAACATTAGTATACACTCGAACGCTACGGATGTTTCTTAACGACTGCTGTTTTTTCTTTGCATTTAAATATTCAACAACGCCATCTCGCAGTGGCTTGATGTAATCTTCTCTCAACAATCTAAACTGAACATCCAAATAATGCTCTGTATCTTTATACCTTCCTTTCGTTATATTGGGGCGCAAAAACAAACAAGGAAGGCTAACATCATCAACAGTAGGTAAAATAGGCAAAGACCGAAAGTTCTGAGGAGGTTCTAACATATGCAGTTTTTCCCGCTCAGAGAGCTTTTTTACGTCGTAGAAAGAGTGGTGGTGAATAAATTGTTTCTGTTCCTCATCCACTAACTTCAGGTTTTCCGAAATTGCACTGTATAATTCTTTATGTTGTTTTAGTAATTTCTCACATGTATCACTCATCAATGGTAACAAAATTGAGACAGAATCTAAAGACGAAGAAGGCAAAACCAACTGAAATGACTTCAAAAATATACTCAAATTAAGCAGAGCATCGAGATGGTACTGCTCTAAACTCTCAAGCTTATGAAGAGATACCAAATGCCTTTGTATATTTATAACAATGTATTTCATGTCTGTAGATATACTTGCCATCAGCTTATTTAAATGTTTCTGTAAAGAACGGTCATGATCGCAAACTTTTCCTAAAGCAGTTATAGCTAGACAAATCGCTTCATCTTTTGAATCTTTAAGAATTGGCAGAAAATCAGAATAATAATAATCCAAAATGAAATGGATTACCTCACTGGTATTTTTCTTTACTTGTTCCCCTAAATTGAATAAAAATGAGCAGGAACTTTGGTTCGGCAAAAAGTCACATTCATTGCTGGTAGCAATACTTTCTGGTACACCTGCCATTTTTAAAGCAATATTTAATGCAAGTCTTTATCTGTTTAACCAGTTCAAATAGGTTTGTATTATCACAGTTCGTAATACAATTGTAAATAAAAATGTCAAATTTATTTTAAATATTCTCTGTCCTTATACGATGAATATCCTGAAAGAAAATGAAAAAAAAAATTAAACAAAAAAAAAAATGAAACATTGACAAATTAAAATACACTTTGCAAAAAGTAACTTATAGCAATTTAAATAAAGGGAAGCCACACACGCATACATTATCTTTAAGTTCAAAACTTTATAAGCTAAATATTTCAAACTAATCAACCTGATCTAAAAATGAAGACGTGCGCGCATAATGATATAATTTTTTTTTTCTTTAATTCATTTTCACAGTCATTTATTTTTACGGTTGAGTTTTTTAATTTTGGCACATTTAATTTAAGCTTGAAATCCTTGCAATTGTTTTAAAATTCGCTCCTATCATTTTGAAATTTTCAAAAGTATTTGTAATCAAGAACGTAAAATTTACATAGGATAAAACTTGGTTTATTTTGTTCACTCGGAGGTGGAACCATACTGCAATTGGTTATCTTAAAGGGAAAAACAAGATGCCAGAAAATATTGAGAGAGGATGAGACTCCTTACAATTGCATCTTGCAAATGCATTTATCAAAGGCTGAAGATCGTAGACCTAATAAGAGGCCTTAACTTAACATTATATATTCTTCAACTAGGTATTTGTTCATTTTAGGTTTCTATATTTCTTTTAATCTACATATATAAGAGGAATCTTGTCTGTTTGTTTGTTCGCTATAGACTTCTAGATGGTTTGTCGGATCTGTACCAAATTTGGCACACTGGTTAAAGAGGAAAAGGAAAAGCTAATGTCGATAAAAAAAAAAAAAAATCAATCCGATTTTTAGTCTTTTAGTTATTTTAAGTTTTGTCCAGTTTACAGCCTTTTTCGCGCAAATTCACTTATCGCGAGCTAAATTTTCATCCGAAAACCATACTCTTTGTGTCGTCGGAAACTATAGAGTATTCTTTTTCAAATAAGCTTTGTTCCGCAGTCACACTTAAAGTTTCAGATTTTCAAGAATTTTTAAAAGAAAGATCACATTTCTGGTAAATTTTCGCAATTTAAATTGAAAATATTGCATCGAAAAAGCTAACAGGCAAAATTTAGCCTATCTTTTTACTGTAAAACATTTATTTCGCCTGCTTTTAAATGTTGAACCGTGCAGAAATGTTGGATTTTTCGTGGGATTCTTTTTCTGAAAAAATCACAGGTTAAAATCTCTTCGGACTCTCTATATTGCAGAAAGAAGGTAGCCAGAGGAATGCAATGCGTTGGTTTCCCCCATTTGCTGAAGCGTTACCAAGACAACTGACGTCCGGCAGGGTGATATGAATGCGAGAGAGAAGGGGTGAAAGAGAGGGGAGGATGAAAGGGAGAGAGATGGGAAGGCGACCGTGCTAATCCAACACTGGACTAGAAGCTGGCTCAACACTGTTTTTAGAAGTTGCGTGGGTATAAGCGATAAATGACTGTTAGAACACAGACAGGTAAAAGGGGAGAAACCTAGCCACGTCTAATTCTCGGTAACCTCTGTTCGCTCTCAGATGCCGTGTTCATTTTCTTTTCGCTGCAGCGGGAAGTTCTATGTCCTAATTAACATAATTACGAACGGATTTTTTATCATTGCAACGGGAGGATTCACATTCCTTCCCTTTACAATCTATATTTAAGGTCAATGGGAATTTCTCTTCCATTGCACGGGCAACGTTAGACTACGCTGCTAGTTAGTTTACTAAAATTAAATCAAGACTAGGAAATGATTCATTCGACTCATTCGATTTCTTACGTTCTTTTTTCAGCTACTAAGAAGAGAACGGTACGTACTGTATGCTAATAAACTTAACTAATAGTCCAAGATAGACCCGTAGACATCAACTTCAAAGAAATACAAACATTATCCGATTTCCGTAATCAAGATTATGCATTAAAAATGGAAGCTCTGCAAATCATAACAACAGATGGCGCATAAACGATACGATGCATGCCCCAATAGATCTGGGAGGGAAGTTGATCTTGGTAGAAGGTAGGTCAGTGCACAATCGAAGAACTGGAGATGGTGCTGAGATGTGAGATGGCCACCGAAAGTGCTTTTAAAGGATTTTAGTGTACTTTTAATTTTTTTTATGTGATTGTATATCCTTTTATAAGGAAATAAAATTCCGTTCGTAATTTATGTACGACCCCGGAAATGAGATCATCCGAGGAGTTTTTTCCCTTCAACAGCCATTGAAAAGTGATTCAAGTTAGCGTATATTTATCTTCATACCTCTGTCTGACGCTTCTTAGGATAGATATACTTTTCCAATTTTGTACGTCACCTTATTAGTGTCTGGGGCACATATTACTGACTGAGAATTTTTTTTATATCGATCGGGGATCATACAAATTTAAAAAGTGTAACTTTTCGAAAATTAACGAGAAGAATTTTTTCATAGCATAGCTTTTTTTTTCGCCTTTTTTCAACAATTTTTCAATTTACATTGCCGACTTATCTTTAATAGATAAAGAATTAAAGCGTGCTACCACCTTTTTGGGACACCCTGTATATCAGGTTGTAACGAAAGTTTCCCGCCAACGCAAATAGTTCGAGTTGGAGTATTTGCTCGTATTTTGTCAAACAATTTTTGGTACTTGAAAGAAAGAGGCTTGCTTTAGAACACTGTGTTGTAAAATCTGTTTAAAATGTGTGTTATAATTGAGTACAGGATGTCTGAAATAGAACTATCACGCAACCAGATTAGAACCATCATTTGTTTCCAGTTCAGTTGCAAAAAGTCAGCAACAGAATGTCACCGAATCATGTGTACAGATTCAGGCACTAATTGTCGGGCACTCTGAATGTTTGGTACTGAAAGTTCAAAAGCAGAGACTATGACATTCAAGAACCACAGCGCTCTGGCCTGCCTACCGATGTTGATGAAGCCATCCTCCGAGAACTTGTGGAAGATCAGTATTCAACCAACAAGAGCTAGCTAAGGAGTTGGCGGACGTTAGTGCCATGTTCATTAGTTGCCCTATGCATCGCAAAAATTTGATGTACAAGTTCAATCGCTGAGTGCCGCAGGAGCTGACTCAAGCAGATAAGGACAGGCGCGTTCAGGCCTACACTAATCTGCGCGAATATCAACGCAAAGACAATATTCTGGACCAGATCGACACTTGTGATTAAAAGTGCATTTACTGCAATTACACAATTCAAAAGGGGATTAGACAGCACACCAATTTGGCAGCCCGCTATCAGCATCGCAAAGCCCAATTTGACTAACAAAAAAGATCATACTTTGTATCTGGTGGGATTACCGTGGTATTATTCAAAATGGATAGGGGGTAACCATCGACAGTAAGGTGTACAGTCCTTGTTGAAGCTGCTATAAAAGCAAAACATCGATTTGAGTTCCGACGTAAGAAGACACTTTTCCATCAACTAAATGCAATACCACATGTATCCGCATTCACCCGTTGGATTCAGTACGAACTCGAATGGGATTTTTTGACAAACTTATCATATAGCCCCGACACCGCTTCTTCGGACTTCTACCTTTTTTCACACCTGGGCGATGTTACCTTCGATTCAGCAGTGAATGCAAGAGGTTGATTTGTTTTTGGGTTGATGAGGTTGATTTGTTTTTGGAGTCGGGGCTACATATACACACACATGCACACACTTACACAACAAGCAACTTTACAATTCCAGTTTTCTTCAATAACTACATTAATTTTCTTAAATAATCATTTTAAACTATGAATTTTAAAGAAAAACAAAAATAATAATGGCAAATACGGGATTCGGACTATCAACCTGTCGCTCTGACGTCAAAAACGATGCTTAGATGAAACAGCTAGGGTTGCCAACCGTTCCGCGAGAGCCGGGACGTCCCCTTTCTAGGGTTTTAGAGGACACGCCCCGCGAAAGGTGAATGCGGATTATAATGATCTCAAGAGATTTTAAATATTAAGTTTCTTTCCTCAATAAATAGGATATCAGCAAAAGTGTTTGTTTACTTGAATTTTTTCTTCTAAATAAGTAATATTGCGATTTCAGTAACAGTAGTTTAATGTGATTTCAGACTAAGTTTCTCTTGTAAGTATATATATCTAAAGTTCTGCTAGCTGGGTGATTGTATAAACTCTCCTTTTCACATCGGTACTTGTTTGATCTTTCCAGCTTTCCAGAAAAAGAGAGAGAGAGCCGCAGCTGACACTTCAAAATAGCTGACGCATGTGTTCATTTTTCCATCTACTAGAATTTGAATCTTTATTACTTAGTGAAAGATATCGTTAAAAATTTGAGGAAATAAAGCACATACTTATTTAATTACGAATACAAATGCGATTCTTGATTGTCTTACCAATTTTTTGTATGGGGGGGGGGGGAAGCCGAATTTCATTTTTTAATTTCTTGGTTTATAAAACACTAAAATAAAGATGTGAATTTTGATGAATAGATAAAAGTTTCCAACTGGGTAAACTTTACTGTTTAGGGGCCAACTGTTTTTCTGTTAAAGAAATATAACAGTAAAAATCAACAAAAATAATTTTGTTAAATCAGCCAGCACAACATCAGTTAACAAAGAAATTCTGTTAATTCAAACAAATAAGTTGGTTGGTTTTAACCAAATAAATCATTTAAACAGATAGTTTGGTTAAATTAACAAAACATTTGGTTATTTCAACCAAATTTTTTGATTAAATTAACAAAATGTTTTGCTGACAAGGGGAGGCTCAGACGTTGGGGTCGCCGATTTTAATGAAATGTTGGTGGGTTATAGGGGACCCATAGTTAAGTAAAATGCTAAAATATTAGCCGCCAACGCTCGCTTATTTTCGAGAAAATTCCAGTTAAACATTTGACACATTGTTAAATACTAATTATTTGGCAAATCATTCGTGTTCTCCGTGGCGCCGTGGTTTCGTACGGAGACGGAGATCTAAAGGTCCCCGGATCAAATCCAGCTCGGTGCTCTGGATTTTCCGTTTTTTTTTTTTTTTCTTTCTCCCTTAAAAATTCATATAATACAGTTTAAAATGATTAGAAAATTGACGTGATTTATTGAAATAACACTATTTCTATGAAATAGAATTGAATAGCCGCAAATGAAAGTGACGAAAATGAGAAACGTTATTTATGAATTCCATTTCGAAAAATATTTTCCTACTTTTACAGATGAGTACATGAGGAAGGGTGATATTTATCCTGAAAACATGCAAAACAAATTGTCTGGACATTTGCTGCAACATATGAAATAAATATTTTTATTTCTGCTTGTGGGGGAAAAAAAAATTATTTCAGCTTCCATTAGAAAATTTTGTTGATGTCAGAAAATGATGGTGGTGATAGCAGAAAATACATGACTTAAATGAATTTTTTTTGCATTTTCTCACGTTCCTATTTCCCGTTCATTTAGCATATCAATATGGAGAATTGTGTGGCTTTTAATTAATTTATTTTTTGATGTTGTTTTGAGGGTGGGGTCAGTGAAATTACACATCACAGGGTTGACAAAGCGATGTACATTTAGGTGGAATTAATTTTAGAGGCAAGGTGAATTACTTTCATCGTCATACAAATATTTTGTTAAGAATTTCTGTATTATTATTATTATTATTAATTTCGCTATCTACTTCTAGCGAAGTTTTATAAATTTAAAATTAAATGCATTTTACATTCTACATCAAATCATAAATTTTTTAATAATACAAAAAAATTCGCTTATCCTTTAAATCGAATATTGGATCTCTAATTTTAATTACATGTGTGTAATACGTTTAAGCTGAATGAAAAACTTAAAACAATAATTGCATCATTCAAAACGAAAAAAGAAACAAATCCTTATCATTCCTCGCGTCCTAAAAGTATTCGTAAATTATCAACTATATACACAAAAAACAACGTTATAGCTACAGTTTTACAAAATAATCCTCAATATATATAATAATTTTGAACTTTTCGGGAGAAAAATATCCAGAGCACCTAGCTGGATTTGATCCGGGGACCTTTGGATCTCCGTCTCCGTACGGAACCACGGCGCCACGGAGAACATAAACGAATTACCAAATAAATAGTATTTAACAATGCGTCAAATGTTTAACAGGAATTTTCTCGAAAATAAGCGAGCGTTGGCGGCTGATATTTTAGCATTTTACTTAACTATGGGTCCCCTATAACCCACCAACATTTCATTAAAATCGGTGACCCCAACGTCTGAGCCTCCCCTTGTGAGATAAAAAATAATTTTCTTAAAATTATTTGGTCAATTCAACAAAAATCTGGTGGGCGCTGTTTCAACCGGATAATTTTGTTGATTTAACAAAATTTTTGTTGATTCAACAAAACTTTTTTTTCCAGTGTATGTGTTGTTTTAACTATTTTTTAAAAGCCAAAGTAAAAAGGTTTTGCTTTTATTTCTGAAAGAAAATATAAATTTAATTGCAAATGATGGTTCTATTTGTTTTGATTATAAGGAAGAGATAGAAGACTAAACGTTAATTTTCCATTAGTTTGCCTGGTTTGATTGTTTTAACCTTTGTTAACTAGGTTGCATGTATAATTATACCAAAGCTGTAAGCATACAATTTAAAATAAGTATTTGAAATGTAAAATTAAATCTGGTTCTAACTTTGTTTCTAGCCTTCCTGTCATAAATACGATGAATCCCACTTTTTTAAATTTCGTCCCACTTTCGCATTTCAATTGCGAAATTCCCGGTAAATCCGTGTTTGAAAGTGTCTTTGTTCCATACTGATTTTTTTAGAAGTTTTTTTTTCCCCCATTTCCTAGCACTTGGAACGTCTTCTGAACGATGGTTCTTCTATTCCTTTTGTTCATTCTGCTTGGAGGCAGTTCTTGAAAGGTTCTGTTTACTTTCTTCCTCTACTACCCCCCTTTTTTCTTTGTATTTATTTTGCTGTTATTGTATGTGTTTTCTGTATTTCCTTAATGTTTATTACTATTTATTTTTATAAAAATGCGTTGTCCTGTATTAAAAAAAAATCCTGTTTTGTGTCTTTTGTTGTTCTGTTTTCTATTGTTTTTGTATGATCTTTCTTTGTGCAATTTCTTTTCTGGTATTTATTTTTCTACACTTTATTTCATTTTATTTTATTTTTATCTGCCCTATTTTTTCCCCAATTGGGGACTTCGTGTTCGCTTTTGTTTCTTGTATACTTTTCAGTCCCCATTATTTTGTGACGCGGTGCGTGGACTGCTGAGGAAGGCTGAGGGTTTTTTCGGCTGAAACGATCGTACAGTTCGATAAGTACCTTTTTACGTGTGTTATTATACAAAGTTTTATTTATCTTATCTCAGAATAAGTTCTTTCACAATAATCCTGTGTAAAGAAAAAAAATTTCAACTCCATTTTAAGTTAGCAAAAACTAACGGGGAACTGGGTTGGTGAACTAAACAAAATAATCAGCATTTCTTCTACGGCAGACAAAAAGAAAAACGTGATGTCATGAATTAAAAATTGCGCAAGATTCATAAACTCTGCCGTAAAATTTTGATCATACGTGGAAATAAACACACAATTTGTGCGATTCTAAATAGCCCTCAAGATTACACAGTTCGATATTGTTCACGGAATTAAAATAAACTATTTTCTTCGGTTGAACCATGGAGGATACAAATAAAAGATTTATTTAAGCATTTTGTGCATATTAACTTAAATTTTTCGTTATATTCATCATTTTTCAACGAGCGCCTCACAAATGACTAAACTATAAGTAATCCTATGTTAACATTGCTGCAGAATACTCTGCAAATTTCTGGGTTCGTCGTTCTAAAGTGCAGTGGTGTAGAAAGTTCTAGTAGTCCACTTGTCAGGATGGAACACGATTTTTATTGCGTCTAGGACTTGGTCGAACAATCAGCTGCACAAAATTCACAGGCACTAACGGCCGGTAGCTTGTTTGAACAGTCCGCTCAGTACCAAAGCTTTCACAAATCCTGTCTTTCTCTCGCAAAATAAAATACTTCCACTGGAAAAAATTTTGTGGAAACTTACGAGGGAAATCGTAAACAGACTCCGTAATGAAGAATTTACACACAGCACTTAAACAAGGCTTTTAAAACAAGCGGAAATACCGCTTCTACAGCGACACTACAAATCCTTAAGCTCTAACGGACATCTGCTCTCTGATCAAGCAGAAGGAAGACTGAGACTGACTGAACTGGGCAACCAACGCTGCTTTTATAGATTACGACGAACAATGGGGGAGCTTCCAGAAATAGCTATCCGTGGAATGTAGTAGAACAAACTCGATTTTGATTGAGTAATAGAAGAGTAATATTAGAATATATATATGTTAATGAAGGAAAACTAACTTTACAAGCACCATTGGAAAAATCGCGCAAAATGTAAAAAATTTCGCTACGCCTGGCGACTTTTTGGCGAAATATCGCCAAATTTTGCGCCAAAAATCAGTCCCCCAAAGTAAGGTTAGCGAAGGCCTACGACCGATATTTCTCGAAAACGCTATATTAATCAATGGGGGAAACCCGAAACTCCATATTTGGCGTTGACCGATTTTGAAGCAATAAAATGCAAAATTTAACTATTTGACGCGCAGAATACGAATTTTAAACCCCAGAACAGCGAGTTACCTCAAAAATTCATAACAATATATATCTCACGGTTGTTTCAGACTGCCTAAACTTTGTTTTTTTTAAACTGTTCAAAAATTATATTTCTTAAAAGAGCAGATTTAAAGTTCGTATAATAAATAATCCACTGTGTTAACAGCCCCCCAATAGATTCCAATTGCTAGCACTAGATAGAAATTTAAAACTTTTTAAGAAATCTTTTTCCTATTCATAAGCTCTAAATCTAGAAAAAAAAATTGAGGCATAATGATAACTGTTTTGGGCTCCTACATTGATTACTATGTCCAGTCGTCGAGTGGCACCCTCAGAAATTTTAAATCAAGAGTTCTGGTGTGAATGCACGACGAAGGAAATTTCGAAATTATAAACTTTTAGAGATTATTAGACAAATCTTCCTAATACATGTAATATCATGCTTAAACCTGTATTTACACTGTTTGAAGAAAAGATTTCAGATACAAACTGGAGTATTTTCATAAAATGTTTATTTAAAAATAAAATAAAATACAAGATAAATTTCTTTTATTTGTGTTTCATCAAGACGGCATATTCATACAATTATTTAGAACATATTTAAAAACACTTATAAAAATTTATAAAGAACGAGTTTTAATAATTAATCTCGTTACGCTACTTGATATGCTGGGTGATTCAAAATAGATGCTTAGGCGATTATTTTTTAAACCGTAAGGGATTGCAACATACTTTCAATTAGAAAAGTTCCTCAAATTAACAGTAGCTTTCAGATATTGCATTTTTTTACTGGGTGTTGTATACATAAAAATACGCAATTTTATTTTTATACGGTCCCTCCTTTCCTACCCTTTATATTTAGAAGTATGTTGCTCTTTGCCTAAGAAAATTAATAAAAAAAATCCCGTGTCTCTAAGTGAAGTAGTTAGCAGAAAAATTTATTTTAAAGAATGATGACTTACACCATTTCACCTGCTCTATTGGCGTCTGTTTTCAAGCGAAAAAATCTTTACTTTGGGGCAGGGGCGTAGCCATGAGGGGTTAGGGGGGTCATAACCCTCCCCCATGGGGAATTTTTTGGCATACAAATTGTATATTCTTCACTACATTATCACACACACGTATACATATATATGAGTTGTAGTAGTCGTAACCCCTCCCGTAAGAAAAATTTCTCGTAGTCGTAAGAAAAATTTCTTGCTACGCCCCTGCTTTGGGGGACCAACCATGAGTTGCGAAAAGTTAAATAACGGTCCCATTGTTGACAGTTAAATGAGTTCAAATTCGTGAAATGAGCAGGTTTAGTTTACTTGAACTGGTCGATGTTACTGTGTGAAACTTTGAGAGCGATCGACTAAACATATTTGCCTACATTTACGACTAAATACATTTTGTAGTTTATTTACAGGGTCACCAAAAAGACAATACATTAAATTCTGCACCCAGCTTTAATGCAAATGTGGATGGTCATTGCTTTTGGGTATGTCCGAAATACGTCAAATATTAGGGAAGAGGTTTAGCGAAAGATTGCCATCTGTAGGGTGAACACTAATATAAATTAACGACAGTTGAAAAGTTATTGCATTTTTCTCACTTTGGAGACATCCTCTTATTGTTTGGCGACAAATGCCAAAATTTTCAAATTGATATATCTCGGAAACTATTCCACGTAGAGACACGGGATTTGTTTTATTAATTTCCTTAGGCAAAGAGAAACATTCTTCTAAATATCAGGGATGCTAACTCCAACACTCGATTTGGGAGCATCCCGGGAGCAGAAAAAATTTCATTTGGGAGCACCTCGGGAGCAGAAAAATTCTATTTGGGAGCAGAAAAATTCCATTTGGGAGCACCTCGGGAGCACAAAAAAATAGTTTCCGAGAGGAAAACTAAGATTCGAGATCAGAATTAACATGATTTTGGAGCACAAAATTGAAGATTTAGGAACACAATAAATGCATACAAGAAAAGCTAAGTTTGCGAGCAAACACCATTTGCTAAAAGCAAAACACTATTTGAAAGCACTTTAGGAAAGCTCTGGGGAAAAAAAGGGTGTATACAGGCTATGCTATCAGCAACTTGGTAAAAACAATACATATCAGGAGTCAGCAACCTTTCTGTGGTTAAGTCATTTTTTTCCTACTCAAGAACCATGAGTATGATTTGTATGCGGCTTGCGAGCCACAGGTTGCCAATCCCTGTCCCTTTTTTTTTCTTTTTCAGAATTATTTAGGGAATCTTCCTCTCGAAAAAGAGAGCACAAATAAAATGAAAACTAAATTTTAAAACAAAAGCTTCTATCTCATTCTTTGGTTCTATTACAAATCACAAGTAGTACTAAATGGAGATTTTTGAAAACCTAAATATTATACCTCTTATACAACAACACGTAATTGGTAAGCAGTATCGAAAACAAAATAAATTTGATGGTTAGAATAATTAAATGTGTGTACTTTTAATAGCATATGCTTTTGTATCAGTAATTTAACCTCATCTAATATTTACATATTTATCTATAATACTTGAACACAATATACAAAGCAAATGTAAACAAAAAATATTTAATGACTGTTGAGAGAAATTAAGAATTATGGGAAGTTAAAAATTAAGATTATGAGAAATTAATAATGAGATTACAAATTAAGTATTATAAGTTATCTAGTTTTCTATTTATTCTTTTTTTTTATTTTTATTAATTTCTTCTTGAGCTTTTTCATTTTCTTCTAATAGTTTTAATGTTTTTGCAAGTCTATCCTTCCCTTCCGTTAATAGAATCTGTCCACTTTCTATAACAGCCAGTGGCGGCTCGTGACCTGCTTCAGTGGTGGGGCCCGAAAAAAATAGTGCCAGTTCAAATCGGGAAAATACATATACATAGAGCTGTGGCGGATCGTTACCCATTTCAGAGGAGGGGGCTTTTTTATTTTTAAGCTCGAAAAGGTAAAACATATGAATCGCTTTTGTAAACAGTGTGAATACATAAAAACTTTTCGAATAACAAGTTATGAAAGGCGTATTGATTTCTCCTTTAAGTTTTCATTTAAAGACAGCAGATTTATTTTGCACCAAAAAAACATTTTCCTCCATTTTTCTTTCTCAAAAAGGTACAATATCAATTAAAAAAAAGACAATGCATGTGTACATGTTGAAAAACGAATTGGTCCATAATGTTTCATCTCCAAATAGCAAATCGTGCCCCTTCATAAACAAAAAACGCAATGAGCTTAGTTAGCTAGAAAATCGTCAAAAACGCCGCACCCGGCATAAACGCCGCAGCCGCGATCGTTGGTGTGTGTGTGTATGTGTGGGGGGGGTGATTGTGGTCAGAAGTCAATGCCAAATAAAATTCAATGTTTTCTAAAATAATTTCTTAATTAACAAAAAATAAATAAATAAAAAATATGTTTCATTACTTATTAGACCTAATTTATTAAAAAAGCTATTAAGTTGATCGGATATATTTCGGTAGAAATTGGATAAACGGTAAAAGTATCTCCTTTTTTCTCCCCCTTCCCATAGAATGTTTTAAAGTATTTGCCACTATTTTACGAAGCTTACGATTTCTATTTTCAAATAATCAGATATCAATGTTTATATTCACAAAGGTGAATTTATAGAAATAAAAAAATAACTTCTAAAAAACCTTCTTGCATCCGCACAAAGTTCGGACAGACTACCAGGTGCCATTAAAATGAAAACAGCAATCGATGTGTGAGAAGAGTCTCCAGTTAAAAGTAAACATTCCCCCCCCCCACGGATGGCCAGCTGTTGATTACGTAATGAGCTTGCTTCAGCAAATTGTTGTTTTAAACTGAATCTTGTGTAACAACTCTTGGTGGTATTTATTTATTATTTTTTATATTTATAACATTGGGATTTATTTTAAAAGCACTCAGCATTTCTTGAGCATACCAATTAGTTGGCAGTGTTTATTCCATAGAGTGCACAGGGCGCAAAGCCGCACGGCGAAAAAAAAAAATCTTTCAGATTAACTTTATTTATTTATTTTTTTTTGGGGGGGGAGGGGGAAGGGTTAAACTCGCACCGTGCGTAACATTGACTAATTTTGGCTGAAATTCAGTATTTTAAGAACAATAGAGGTTCATGTGAAAAACGGGTGCATTTAATAGAGGGTAGTGCACTTTTGCGGTATTTTACAGAACTTTAACCCTTCAAAATATATATTCAAAACTTCATTAAAATTTAATTATAGTTCTAAAATGTAGATGTAAAAGATTAACTTCTATTTTTTGTTTTTCTTTTTACTTAATTGAGGAGACATCGGTTGGATGTATGAAGCCATCCACTTCAGAGCACGGGACATGGACCCATCTTAGGGTGCTCTGACTTTCTCCAAAACTGGATCAAAGATCAAACCTCTTTTCTATGGGGGTAGGTTCGCATTCTGATTCGCTACACTGTGATCTGTGCACGCTACAGACTACGTGTCGGTGGTGGCGCCATCTTTTGAGAAAATTATCACAAAACGAATTTTTCGATTTTTCGTTGAAGATCGGCTTAAAAAAATTAAAAATATTGTAAACGCCGCACTTACTATTTTTTAACTTTTAAACTCATAAACGCAGCGGCGTTTCTTCCATAAATTACAGTACTTGTTTGCCTATCTGGCCGGCCCTGATTGAGGTGACTAACAAAGCCCGACTGGTCCGATCCGGGGCGGGTAGAATGGCTTCTGAATGCAGCTTTCGTACGCAGTTTGAATCTTGCTTTACTGCTAACTAGCTTTCCATACACGCTTTAAAAGATAATTGAGCGTGGCAAAAATTTAACAAAGAGTCAAAATGACGTATCCGGCGCAGACCGGCGCAAAAATCGGCTAAAAGCGCAGTTCGGCGCACCCTGAAAGAGTCAAAATGACGTATTCGGCGCAGACCGGCGCAAAAATCGGCTAAAAGCGCAGTTCCGCGCAAGAATTTGTGTTTCGGCGCAGAATTAACATCCCTGAAAATATAAAGGGTAGGAAAAGACGACCGTATAAAAATTAAATTTCGTATATTAATATGTAAACAACCCCCAGTAAAAAAAATGCCATATCTGAAAGCTACTCTTAATTTCGAAGAAAACACTCAAAATACTGGTGATAAATTATAAAATAACTAATCTTTGTGAAAAACGCACACATAAAATGTTACTTACAAGAAATTACGATCGTTTCGACCAAAAAATTCTTTCTGGCTTCGTCAGACAAGCCCTTCGACTCGTTGAGCAGAGGGAATTGAAAAAAATAAACAAACAAGCATGTTGCCACAAGGAAACAAGAAAAGGTGAACAAAGCCATGGAGAGGGGAAAAAGGGGAACAGATAAAAAGAAAAGAAAAGAAGGACAAACAAAAATACATAAATAACTAATAATAACAAAATAAAAAGCAAAAAAGAACGCACAAACATACACAAAAAAGAAAAACAAAAGGAAACAGAACAAGCAAAAGAACATAAAACAAAAATAACATAAAAACACAATATTTTTTTTTACACATATATATATGTAAAAGAAAATAATAATAAACATTTTGACGAACTTTTCTAATTGGAAGTATGTTTCTATCACCTACGGTTTAAAAAAATAATCGTCTTAACATCTATTTTGAATCAACCGGTATACCTTTTAAAAGGAGCAGGCAAATAAAGTAATTAAAACAGTATTAAAAACAAAAATTTGAATTGAAACACAATTGAAGCTTTCTTCGTACAGTCTAAATGCTGACAATAAATGCAATCATTAGCAATAAAAGGAAAGGGTTGTTATGAAACAGAAAATATCGTTTCAGCTTTACTATATTACAAGAGATCGTGTCTATTCATATTTTATGCGTAATCATAATAATACTTCCACTTTGAACTCAGATCTTTGGAATATTAAATCTTTGTGTTTAGCATGATAAGAATACTTCTGCAATTCCCGAATCAGTTATTTTTTCTGGCATCCTTTTCCCACATCCCCAGTTTTTATCTTGAATTAAATCAATTTAATTTTTGTCACATAGCATCTTGTCATTCTTTACTTTTTAGTCTTGTTGAAGAACCCCATTAAACAACAACTCTTTAGATACGTCATCACTCTTTATGGAACTCGGTAACTTTAAAAGTTTTTTTTTTTTTTCTATGCTATTGCTAGAGTGAGACACTAATGCTTCTTTGACAATTTACTGATAGACTTCTTTCCAAGTCCCCGTAACCGTACAGATTGTTTATTTTGAGATGTTTTATTATGATATTTTACGGTCTTCACGGTGCTTTCCGCTAGAAGACAGTTCTTTAGACTCGTCCTGAGACTGTGGAGACTGTTTATTTAATTCAGTAACATCAGCGGATTTTTTATCACCGCAATTACAAGACTGAGACACTGATGTTTTTTTAATAGTTGACTTGCAAACAGACTTCCTTCCAAGTCCCCGAACAGACTGCTTATTTTGAGATATTTCATTAAGATTTACTTCGTCCAACGTCTTCCCGTAGTTTTTCATGGAGTTTAGTTGTACTCCCTTAGACGATAATTGTTTAGATTTATTATTAGACTCTTTAGATTGTTTATGGAATACGGTAAGCTTAACAGGTTTTCTTTCATTATGATTGCTCATTGACACTTGCTTATAGCTTGATTTTGAAGTCTCCTTCTTTCCACGTCCCCCTACCGGAACAAATTTCTTACTTTCAGATACTTTATTTAAATTTTCTTCCAATATCTTCATCAAGTTATTTTCCTTAGAGTCTTCTTGAAGAATATCTTTCGACGGTAATTGTTTAGATGCATTATTAGATTTTATAGACAGTTTATGGCATCCAGAAACCTCAACAGGTTTTCTTAGAATGTAATGGCCAGAGTGAGGTACTGATGCTTGTTTATCTCTTGATTTAGAATTAGTCTTCCTTCCAAATCCTCGTGCCCGTACAGATTCCTTATTTTGAGATATTTTATTCACATTTCCTTCATCCAACGTCTTCAAGTAGTTTTCTTTGGAGTCTTGAAGATGTCCGTTAGACGATGACTGTTGAGATGTATCCTTGGCCTCCTTAGATTCCTTGTCGAATTCGTTAACTTTAACGGCTTTTTTCCGGACACGATGATCAGTGTGACAGTTAGAAGCTGGGTGCAATGGCGGAGGTTTAGTAGGACGATGAATTACATTTTGGTCTTCAAACTTTGGTCACGAAACTTAGAAGCAACGTGTTTCATCAGAGATTTTTCAGCTTCATTTGCAGGATAATTTATTTTATTCACTGTATGAATGTGTTTAATACAAGAGTCGCTTTCTGAAATCAAGTTATTTTTGTTACTAATGTTAGTGTTTGAAAACAGGACTGTAAATTTATCACTATTTGCAGATACCTTGCATTTATAGCAAACTGTGAAGACAGTCTCTTCATAACTGGATACGCACGTGATATGCCCTTCTGAACATTGGTACCAACTTCCTGACAGGCTAATAATATTTAATGGTTGATGGAATTCCAAAGGCGCGTCTTCCAAATTTTTTATAAAACACTCTATTGACTTCTTAAAACATTCAACACTTTTATTAGTAAAAGGGGAAAATGTCTTAAGACTTAATGAGCATTTTTCAAATTCAGAAGGTAGTGATGCAAAGTCAAAAGACTCCGCAAACTTTATGAGAAAACTTAGCAAGTGCAAACGATGGATTTCACGAGATAGCTGTTGTAACTGATATTCCGAAACCACGAGAAAATTTTTAGAAATGAAATCAGTCACCCATTCTTTGCAATAATGAGCATAAATTATTAACTCTTCGAGAAAATATCCTGAAATAAGGATAGAGCAGGATGAATTAGAAGGAAACCTCAAAGATTCAATTTCTTCGGCAAAATTCAACATGATTTCAATACTTTTAAGATCTTGGATATTTCTAACACTACCACCAGAAAGTAACCTTATCCCTTGTTTATAAAAAATATTAGCATGGCAAAGTAACAAATTTGATCGTTGTAACAAATTCCTTTGAACATTTAAATTCTTAGTTTCATCATATTTTGTAAACTGTTTAATTTTTTCAATGTTTTGGGCAACATTTTTCAACATTTTATTAAATCGAAAATTTTTACGAACGACAATTTTACATTTGGGACAAGTTTTCAAAAAAATCTTTTGTACTTCGGATGAATTAGAATAGAACCAAAAATCTAAATAATCCTCTTTAAAACTATGCTTACAATCCTCCAAATAAACGTAACCAGAAATAGTTCCATCCTTTAAAACTGAAGGATTATCATTTAGTAGATTGTTGTTACATATTATGCATTCCTTTGGACAGGGTTCACCGCAAAAACCAATGCACTGATGATTACATGAAAGCTTTTTCGTACACCTTTCATTACAGGGCTCTCGATCACAAACTTCGTAACACAGACGAGTGCATTTCTTATGACTACAAACCCAGGTACAGGGTTTTGTGCAATTTAGACATGAATAACCGCATTTTCTAGGGCATTTTCCATGCGCACATCTATTTTCGCAAGGTTTTTCACAAGGAGGACAACTATTGCAGCATTTTGATGCACATTTATGACCGCATATCAGTATTCTGTTGCAAACCTCGCCACATGCGACATGCAGACGACCTTGGTTACAATCACCACAAGTTCCTTTGCATGTATGGCCACAGGGTAATTTTGAGGCGCATGGTTCAATACATTTCCTGGATAAGATACTGGACACGTTTGAAAAGTCACACTCAATATTTACCAAGTGCTTGCATATAGGTGACTTAACATGTATGATTTTCATGCACTGTACTGTGCAAGGTTCGCAACATTTTTTTACACATTCGTGACCGCAATATAACATTTTTTGACATGCTTTCTCGCATGAAACATGCCTAGTTCCTTGTTCACAAACCCCACAAGTACCATTACAAATATGGCCACACGGTAAAATTTCCTTACAAAGTTCTGAGCATTTCCTCTGAAGGTCATCTATATTTTTAGAAGAGTAACATTCAACTTCCAATGAATGTCCGCATTTGGGTAATTTAATATTCACTGGCTTCAAACAATTTTTTGTGCATGGCTCATAGCATTTCTTCTCACATTGATGAGAACACGGTAGTATTCGTTTGCACTGCAAAGGACATTCGATTTCACTTTCATTCTTACTGCAAGGGGCTTTCACAGTATGTCCACAAGAAATCAGAGTTCTATCGATTATGAAACTGCACGAACCACAATTTTGATAGCATAGTCTTTGGCATATATGACCTTTACTGCATGTTTTCTTACATTTATTTTTACATATAATCCAAAAATCAGAGTCTGAACAACGAGCCTTTACAACATGCCCGCACTGCTGCAACGTTTTATTGACCTCCACTTCACATGATCCACAGTAACTGAAACATTTTTTCGGGCATGGATGACCTTCATTACAATTTTTTCTACATGGTTCTTTACATAAGATTTCATCTTCACTTTTACCACATTCAACTTTGACAGTGTGCTTACACTGTGACAAAAATTTATCAACTATAGCCTTACACGATCCACAATTTTCGAAACACATTTTTGGACATGAATGACCTGCTTTGCAAGTTTTTTTGCATGGTTTTTTACATGTTATTTCCTCTTCACTTTTACCGCATTCAGCTTTCACTGTGTGATTACAGAGTGACAAAGACCTCTCAATTATTTCCGTACATGGTCCACAATCTTCAAAACATTTTCTGGTACATGGATGACCTATTTCACAAGTTTTTTTACATGCCTCTTGACATTTAATTGTATCTTCATTTATACCACACCAAGCATTAACAATATGTCCACATTTTGACAATGTTTTTTCGACATTTGTAGGACATGGTTTGCAGTTCTGGTAGCATTTCCTTGGGCATGTGTGTCCCTGTTCACACACTGTCATGCATGGTTTTGTACATTTAAAATGATTATGTTCTACATCATCAGGATGACAAAATCTCGTACATGTGTGTCCACACTGCAAAAGATTTTCACATTTCTGACTGCAACCACCCTCAGGGACAGCTTTAAAGTCAGCATCGTTCGCAACTTCAGTAAACACATCAGGGTGATTCTGACATACGAGACGCAGAGATGTACCAACAAATCTATTTTGTTTTAGTGTTTGGATAATACTCTTCCACAAATTACTTTTTTGCTCTAAAAGATTAAAGTTTCCAATACAGTAGAGCCCTTTCTTAGCTCTGGATAAAGCAACACAAATCCTATTAGGAACTTTTAAGAAGCCAACTTCTCCTTTTTTATTACTTCGAACAAAAGATATAAGAATAATGTCATTTTCTTCACCTTGAAAACTATCAACTACAGTAAAATGTACTTTTTTTATGTCACTATCAGTTGCTAACTTCTTTAAAGCAAACAACTGACCAGAATATGTGGTCAAAACAGTAATTTTTGACGGATCGTATCCTTGCAGAATCAAATACTTACATAATTTAATAATAAATGTTGCTTCATGGTCATTTACTTTAGTTTTAGAATATTGAACATGTAGCTCGTTGAAATAGTGATTGACAAAAAACACATTCTTAACAATTCCTTTTATATTTTCAAATTTTGTAACTGTTTCATGATTTTCTAAGTTCTCATAAATATGAGGCGCAATAAGAGAAGCTATTTCTGGTCTCATTCTATGCTGCAGAGAAAGCCTACAGAAGTCAATACCATTATTGATCATTCTCTCGAATAACGAAACATCCATACCATATTTTACGGCTAGCATATATACAGAAGGCGACGGTCGAAGTTGTTGTTGATCACCAATTAGTATAACATGTTGAGTCTTTGGTGCAAGAGATGCAACAATATGACTTTCCAATATTTCTGCAGCTTCTTCTACGATTAAAACAACAGGATTTCTGGCTTCGATTATATGTCTGTATTTTGCAGCACCTGTAGTTGTCATGCCTACAACGTATGCCTGGTCAATCACAAATAAATCTTCCTCAATGCGTGCATCAGACAATTCTTTAATAGCGCATTTAAGTTCCTTTTGTACGTTTATATATTCTTCTGCTTGACTCTCAAGAAATTTCTCGTACCAAAACTTATACAACTGCCATCTTTCATTGATATGAAGAAGCCATATGTTTTTTACTTGTAATGCACGCTCCATTGGCATTGTTGGATTGATTTGCAAACTGTTTGTAATATATTCTACCATTTTCTGTTCATCATCTTTTTCCTTCTCTCTTGATTCTGCATTTGTTCTTAAGATACGTCTATCTTCAAAATTATAACAATCAATATTTCTTTGATTTTCAATAAATTCTACATCGACTTCAGTTTCGCCTATTATATCATCATTTACTTTGTAAGAATCACAAAACTGAAAGCTGCCTTGTTCAGAGCTCTTTTCTAATGAATCATTGTTTAAAGTGTTGATCTCTAGCCAATCAAACATGTATTCTTTCGAATTCGATTTCATATTGGACGGAAAATCATTATGATTTTTTAAGGAATAAAAATGTTCTGGAGGTATCATTTTCTGTAACGTACTTTCTGAAAGGACAAGATTCCTTGACTGAGCTGAGAATCGATGAAAATTATTTATTCGAATCTTTAACGATTCAACTTTTTGTATTGCTCGATAGATTGGAGCTTTGATCCAGGAAGGAATTTTCATCTTACCTTTTAAACTTCTGATTTGGAATTCACTAACAGTTTTATTTGATCCTCTTCCCCCTATTCTAATAACCTTTTTTGTTAATATCAAAATTCCTTCTAAAAATTGATCTAAAGCATGGTTTGTGTAACACACAACAAGAATAGGCAATATACCTACGTCTTTATTGAACCAGCAACTAATGTTATGCAATAATAACTGAACAGTTCTTAAACCAATATATGTCTTACCAGTACCAGGAGGTCCTTGAATAATAGCAAATTCTTTCGTAATCGCTGCTTTCAATGCAAAGTATTGAGATTTATCCAAATTTATCTGAGATGAACTAGGCCACTCGTTTTCATCAAGTACATTCACTGATTTATACTTATCATGAATTGGCTCTAATTTTTTTCCTACAAAACATAAAAACTTCTCTCCAATGCAGTCCTTTTTTAAAGGGAAAAACAAAGGTCTCATATCATAAGTTGTTGATGATACTAAATAGCGTGGTTCGCTTAGAGAATTTTCGAGATCAACAATGTAGTTTTTCATGGGTAATGACTTTTCATTCAAAAGCTGGAGGGCTCTCAAATTATGACGATAAGCCTCGAAAAGCGCTGGTACTTCAATAACAACAAACGTATTTGAAAAGCTGAAGCTCAGTACTGCATCGTTAACTTCTTCAAATCTAACTAGCAGAAAACCTTTCTTCAGCTTAGAAAGGTTTCTTTCTACAACTGTCGCAAACAGCATAGTTGAGAAATCATCCTTTGAAAGGCACAAAATATTGCCTGTAAGGAGGTGTTCACTACTTCTCCAGTTGATTTGTGAAAAATACTTTTCCCGAAAATGTATTTCATGCATTAAGTTACCATCAATGAATTCTTCACTGCGAATACAAACATTAGTGTATACTCGAACATTTGTGATGGTTCTTAAAGGTTTGTTGTTTTTCTTTGCACTTAAGTATTCAACAATACCGTCTCGCAGTGGCTTAATATAATCTTCCCTTAATAATCTGAACTGAACATCCAAGTAATGTTCTGTATCTTTGTATCTTCCTTTGGTTATATTGGGACGCAAAAATAAACATGGTTGGCTAACATCATCAACGGTTGGTAAAATAGGCAAAGAACGAAAGTTCTGAGGAGGTTCCAACACATGCAGTTTTTCCCTCTCGGAGATGTTTTTCCCTTTATACAAAGAATGGCGCTGATGTTCGTCAGAAACTAACTCTGGATTTCCTGAAACTGCATCCTGTATTTTTTTATGTCGTTTTATCAATTTTTCACATGTATCACTTATAAGTTGTAGCATAATTGAAGTATAATCGGTTTTGGAAGAGGTAGAAGGCAAAGATAAATGAAATGTCCTTGAAAATATACTCAAATTAAGCAGGGTATCGAGGTGATGTTTCTCTAAAACCTCTTGCTCATGAAAGAATTCCAGGAGCTTTTGTATGTTTATAAGAATGTATTGCATGTCTGTAGACATAATTGCTATTAATTTCTGTAAATATTTCTGTAAAGAACTTTCACCAGTGCAAACTCTTCCTAAAGCAATAATTGCTAGATACATTGATTCTTCTTTTGAATCTTTAAGAAGCGTAAGAAAATCAGAATAATAATCCAAAATGAAATGAATTATTTCACTGGGACTTTTCTTCAGATGTTCACGTAAATGGAATAATAACGAGCCTGAGCCTTGGTCCTGTAAGCCAAACTTTATGTAATTAGTAGCATCTTCTAGTAATTCTTCCATTTCAATGCCAGAGGAAAATGTAATGAAATATTTTTTCTATATAATTCAATGAAACAAGTTTAAATTTTCATAGCTCGTACAAACTGGTGTTACACCAAGTCAATTAGAGCAATACACAGATATTTTTCCTCTTGAAATATAGTGGACACAATTTAAGAACTGTTTATTTTCATATTTCCTTTAGTTCCCGTTAAATGATCGTCCTAAAAATAAAAAAAGGAGGAGCATATACAATTCAATTAAATTTCGAACAAACACAGTTAAAAAGGTGCAACAACATCAGAAGCAACATAGAAGAAGCATAGATTATAACAATTAGTAAGATATTTGAATTGTGATTTCCAAATTAATGTAATAAGAAATAATTTTAATAGTGTGATTTTTAAACCACGCTAACCAATGTAAATAGTTCTCCGTTTATAGGCAGAAAAAAAGAAAAGGAAAAAGGAACCGATAATCAATTTGAACAGCAGTTTAAAATTGGTAGTATTTACGTTTTAAGTGATTGTAGGCTAAAATTTTCCACGAATTGGAGCGGAAATTTTTCTCCCGTCTCAAATGATTGCAACATTTAAATTTTTTTTTAAGAAATAAATTTTTAAAAGATGCAATTGCGTTATGTCCCAGTTATAACAACCGGGATCTTTTATTTTTTTAATTAATTTTTGAATTAGATTTATCGAAAAAAGGTAATTAATTTTTTCCAAAATTACAAAATATAAGATAAATCATGTGGAATGCATTGAATTATTAATCAGCAAATTAACAAAATTTGAAACTTCTCTTTAAAACGCACTCCAAACATACACCCAGTTAATAATATATTGGAAATATCAGGTTGTAACGAAAGTTCTCCGCCAAATCTGCTTGAGTCAGCTCATGCGGCACCCAGAGATTGAACTTGTATATGAAGTTTATGTGATGCATAGCATAGCTAATGCGCATGGCATTAATGTCTAACTGTTTAGCTCGTTCTCAAGTGGTTAAATACTGATTTTCTTCCACAAGTTCTCGCAGGTGGCCCTCGTCAACATCAGTAGGCCGGCCAGAGAGCTCTGCTCCTTGAATGTCATAGTTTTTTAACTTTCAGTACCAAACCTTCACAGTGCCATATGATACAACAGTAGAATCTAAATTACACACATAATTCTTTGACATTCTGTAGCACTTTTTGCAACAGAACTGGAAGTAAATGATGGTTCTAATCCAGTAACGTGATAGTTTGATTTCAGACACCTTGTACTTAATGATAACGATATTTTTTAATAACACAGTGTTCTAAAGCAAGTATCTTTCTTTAAAATGACAAATATTGTTTGACAAAATATGAGCAAACACACCAACGTGAACTGTTTGCAGACGATATTTGTGGTGGCGGGAAACTTTCGTTACAACCTAATACTTTTCCGTGCCTCAGTAAGATAGCTTTTACTTTCAAAATTTTGGTGGCCACTCGAAGATTTCTGATCTATAATGCATTATCTACTATCTTTATCTACCATTATTGATGCTTTTGCATTTTTCACCCTTCATTTTAGATGTTATACATATGATTTACGTTTTCTGAAATATTCAAAAAATGAAACTAAATAGAAGTAAAAACAGTTATTTGTTAGGGCAGCGTTCGTGAAAGTTTTGAAATTGATCCTGTATAACTATCAACCAAGATTAATTTTAGAAAACCAGGCACTTACTTATGAGAAAAATCCCAAATATTTGGGATATATTATAGACCCTGAGTTCACAAGTAACAGGCACATTGAACACCTTGTATTGAAGAGCAGGAAAAGATTAAACATCCTTAAATACATTGCTGGTAGGAATTGGGGTGCTGATTCAGTAACCCTCAGAACTACATATCTGGCGTTGATTCGGCAAATACTTGAATATGGATTCCCAATTTATTGTTGCGCATCAGCAACTAACTTGAAGAAACTAGAGACGGTCCAGCTGAGTGCTGCCCGTATAATTACTGGGCTGAAGCGTAGCTGCCCTTCGGAGATTGTCCTTTTTGAGGCAGATCTGATACCACTTGAGACTAGAAGGAATGCTGCTCTTGTAAAATACTTCAATAAACTATCTAGTTATGGTAATTGCCATAAAACTTCAGTCTACCTAAACAGTTGGATATGCCGACAAAGGCTGAAGAAAAACAGTCCTTTTAGTCAAGTTGCAACCCTGAATTTACCTAACCCTAATGTTGAGCCTCATTCATTGCAGTACTGCCTTGACCCATCAGAGGGACTCTCTGGGGTGTATTTTCATTTTAACTTCTCTTCCCCAGTTTCTAAAAAAGGACTTTTGGCAGTTCATCTCAAACAGCTGGCTTTGAAAGTTATTGCCAGTATTCCCGAAAATGCTATTAAAATTTTTACTGATGGTAGCAAAATGGCTGGGCTTGCAGGTAGTGGCATATATATAGTGACCCCCTATGACAAAATGTCAATTAGCCGACGTAACCCGGACTTCTGTTCAGTGTTTAGAAGTGAGCTAATTGCGATTAATGAGGGGCTTGAGGCTGTCCTATCAATGAAGGATTATGGAGAACTTTGGATTTTATCAGATAGCCGTAGCTCACTTCAACATCTTCACAAATGGTTTCTGATAGGTGACATGACAAGCATCTCAATCTTAAATAAACTAAATGAGATATCGCAGCATCACGAGATTCATTTACAATGGATCCCTTCACATGTGGATATCCATGAGAACGAGCTTGCAGACAAACTTGCAAGGGAGGGATGCAATCACCCGATTCCAACTTCATCTTCCCTTACCTTCCAGGAGTTGTACTCCCGGAAAAAGGAACAAATTATGGCGGATTGGAGGGTTCCTCCAACTCATCACTGGTATATGGGTAAGAAACCGGGAATTGCCCTTGCCCTCGAGTGTGATAGAGGTTCCTCAACTGCACTAACAAGACTTGCCAGTGGGCTCATTAAGTGCCTCTCGTTTTCTGGAGGGAGAAAGAAGTACGACTCCTGCTCAAAGTGCGGCGTAAAAGAGGCTTCGCCCCGGCACATTTTGGATTGTTTGGGCTTCTCTAGGGAGGACATCTATGCAACTCCCCTTCTTGTGCTGGACTTTTTAAGAGTCAATGGAATTCTGGATCTTGTCTGACTCCGTCGGACTTTGGAGGATAAGAAAGAAGAGGAATAACTGATAAATAACATTTTCAACTGGCAAAATTAAATTGTCTAAATAGTATCACAACGTCATGCTTATTTACAAGAATAAAAACTACTCAAGTAATACGATTTTTTATTAAAATAATTTATTTATAAATAACACATGAATAATTATTCACTAAACATGATTTACATACATATATTTAGAATTTCTAAATACATTATAAGCGTTCACTTACCTTTACATTCACAGCAAAATGTTCGAATTTTAGGATAAATTTTCATGAAAGAAAATGGCGCAAGATTCACAAAACGATTACCTACATCTAAAGTTCTTTAGTACGACAAAAGTACAAAAAAATTGTTTTAAAATAATAAAATAATACAACATTTATAATACTTAGAATAATAAAATAGAATACTGTGACTGGGGAAAACAGGCCTCAATGATAAACTCATTTTTAGGGATGGCAACTCATAAGCAGGCCCGTTGCTTAGCGATGGCACCGACTCAAAATTACTTAGGTATACTTACATTAGTTTAAGAACTTAGTTATTAAGGTTAATTAAGAAAAGGTTTATCATTTTTTGCTTTTGAGTTTTTCGGCGGTTTAATTTTTTTGTTAAAAAGTTTTTATTTTATAATTTTTTGTGGCTATAAACGCAAATTAACAGTTTAGTGACGTCAAATTGAGCAAGCGAATTCTATACATTCATCTGTGTACGTCACACAGTAGCTAGAATTAAAAAATAACTATTACGCATGCTCGAAAATTCAAGAAATTTCGGATCTTTCAACAGTTCTGAAATTTCCAATTTGCAATATTTAACGCATTATCATACCTCCCAAAAAAAAAAAAAAAAAAAAAAAAAAAAAAGTGTATGCGTGTAATCTTTACGCGCGATTGAAGTAAAACTTCTTTGACGTTTACGACACATATCACTGAAATGATTAAACTTAAAATAAATATCATATTATAATTTAATTATATTTATTATCCATGTACTTTACAAAGATTATATAAATGTTATATTCATATTATTCATTGTAAATAGGTACTTGGATGTCATACACAACATAATTTTTATGTATGAAATTATAGGTTTGTGGTAATTATAATGTGAAACATAAATTTAACTCTCTAAATTTGCTAATTTTCTTGAAAATACAGAAATCTATCGTTGTACCGAAACGCGTTGTTGATTGAAGTCGAGAAGTATTCATAGTTAGATCAAATTTTTCTTTTAAAAAATCAACTAACGACAGATTCTTGAGAGCGAAAATTAACATTAAAATCTCCAGTAAGAATCATCGGTAATTCATGAAAATTACTTAGAATCCAGGAAGTGTCCATGTTATTCTTTGACTGTTTTCGTATACCATTGTTCCGTCTGGAGGTTGGGTCTAATGGGGGGGGGGGGATGTCCGTAGTCTAGTATTATACTTTAACTGTGTTCTTTAATTGATGTTTTCCTCTGTTTGTGGGGTTCGAATGCAGGTAGTGTAATTATTGTTGTGTTTTTCTATCACAGAGTGTTCTTAAGCGTTGATTTCGTCTGCTAGTAGGTTTCGAATTATTATTCTGTATCCATGTTTTTAAACTGCAGGTTCTGTCCATTGTTTGGGATTCATTGCAGCCAGTATCCGTTTCTTACGTACTAACATTTCTTAAAATACATATTTTGGGCAAAATAATAACAGACACGACATACATAATATTTAGGAGTTTAATGGCCTAACGGCCAGTGCAACTGGAATTTGACAAATAATAATATCACTTCACTTCGAAACTATTGCCTATATTCAATACGAAATAGTATTATAAGACAATTATGTAATTAAAACACATCTGAAACCAGTAATTACTATATATCACGCTCATAAGACTACATATTTAATTTTTTAAAGTTTTGATAATTCAACGATCTCCATTTACTTCGCCTCGATGGAAATATAAACAACCTGAGATGCGCAGTTACCCAGTGTGCGTAGCGCCATCTGTTTGCAACAACGGCGTTATCCAACTTTCTAAGCGAAGTGTCCCCTCCTATAAATTTACCTTCGTGGCATCGAAGTATGATCCTCCAACAGTGTTCTTAAACGAAAATTTCCCTCTGCTGTTTAGGTACATTTGCAGCCACTGTCCCTTTAATTGTGGTATTCTAAACTAAAACCTTGCAGGAGATATCTCAAAAAATCTTGAGTGAGGAATAAATTCCCAAAAGGACAACCCCCCCTCCCCCATATAAAAAAGCAAAATGGAACGTGATCCCTCTTGTAAATGGGGAATCTGGAAAAATTACAGATTTCTGTAAATTAAATGGAGTATCTAAAAAAAAAAATACAAAACATTTCTATAAAATAAACGGAGAATCTGTAAAAATTTTTAAAAATACAGAAGAAATCAGTAAAACGCATAGAAGATTTCTGTAAAAGAAACAGAGAATCTGTAAAAAAATACGGAAGACTTCTGTAAAACACACAAAATATTTCCGTAAAATTCATTAAGAATCTGTAAAAAATTACAGAGGACTTCTGTAAAACACACAAAAGATTTCTGTAAGATAGATGGAGAATCAGTAAAAAATTATGGAAGACTTCTGTAAAACATACAGAAGATTTCTATAAAATAAACGGAGAATCTGTAAAAAATTACAGAAGACTTCTGCAAAACACACAGGAGATTTCTGTAAAATAAACAGAGAATCTGTAAAAATTATGGAAGACTTCTGTAAAACATACAGAAGATTTCTGATAAATAAACGGAGAATCTGTAAAAAATTACAGAACATTTCTGTTAAATATACGGAAATAAACTGGCGTCCTGGCTGACAGTTTTTTTCTGTAAATTTGACAGACTTTTTTTTTGCAGTGCAAGTGTGTAGATCGGTCCGTGTGTACAATTAGTTTATTGTAATTTGTGTACCAGGACCGCGATTAGATTTTGTTTCTTCGACATGCGAGAAACGCTGTATTTCTAGAAAAACATCAGATTTTATTTCACAAATACAAAAAAACTAATTATGTCACATAGGCGCACCCACGGAGGTGGCTATGTGGGCTAAAGCCCCCTATATCCGGAGAGTTAGATGCGAAAAGCTTTAAAAATTGAAATTTGTCTCTAATGAATTAAAATATTTTTTATTTTTAAAATTGTCTTCAAATATAATAAATGTTTTTGTAGGGGAGGGGGATTAATTAAGAGTGGGGGGTTTTTAAATAAATACTTACAGTTAATATATAAAATAAAGTTAAACTTGGGCACAATGTCGCTTAAATGTTGAATAATCATTTAGGACTCTAATGAGTTATGTTGATAGTAGGCTTGTGTTGTATGGACAAATTCTAATGTTTGAACGTTATAAGCAGTGACGTATACAAGGGGGGGGAGGTTCAAACCTTCCTCTTGTTAAAGTTTTTAAACAAAATGTCAATAAATTTTGAGTTTTTAGCTTAAATATTACGCATTTTAACACAAAGTTATGTCTACACCCACCCATCCCCTCACCTTGAAGGAAGTCTGCATACGCCACTTGTTATAAAAGAGTTGTAATTATAATCTAGGTCACTATAGGGTCATTTCACGTCAAATCAAACACAAAACTGGAAAAAGTTCACCACACCAACTTAGATTTTCCTCAAATTTTATATAGAGGATTTATGCGCTAAGATATCAACAAATCTCAATTTTGAAGGTTCTACGAAAATTAATTACCGAGAAATTAATTATGCAAATTTTTAAGTTTTCTGCAAGATGCGCCAACTTTTTTCTCAATTCCTTAAATAACTCCTTGCCTGTAAAAGTTACTGAAGTGAAAATTTATTTCTAGGAGTAACTTTTTACACTGATTCCAAAAATGTTATCGAAATTTGCGTATCTTCTATAGTTTATGCATGAGCACTGCATTTGCTAAAAAACATCATGAATTTTTTTCGGCATGTCTGATCACAGACACATGTTTTAAATTTTTATATGTTGTTAAGATCGAATAACCCTACATTCCAAAAAAAAATTCATCTTGGCTTTCTGCTCAGCAGCAGAGAAAAAAAAAATTGTATGTATGTGCCTATATATGAGGAGTTTCATATGCAACATTTATACTGAACATGAAAAAATTTAGAAGCGTTAGTCAATTTTATTATGTCTTTTAAATTGATATCAGAAATTTAACTACTACTCCGGATATTTGCAAAAACTAGAAAATACATAAAAGTGCTTGCATCGGAAAACGCAAAACAAACAATCAACAAAAAATGCATGTCACATACAGTGTTAAATTAAAAAGAATTCTAAAGTTAAAATTTTGAATTACTTTTAATTTAACCTTATTGTTTTTGCCACTCATCCATCAGCCAATAAATCTTTGGAATTCTGTATGACATTCAAGTCAATAGAAGGAACAAAGTTTATTAAAAGAATTCCTGTAAGTTACAGTACTTATTTACCTTTAACAGAATGCCAACAATATTGTGCTTCGTCTAGTTTTGTGGATGGATATTTTGATACAGCAATTTGAAATAGGTTTTACTGTATACTGTATTAAATTTTTATTGTTACAAGTAGCATAGGAATGTCAGGCACTTTGTCAAATTGCAAATTTGTGATATATTGCAGAATAAATCTCATGTAACCAGTTATTCACGGCAAACTTTTACGTCTGCCCTCCTAGGAGGATTATATTCGAAATGTTCTAAAATCGATTTTTAGGCATTCTTGAGTGTTGTGTATTTTACAGCAAGAATTTTATCGATATCTCTTTTCTTCTTTGAGATCCCACAGAATATGTGAAAATAAAATTTTGGGCTTTATCCTCCATAAATTACGAATTTTGGAAAATACACTCTAATCTAGAACCTACGCTATAAAATCCCACTCGTGCTAAATTTCGTGTTATTAGCTTCAGTAGTTTTAGCTAGGCAAAATATTGACATACGGAAAACAGATAAAACTTTCCGGTAGACCTAATATATAGATATATATATATATATATATATATATACACATATATATGCTCTATTAAACATTGTTCTTTCTTTTGTGTTCAATATCATACAGAATTCCAAACATTTATTGGCTGATGGATGACTGCCAAAAACAACAGGGTTAAATTAAAAATAAATCTAAATTTTAACTTTAAAGTTCTTTTTAATTTAACATTGTTTTACATGCATGTTTTGTTGTTTGTTTGTTTTACGTTTTCCGATGCAAGCACTTTGATATATTTTCTAATTTTTGCAAATGCCTGGAGTAGTAGTTAAACCTCTGATATCAATTTAAAAGACATAGGAAAATTGACTGACGTTTCTGAATTTTCTCATCTTCAGTATAAATGTTGCAGATGAAAATCCTCATATATAGGCACATACATACAATTTTTTTCCTCTGCTCCTGAGCAGAAAGCCAAGATGAAATTTTTTTGGAATGTAGGGTTATTCCATCTTAACAACATATAAAAATTTAAAACATGTGTCTGTGATCAGACATGCCGAAAAAAATTCATGATGTTTTTTAGCAAATGCAGTGCTCATGCATAAACTATAGAAGATACGCAAATTTCGATAACATTTTTGGAATCAGCGTAAAAAGTTTCTCCTAGAAACAAAATTTCACTTCAGTAACTTTTACAGGTAAGGAGTTATTTAAGGAATTCAGAAAAAAGTTGGTGCATCTTGCAGAAAACTTAAAAATTTGCATAATTAATTTCTCAGTAATTAATTATCGTAGAACCTTCAAAATTGAGATTTGTTGATGTCTCAGCCTATAAATCATCTATATAAAATTTGAGAAAAATCCGAGTTGGTGTGGTGAACTGCGCTGTTTGATCTGACGTGGAATGACCCTATAACCGATTTCAGCAGTGTTTGTAACCCCAGCCCCCCCCCCCCCAAGCCAAAAACCTGGGTCCCTGGGTGCGCCACTGTTGTGTCTCGAATTTCAAAATTTTCAGGATGGCTGCTTATAAGCTGTATACTATACACAGGAATAAAAGATAAATCTGTATCAGTTACGAAACTCTCTTAAAAACTTCTTATAAATGGTAAATTTTCAGAATGTGTTACTGTTTCAAAAATTTCATTGTGGTTTCGCCGGTGATTTGGTACATAAATATACAAATAAAGAGATTATGTCATGAACTTCAAAATTTTTAAAATGCCTCTTTACAAGCTTTACTACATACTGAAATAAATGATAAACCTATATGAGTTACAAAACTTAAAAAAAAAAAAAAAAAAAAAAAAATTCTTTAAAAACGACAATTTTGCATAATGTATCACTCATACAAAAAAATTTCTGAGCAATTTCATGTTTAAGATATCTTTTTCTGAAATTTTCATAAAAGGCACAGGTTTCAAATTTGTTGCAGTGTGTAGTGCATCTTATTAAGAATCTTACTAAATTTTTTGTTATTCTTGGTGCGATTAGTTTATTTTAATTTGTGTACCAACACCACGATTAGATTTTGTTTCTAAGATATGCAACAAACCCTGTATATCTGTAAAAACACCAGACTTTCTTTCACAAATACAAAAAAACTAATTGTGTAAAAAACTTCAAAATTTTCAGGATGGCTGTTTATAAGCGGTACTATACACAGTAATAAAAGATAAAACTGCATCAGTTAGGAAACTTTTAGAAAAAATTCTTAAAAATGGAAAAGTTTTCAGAATGTGTTACTCTTTCAAAAAATTTCACTGTGCTTTCGTGAAAATCCTGTGATTTTGGTACATAAATACAAATAAACGAATTATGTAATGAACGTCAAAATTTTTAAAATGCCTCTTTAAAGCTGTGCTACGTACTGAAATAAACCATAAACCTATATCAGTAACAAAACTTTTAGAAAAAATACTTAAATATCGAGAATTTTGCATAACATATCAGTCGTACAAAAATTTTTCCGAGCAATTCCACGTTTAAGATTTTTATTTTCTGAAATCTTAATAAAAGACACAGGTTTCAAATTTGTTTCAGTGTATCTTAGTAGTAGTAGTGCATCTTATTAAGAATATTACTGAATTTTTTCCTGTTCCTGGTACAATTAGTTTATTTTAGTTTATGTACCAAGACCGCAATTAGATATTGTTTCTTCGACATAAAAGAAACGCTGTATATCTGGAAAAACATCAGATTTTGTTTCACAAATACAAAAAACTAATTATGTCAAGAACTTCAAAATTTTTAGGATGGTCGTTTAAAAGCTGTACTATACACAGGGACAAAAGATAAACCTGTATCGGTTACGAAACCTTTAAAAAAAAATGCTTAAAAATGGAAAATTTTTTAGAAGGTGTTACTCTGACAAAAATGTGACTGTAGTTTCAAAAAAAGCATGTGATTTTGGTACATAAATATACAAATAAAGAAATTCTGTCATTTTAGAATGCCTCTTTACCAGCTGTTGTACTATACACTATAATAAGCGCTGGGCGTGTATCAATAGTTAAACTTAAAAAAAAAAAATTCTCAAAAATTGGCAATTTATCAGGATGTGTCACTTTTCGAAAAATTTTTATGTGCAATTCCTATTCCTTCCTTATGTGCACACTAGAGAAAAAAAGCTTCTTTAACTGAAACGCGTTCGAATCCACCGCTCTTTTCACCCCTGCCCCCCACACACACCCCGTCTACACAATTCAACAAATCACAAGAAAGCGCCGCCTATATAAGGTGTTACCTAAAAAAGGGGATCTTTGAACGCATTTTAATGAGAAAATCGGCTGTGAAATCCAGCGCCATCTGTTGGGAAAAGGTGACTTTCGCAGACTTCGAAAATAATCGTTAAAATTTTGTACGTATCGGTTGCCCCTATAGTCGTTAATAGTTCAATCTTGTTTAAATAAAAATATTTCGTAGAATATTGACAGTCCATTTAATAAACCAAATAAAAACCTAATGTGTCACTCGAACCCTTTCGTATGCTCAACATTTTCATCCGGAGCTCTATCCTTGTTGACCTGTGGCTTATAAGAAAAAATAGAACTCACCGCACTCAATCGAAGACGCGGTGGATTTAAGGCTCAAGTATCAAAAGATTCGAAAATTAGTGACGATGACCTCTCGAAATTAAGTAAATTAGAGCTTCGAAGTAAAATAGAAAATTGAACAGAATTAGAGATAGGCTGGATGATCTAAGAATGGAGTACTTATAAGCTCTTAAAGGATGAAGTCGCAGCCTGTGATGAAGAATTCGAAGAAATCGACGAAGAGCTACAGAAACAAAAGGTAAGATTTCAACTTACCTCAGAAGTGTTAAATGAAAATAAAACTTTAGAACATTCACATATTATATTGAGCCTCATAAAGACAGTTGTATAAGCAATCAAAAACTAAGCATCAAGCTCCCCGAAATAACTCTTCCAAAATCTGATGCGAGTTACGAAACTTGGAACAATTTCAAAATGCAGTTCGAAAGTATAATTGGTTCCAATCAAGGGCGTAGCCAGAAATTTTTTATGGGGGGGTTACGACTACTGCAACTCACATATATGCATACGTGTGTATGATAAGGGAGTGAAGAATATACATTTTGTATGGCAAAAAATTCCTCATGGGGGGTTATGACCCCCCTAACCCCCCCCCCTTGGCTACGCCCCTGGTTCCAATGATATGTTAACTGATAGTCAGAAGCCTTTTTATTTGCAATCTGCCCTTGTCGGCAACGCAAAACAGCTAGAAAGTATAGAAGACACATACAATTCCTTGCTAGAAAAACCGTTATGAAAACATTGCTTTCAAAAACCGTTATGAAAACAAAAGATTAAGAATAAATAGTCATACGACCCAGCAAACACACTACTGCCCGCAAAATGACGGCCGGGTACCCGTTGTGCTGGCAAAGTGCCGTATACAGGGCAATGGCGGCTCCAGACAGAATTCTCGGAGGGGGCCATCGAACTTTTTACTTAGGTCTATAAATTGTTCAAAATGCAAATTGAACGTGTGAAATCGTGAAGTATGCGAATCTAAAGTTGTAAAACAAAATCTCGGAGGGGGCCATGGCCCCTATGGCCCCCTCACTGGAGCCGCCCTTGATACAGGGTTTCTACAGATTTCACAGCTTTTGCTTCCCTGACTTTCCCTGACATCTATCACGCTCTTCCCTGACTTTATCTAGCGTGCTTTCTCGAATTTTGCGTTTCTATTTTTAACATTACATCCTTTAATTAACCCATTAAACGCCACTATGAGAATCGGATAGAAAAATTTTAATGTTTATACATTTTTTACATACATTGCATGCCTCTATTATAGAACAGTTGAAATTTTTTTTTAAACTCAAAGCATTTAGAAAATATAGCATGTTCCCGTAGCGGGAGCTTTGGCGTCTTATGGGGATAAATGTCTTTATCCCCATAAGGCGTTCTCCCGAATCTCTCCGGCGAATCTCCATTTTGGATACAGCAATTCCTTTTTGTACGTAGATGGTTCTCAAACTGTATATATAAAGTAATTATTATTTTTGTTGATACTATAAATGTATGGAACCAGCTGGTGAAGTTCCAAACCTTTCTTTATTGTTGAACGGTAGTTTTATATAAGACAGTCATAAAGACAAAATTTAACTTTTTAAAAATTAGAAAAAAAACATTAAATTAAAATATATTGTTCTGATAAAAATATATAACACACCCTATAGAGTAAATGTTTATACAAAATGTATATTTCGTAAATTGCGTTAAAATATTTTAAGATAAAAAAATATAATAGATGTTCCCGTAACGGGAGCTTTGGCGCTTAATGGGGTAATATTTTTTTTATATATTTTGCTCCCTTTTTTACAAATAATAATAATAAAATTAATACATACAAGAATCTTATTTGACATCACTGGATTCTAACAAAAACCATGTTTGATAATAATTAAGCATATTTCAATTGCTCATAAGCATATATCAAATGCTCATAAAGAACACATTTTAAAATTATTTATAAGGTTGAATGAGAAAATGAAAATAAAACAATTTCTATACTTAGGTTCAAACAGAAAATATTTTCTTGATTTTACCGCAAAATTCAATTTTTCTTGCATTTCCCTGACATTTCTTCAATTTCTGCTAATTTCCCTGACTTTCCAGGTCTGTAGAAACCCTGGTATACCGGGAGCAAGGTAGATTGCCATCGTCTGGAAGTCACTGGAGTACCAGTGTCTGAAAAGTGCATATGCGCCAGTACATAACAAGTAACGGCGAAGTGCCATGTGTCTATGGCATGCACAGAAAAGTTAACGGCGTGGTAGTGCTTAAAATGTACCAGACCAGCACTATTTGGCAGTAATGGGCCTGTATATATATTTCGTAGTGTTGGCATAAAATTTCGTTATTTTAATTAAATTATATTGTTTCACATTCATACTGTGTAGAAGTGTTTTCCGTACACCCAAAGTCAGGGTCACTGCTAAGATTTTTTTTTTTTTTTTTTTTTTTTTTTTTTGAGGGGAGGGGGGAGATGTAAGGGGAAGAGTTCATACTGTGCTTTCAAATATTTTAGTACTAAAAACTAAAATAAAACAAACGAGTTCAGTATGCTATAAAAATGTTCGCTACATCCACAGTGAAACCCCCCACCCTGTATATGAGTGCGCATGTACAGAATATGAATTTTATATTCTTAAAATTTTTTTAATTTATATTAATTTTTCACAATTTTGCTAAAATTTTCCTGAAAAATTGAAGACTTTTTTCTACGTTAAGCCCCTTTTAAAATCTACCGTCGTCTAATAGTCAAAAATAGAAAGTACGCAATGGGTTCACTTAGGAATTTTATTTTCTTTACGCTGTTTCGTTGCTCTTGAATTAAATGTTTGATTTACCGCGGGGCCTCACATGTAAAACTACCCAACAAATCAGATGACTAGTAGAGATGAGACGGGCTCAGCCCGAGCCCGGGCCCGACTCGGGCTCGGGCTCGTGAAAAATTTCTTCTTTGTTGAACATACTCCTTGAAACAGATTTTAAAAAGTGATTCATGGGATAAATAGACGTACTTATTTCAAAAAATATCGGCACGGTGGACTAGAAGGTGTGTGAAGCTCCAAAATTTATTGTATCCTCTTGATGAAGTAGTTAATTTTATTTGTCTTTAGCTGAAATTTCGGGCTCGGGCTCCAACTTTAATAATATTGCTCGGGCTCGGGCGGGCTCGGATTAAAAGTCTTCGGGCTCGGGCTTCAAAAAATGAGCCCGAACTCATCTCTAATGACTAGCCAAAAATATTCTATTGTCGTCAGCTAACTTCTCACGGGTCGAGTTTACAAGCTTCGAACTGTTATCGCGGATTTGGCTATATTAATTCAGATTATTTATAACGTAGTACAGATGAATTTTTTTATGCGTTTGAAGACAGAAAATAATAAATTGCTTGTCTATTTTAATAAGAGGTGTGTATACGTGTCATTATATCTGTTCCTTTTCAAAGGATCTTTTAATAGATTATTGGAAATTTCAGGGGCGGCCCGACACGGTAAAGTAAGCATCGCATCGGGGCGCTGTCTTCGAAGGGTGCAATATCGAGCTCAAAACGTGGAAAATGTATAAAAGGGGACCTTTTTTTACGTTTGCAGGGGGGCGCCACTTACCTTAGGGTCGCTCCTGGGAAATTTTACAAAATTGCTCGTACTCCAAGGGGCATAAAATAGATCTAATAAATTTTTAAGTTGTGAGTTGCCCTATTTTCAGTGGAAAAATAGATAATATGATATAGCATAATAATACACAGAAAGAAGCAGAGAAAACAATTCTAAATACCTAAAAATTCCGAACAATATATATTCTCGCAGAAAAAAGTGATAAATAAAAAAATTCTAGGAATCGACAAAAAATTCGCATTATCCAAGTTTCACGGAAGAATAGTACACACGTTTCGGGTGGTACAAAGGGTCCACCCTTCTTTTCAGGAACGTGGTGAAGGAGGGTCGACCTTTTGTACCATCCGAAACGTGCATACTGTTTATATGATTTTTTATTAAGTGAGTTTATAATAATATTCTATATGCATATGACCATTTAACGGCGTTTCCATGCTTAACCTTTTCGCTCTCATTACTGAAAAGATGCAGTGGAGAATACTATCCTGGGACATTAGTCGGAAGACTTTAAGGGGTTCTAATGGGTATTCACGTTACATCTGGCGAAAACCGGCCAAAACTCCAGACAATTAGATCGGTAGCTCCGCGAACAGACCCGAAACCGAGACCTTCACACTTTAGTGTTCATTATACAATATCCAGAGTCTTTTGTTTACATATATTTGATAAATTTTCAGACCCTTATTATCGCATGGGGAAATCGGGACATTGTCCAGGGCCCCCAGTTTCAAATTTTGTTCTTTTATATGTCAAAATTTTATGAAAAAGAAAACAAATTTTATACATCGGAACCCCCAAATTTATCAATGCCCAGGGCCCCTGTTGGTCATAATCGGACCCTGTAAATTTTTATAAGCTACGTTCGGGCTAAATGAATAGTGTGTAATTATATTCAAATTCCTTACAAACATAAAATAAGAAGCACTTCACTTTCCAGAACAATTGAGAAAAACGAAAATCACAGCAAAAGGAAAACTATTTTAATATAATAAAATTTAATATAACAGCTATTACGGCAAATTTTAAGCTGAATAATTACAACATATATGTATATATATATATAATGCACATAAAATATGAAATACGAAGTTAATATGGTGCGAGGAGGGGGGGGGGACCGCTACAGTTAGATGCTTTGAAAATTGGCGAGTTTGGCGGCGCATTTTCCAGTGCAGCAACCATTCTTTTTTTTCTTTTTTTTTTTTTTGGTCTTTAATTTCGGTCGCATACGTTGAGCAATGAGAGAGTTATAATTGATGAATTACGAATCAAGTACACTTTTTAGGATACACACTTTTTCCGGTTTCTCATGGAACTTTCGAAAAGTTTAATTGCTTTGGTTAATGTTAAACTGTTCAAGACAACTAATTTGGTTTCGTTGTTTGGAGCAATATAAGAATAGCATTTGCTTCGATGTTGAAACCCTGTTAGTGTATGATACAATATTGATTCTACAGAATAACTATAGATTCTACAAAGTACTTGGATAATACTATTTCATGTATATTTTTACTTTCACTATTTTTAATATACATAATCTCATGGCGTATTTTAGTGTATAAAATTATTTTCCTCCATAAAATTTGAGTTATGTAGTTATACAACAGGTATAGATGTAGAAATTTCTATTTAGAATAGCTAACATAAGAAAAATCATTTGATCTAAACAACCTGTACAATACATAGCAAAATGTTACCCTAAAGTTGTGTGTGTGTGTGTAACCATAGTACAACTTTTTTTATTATTACGTCCTGTAAGAATTTGATTAATATAAATGTATGTATGTATATTGTAAGAATGTATGTATGTATATTGTATATTATAATTTCAGTTTATGAAAACTATACAGAATTCACAAATGGTGGGTGAGCATAATTTACAAACGATGGACTAACGGATTTTGCTGCGACTGATTTTTGTTTTATTTATTGTGTAGTTTTAATCGCTCTCATCCAGAGTTATTCCCATTTGCGCCACATAAGTACAGTAGACTCTCGATTAACCGAGATCGGATTATCTGGGTTGCGGCTTAACCGGGACTATCTTAATTTATTATGTTGATGACGCAATTGAAACTTGTGTAGACCACCGCAGTTGAAAAATCGTAGCGGTTGATTTTATCAAATGAAGAAATGAAATTCTTACAGATCACGACGATAATACTGAACTGTGAAGAAAAAGCTTCTAGGATTTGATAAAGTGGGGCTGTTTTGGAAACTGAAGTGCCACAATGGATTAATTTAGCAATTTTTTTTTCAAGAGATGGGGGCTGATTAAAAAAAATGGCTTGAATATAAATTGATTGGATAGAGACTAATAAAAGCTTATTTTACCTAAACGAAATATACAGTAAATCCAAATGCTACCCTTAAGCAATGTCTTTTTTCGGGGGGGAGGAGGGGGGTTGATGAATAAGCCCCCTAACCCCTCCCCTGGATACGATACTGGCTCGTATTTTAATTACGGCAGCATTGCTGTAAGTAGGCACTAAGCCGGCACAATGCCATTATATTACAGTCACTGTTAAGATATCAGCCCAGTGTCTTTATTTTTAATAATCACCGACACCCCGCCGTTTCATTTTAGGCATTTTAAACTTAATGGGCCAGTGCCTTTATTGTAAATGATGGCCGGCACATGCAGTAGCGCCAGCACAGTCCCATTGCCTTCCCAGGCTTCTGGCAAGATGCTTCTCAGGCGACCACTTTTGGTACGATTCAGTTTATTTTTGCAGTGCCGTGTCGGTGCTGGACGTAAAGCCAGAAAAGCACAGGCAAGGTACTCCGCCAGCAGGTGTGTGTTTGCTGGGGAGCTCTTTACTAAACTTAGAAAATGTCCCTTATGAATGCTCTGAAAAATTAAGATTGCTTGTAGACAATATTTTAAAACATGTGAGAGCGTTAAAATTGATGAAATTAGAAATGAACGACTTCAGTGAAAACTTATTAATGAATATCATTATGAGAAAATTAGACAGAACAACTAGAAAAAAATACGAAATGGCCTTAACTTCCTCAGACTTGCCAGATTGGAATAAATTCATTTCCTTTCTCCATGATAAATCCCAGATTCTAGAGAACTTGCAGGAAAGCAATAGTCATATAACAAAAACAAAACCTCCACACTTTCAAAACAAGGCTAAAAGTTTCCTTTTAAACGCACGCAAATAATTCGTTTTGTAATTTGTGTACAAATTCATCTCATCCCTTATATAACTGTGACTCCTTTCTAAAGATGAATCCCTCCCAAAGATTTGATTTTGTTAAAAAACAGAAATTCTGCCTGAATTGTTTTTACCAATCACATATGTTAATTAATTGCAAATCAAAATATGCCTGCAAATTTTGCAAGTTGAAATCTCACAATTATCTCTTGCACAGAGAGGAGAAACAAAACCGTAACGCGGAACAGAATGTCGTCGCCTCTCACAACACAACCCAAAACAGGGCCCAGCTTCGCTCGATATAGGCACTTCACACCAAACTAATGATCCGAATGATGACGCATCTTCACACACTTCATGCTTCGCATCAAAAAACAAAAACATCTTGCGGGCTACTGCCATAGTTTATGTGAAGGATAAGCATAAATCGTGGTGGATAAAGGGACGGGCAATGTTGGATTCGGAAAGTCAGGTGAATGCCATTCGAACTGAATTTGCAAATAAGTTGGGTTTGACTCAAAACAGAACAAATATTTTAATTTCGAGTTTGGAAGGAAAGACTGTCAATATTAAGAAACAAATATCTGCAATTATTTCTAACTGCGATGAATCATTTGTGGCACAGTTAGATTTGTTGATTCTTTCAAAGATAACGAATTTAATGCCAGCCACTCAATTAGATATTTCCCAGCTGCGCATTCCACCAAATATCCAATTAGCAGATATTCATTTTAACAGGCCTAGTCATGTGGATATACTTGTCGGAGCTGAACTGTTCTTTAATATTCCGAAATCAGGAACTATTTCTCTTGCGAGTTCATTAATGATGAAGGAAACTGTTTTCGGGTATGTAATATGTGGAGTATCTGAAGACTCTCAGAAAACACAACATTGCGAGTTTCTTTCACGGCTTGACGAATTAGAAAAAAGTGTTGAAAAATAACTGGGAAATATACCGTTAATTTACCGTTAAAGGAAAATTGGAATCTGGGTAATTCGGAATGTTTAGTGAAAACGCGCTTAGATAACTTGTGGAAAAAACTAGACAAAATCATGAAATGAAAAAATTGTACATAAATTTCATGGATGAATACAACGTTTTGGGGCATATGCAAGAAATTGAATTTACAAGTAACTTAGATTATTATATTATGCCACATCATGAGGTTTTTAAAGAAAATAACGTCACAACCAAACTTAGGGTCGTCTTTGACGCTTTCACGCCCTCTTCAAATGGTGTTTCTTTAAACAATTGCTTGTTAAAAAGGGGTGTTTTACAGGAAGATTTGTTTTCCATTTTGTTAAGATTTCGCAAATACAAGATAGCGTTTATAGCCGATATCGAAAAGATGTGCCGGCAAATATGGATAAATCCTGAACAAAGAAATTTACAGTGTATATTGGGGAAGCAAAATTCTCATGTAAAGGCAAAATTATTTCAACTAAAAACAGTTACTTATGGTACTACTTCTGTACCCTTTTCTTGCTACTAGAGCTCTAAAACAACTGGCCTTAGACGAAAAACTCCGTTACCCTTTGGCTGCAAATGCCGTGTTGTCGGATTGTTGATGATATTTTGACAGGTGCAGACGATGTGACCACTGCACTTGAGCTCCAAGGCCAATTAATAGAAATGTTTGAGAGTGGAGGAATGAAGCTCCACAAATGGTGTTCAAACGAAAAAGCGATACTACAGCATGTATCGAACAATCATATCGAATATGGCTTTATTGAAAACAACACAGTAAAAACACTCTGTTTAAGATGGGAACCAATAGAAGAATGTTTCTATTTTAATGTTTCTTGTAGCACAGAACCTCCAACCAAACGTTCAATTTTAGCCGAAATCGCTAATTATTTGATCCATTAGGACTGTTGTCCCCAGTTATCACTCAAGCAAAGAAATCTCTGCAAAAACTGTGGCAAATGAAAATTGCTTGGAATGACGATTTGCCGCTTGAAGAAAGGGAAAAATGGGAAGTGTTTCGCAAAAATTTATCTGAGCTTGCACAAATAAAGATACCTCGTTTTGTGCTAATGGATGGAGTATCCAGAATTGAATTGCACGGCTTCTCAGACTCTGAAAGGGAAGCGTACGGGGCAGTGACATACCTCCGTTGTCGAAATAACAAGGGAGAAATTAAGGTGACTCTTCTGTGTAGCAAATCGAGAGTCGCACCAGTAAAGGAAATCACGATCCCACGTTTAGAACTTTGCGGTGCTGTTCTTCTAGCAAGGCTCGTGAAAAAGGTCACTGATGCTGTAGGAATTAACATTGATGAAGTATTTCTCTACATTGACTCAAAAATCGTATTAGCTTGGATTGCTAGGCATCAGGCCTCTCAGTCGGTCCTCTTTTTAGAATTCCTACCTCTATAAATAATATAGTAAAATGTTCTGCTGATTCAACAGTTGTTAAATGTTCTTTTAGATGCCAAGGTTTCGCTACCAAACCATTAAAATACTAGGCTATGTAAATAAAACTTTGATGAAGGTAGGAATTTGAAAAAAATAGGACCGACTGAGAGGCCTGTAAGCTCTCAAAAGCGTTCGTGAGAAACCGTGTTAGCACAATTCAAGAACTTACAGAACTAAAGTCATGGAAAAACATAAGTTGAAAGGGTAATACTGCAGATGTAGTGTCAAGAGGAGTGGATGCAAAAAAGTTAAGAATTGTGCATTAGGGTGGTTTGGACCATCATTCTTGTACGGAGAAGCAGAAATTGAATCTTCGAACATTGAATACGTAGAAGATACAGAAATTTATCGCAAGGAACTGAAGGATGTTCCCAATGACTTTTGTGCATTCGTACAGGGACTAGAGACTCTGTATATTATCAACAACTATTCGTCATTCATCAAACTTCAAAGAGTAATCGGCTGGTGTTTGCGCTTCGTTAATAATACTAAACATCCTAAAACTGTTGGTTGTTTATCAAGTGAAGAACTTTATCGTGCTTTGATGTGCATTGTTAAAAATGTTCAATCATCAGCATTTTCAGAAGGAATCCAGCATCTGCAGAAGGGAAGGCCTCTACCACGTTCAGTAAATTGCTCAATTTGTTCCCATTTTTAGATTCACGAGGAATCTTGAGAGTGGGTGTACGATTAAGAAACTCTTCACTAGGACTAAATCAAAAACATCCAATTTTAATTCCCAACAAACACAATTTTAATTATGCTGTTATTAATCATTATCATACTTTTTATTTTCATATAGGTGCAGAAGGAACGTTGGCATTTATTCGAAATAGATTCTGGATAGTAAGAGGTAGAAATGTTGTTCGAAAGGTAGTAAACAAATGTGTAACTTGCAAGAGGGTTAAGTACTAAAGGTTCTCAGCAAATTATGGCAGATTTGCCTTCGACTAGAATCTTTCCTTCAAGGGTAATTAACCGGACAGGTTTGGATTTCGCTGGTCCCTTTTGTATTAGGATGTTTTCAGGTAGAACAAAGAATCTTCAAAAGTGTTTCGTTTGTATTTTCGTATGTTTCTCTGTCAAGGTTGTGCACTTCGAAATAGTTAATGGTTTAACCAGCGCAGCATTGCTTGGCGCTTTAAAGAGGTTTGTCGCTCGTAGAGGTAAACCTTCAGAATTATTTAGTGACAATGGAACAAATTTTGTAGGAGCAAACAACGAATTGCGTAAAATTGTTAGGGATTTAAGGGGGAAAACGAAGAATTTGAGGACTATGTTGCAAGAGAAGGTATTAAATGGAACTTCCAACCCACCTGGAGCTCCTCATTTTGGAGGACTCTGGGAGGCAGATGTACGATCATTGAAATACCATCTAAAAAGAGTCATCGGAAATACAATTTTGACTCATGAGGAATTTTTGACTTTAGTTACGCAAATTGGGGCAATTCCCAATTCAAGGCCTCTTTGCTCCCTCTCCAATGATCCAAATGATTTATCAATCCTTACCCCTGCCCACTTTTTAGTCGGATCCTCTTGGTTGCTTTGCCTGATCCTGACTACATCGAAACACTCATGAACAGGCTTAATCGGTGGCAGTTAGTCCAGAAATTTACGCAATTATTCTGGAAAAGATGGTCGAACGAATACCTGAATAAGCTTCAACAGAGACCAAAATGGTCGAGGGGATTAGTAAATTTCAAGGAAGGAGATGTAGTTCTAGTAAAAAATTCGGATTCTACTACGTATTTTAAATGGCATCTTGCAAGAATTGATAAAATACACCCAGGTAAGGACAATGTAACACGTGTAGTTACAATTACAGATACCACTGGAACGTATCAACGTCCTGTCACTAAAATTGTAGCCTTACCATTTGTAAACTAATGTAAATATACTCGTTAGGAGTTCGATCTTGTTTAAATAAAAATATTTCGTAGAATATTTACAGTCCATTTATTAAACCAAATAAAAACCTAATGTGTCACTCGAACCCTTCCGTATGCTAAACAATGCAGTCCAAACTACACTGCTGATACAAATCTACAACAAAACCTGTGCTTACTTGGCCAATTATTCTCAAACTGAAAATCGTATAAGTGAGAGATCTTACTGCATTTTTTTAAACTTGTTTTTATTATTATTTAATTTCTATTCATCTCATTAATGCAGGTTATACTGAGAAATAATATTATAACAACAATTAACTATAAAAAATCATTGTAATTTTATTTTAATACTATTGTCTAAACTTTTTGTTTCCATAAGTTATATAACATTTCGTAAAACAAAATAAAAGTCAAAACATCTTTCTTCAAACATATATGTATTATTAAGACGTTAGATGATATGACAGTGAAAAGAACTTCCTCTAGCAATGATTTTAATAAAACTATAAAATCAATCTAAGCAGTAAAATTATTCATGCTTATATTTTAAATTTTATTTTTATCAGGTGAATAGTGTATTTTAAACTCATAACACAAAAAAGCCTATTTAATGGAAAACTTATTTACACTTCCTTTCAGAGTTCTGCGTCTTACATGTATATCATTACTTAACCGACGCAAGGCGAGACTATCACCCACGAAGCTCAAAATATTTCACTAGCTGCAATGGTGAACACGTGTAATTTTTACCGACATTAGAAAAAAAAATCCACTTACCATCTTCACGGTACGCCAATCCCTTATCCTTTCTTTTTATCCTCTGCACAGTTATTCAAAATGTGAAACAACTCATATAAAAATGCATTTAACATTAATATTCAAACGATGAAATAACTGGAATGGGCAGAAAACGAATTTCTCGTCTTTTAAATTTAAGTATTCAAGGTAATCATTCGATATAATAAATTAATTAATAAAAAATTGAAATAAAAATTATAATTTTGAGCATTACTGATGGACTTCAAATCCGAAATCCTACTAATAAGATAACAATAATAATAATACACCGAAAATTCGCATGATGTATCTTTCGAAAATATCCTTTTTAATTGCTGAATAGACTAATATACCTATCCGATAGCTCGTATCATAACAACTGTAACGGCGATATAGAGCATTTTATCACATCGAATTTATCTCTGAATTTTAAATTTTTTTAATGATATCGAGTAGTTATCTGAGCTCTAATTGTTCTGTCTGTATTCGAGCACTTATTTGAATTACGTCTTGAAATCTAACAATTTTGTTTGCATTCGAGCCCTTTTTCGAAATTGAATAAATTTCGAACTAGGATGAAAGAATCGAGTGTTATGCACTGGTATAATCGAGAGAATCGAAAAAAAAAAGATCAAATCGTTTCCTATCACTATTTGTAAATTTATTTTTAAAAACTCACACTTTAGCAGAATAGGCTGAAAGCTATTCAGCAAATTACATTTATTTTATTTTGAGAAATAGTTCATTATCATGATATAATAAAGCAGAATGATAGACAAAACTGCACTCTTTCACAGCTAAATGTTTAATCTAACTGTTGTCACAATACTCAAACTTGCAAGATTTTAAAAGAGCCGAACAATGTACATCACATTCTACGTCTAATCATTCATTTTAGATACTAAACTTAAAAAGAAAAACATCACAATTCTACCGACACAATGAGAGCTTATCTTAAAAGTACTGATTATGCATTCACCCTAAAGCGAAGAGTTGTAAATTACGACATTGAACAATATCAAACATAGATTACAGACAGATATTGCACGAGATTAAATAAATTTGAATATCTATAATCTATAAGTGTAACGCAAATAAATTTTTAAAAAGTAAAACAAAAGAAAAAGTTAACAACTGAGTTACAACTGAGACAGCTAACTAAAAAAAGTAAAACAGATATATTTCTTGAAAATGCAAGAAACAGAAGAGAAATCTAAAAGTAGAATCTCTTCATTTGGAAACTGTACCGAGGTGTTCAATGACTCATCTCTCCAGCTGCACGTAGTTGCCAACAATAAAGTGCACGATGCTGCATTAAAGAACCCATTGGAATCCATCTCTACCGATCTGAAAACTGGAATCAAGGGACGCAGAGATCATGAAATTCCCGCCAAAACATTGTGTGTCGAAGAGAATCCTTCACGATTCATCAGCAGAGGTTTTAGAAAAATGTACCTCGCTGCACTGACTGTGCTGTTATTTGCGATTTGCATAGGGGTGACGGGATGTTACTCAGCAACGGCTACTGAAGACATGAAAAAGTCCCACAGTTCTATTAAGCCAACTCCTGATGAAATTAGTTGGATAAGCAGTATTGTGGCAATCGGAGCTTTATTCGGCGGACCTGTAGGAGGTAAGTCAAGGTTCACTAAAAATTAACCTATCTTATGCTGAACGCTATCCACTGATGAAAATACGAAAAGACCAAAATTTAATACTTGGCAATTTTAGCCCAGCAGTTAAGGCATCCAAGAAGTAATCGGAGGGTTGCGAGTTTAACCCCCAACTACAGCCAAGTACATGCGATGTACGCACAGCTGCGGAAACAAAAGAAAAGGCCCATTTGTCTTATATTCAAACGTCGTTCATTGAGGTTCAATCGCCGATTGGCCGATTGGATTTAACTTTGCACAACGATTGGTGTAGCAAAGTTACTACACCAATCGTTTACTAATAACGTATACTTTAATGTGCTTTATTTTGTAATACAGTGTAACTTTCCGGGAGTGACTCCCCCCTCCGTTCTGCAAAAAATCGGTCGTTAAGAGAGGTGGTCGCTCAAAGAAGTATAAACATTTGGTAGCCAAGGGAAAAAAATGTTATAAAATATTGTTTGTTTTGTTACTTATGAAACTGCATACTAATGCATAAGTAATTAAATAAACATTTTTTAAATTTAAATTTTAATAAAATATTAGAAATTCTAGATTGTTTCCTTTCCTTTTTCTCATTCCGAGAGTACTCTCTAATTTAATTTTTTACATCTGACAAAAGAGCATTTATCCTCATACTCTTCATGCATTCTGAATTTACCATAATAAAAACTATTTGCTTTAAAATTTGCTTTTTTGTGTTTTACCACATCCAAAAGTAGTCGCCAACTTCCTCTCTAAATTTTCTTTTTCGTGAGACTCGAGCACATCAATGCTCTGCTCCAACAGCAAAATCACTCGTTTCTCAAGGCACGTCTCTTCTCTAACTTACAAGATTTGCACGTAATGTGTACCTGAATTTGCACCTGCTGTCGATTTCCAGAAGAGCGATTGGCTTGGGATGTGGGTTTTGTTTATTTTACTTCCGCAAAAATCAAAATTTTTCAGACAGGGAACCGGGAACGGTCACTTACGGCGGGTTGTGTGGTCTCTCTCTTCTAGATGATCTTTTAACATAAAGTAGATAGGACAAAAAATCGTAGTAGTTCACTGTATATACTAGTAGCTGTATGATGAACAACCGCCGAATTAAGAGAAAGTAGGCCATTTTTTTTTTTTTTTTTTCGTAGCTGCACTTGCTGAATTCGTGGCTCTGAGAGTCCTCTGGAGTGTAGTTTAGCAGTTTCTAAGGTATTAAAATTTTCAGAAGCCTTCTTTGCAGGACATCCACCGTAGTCAGGAGTAGGGGCAGAAAAATCTTCAAAAATTTACATGTCCGGCAGAGCACGTAACCTAGAATAACATAAGCCCAAACCAAAAATGTATATGCCCGAAAAATATTACTACAGTTCACTGCTCTGTAAAATATACATTATTCAGACTGTTTGCATTAAAAGGAAATGTTGCAACCACAAACTAAATCAGTATGGACACCTAAGATATATAAACAGCATGGCCATTAATACAAAACCTTTTGCTAAAGATTGCCAGTGACCAATTGCCAATGTAGGATCAAATTGTTCAATTTCAGGTCCATCAATGCTGATTCTCATCAAATATCAAATCATTTACTGAGAGTCAGTTGATAATCCAGCATCGCATCGGGGCGCCGTTTTGAACTCAAAACTGAAAACTATTGGGTTGGCAACAAAGTAACTGCGTTTTCTTGTATAAAATTCAAGCAAATAAGTTTTCAACCAGTTTTTAATTACAGGTAAGCTGTGCCTGAGCATACGATTCATATTTGTTACATTTTAAAGTAAGAATTTCACTGGCAGTATTTTTTTTCGTCCATAAAAGATGGCCACCCTCCCCCTTTTTTCGCTTCTATCCTCCTTAGAGGACAATATTAAAAATGTCCTGAAATTAATTTTTAGGTATTCGTGACTGCTGTAGTTTACAGAAAGAATTTCACGGATATCTCTATTTTTATTTGAGATCACGCGGGATATGTGAAAAGAACTTTTTGGCCCCTTACCCCCCCTAAGATTACGAATTTTGGAAAATGCTCTCTGATCTAGCACCTATGTTGAAGAACTCACGTACGTGCCAAATTTCGCATAATTAACTTCAGTAGTTTTGGCCAGGCGGAATATTGACATACGGAAAAACGCAATTACTTTGTTGCCAACCCAATAGATCCGATGTATACAAAGGGGCGCTTTTTTTACGTTTGCATGTACCCTAGGACCGTGCCTGGTAATAGGATAGAAACCAATTGGATGTTATTAGCTGCGGTAAATCGGAATTTATTTTCCCGTGCCAAATTTAGAAAAATCGATGGCCTTTAAAAAATATATTTATAATTCTTTGTTTCTTTAATATAAAAAAGTAATTTATGAATCTTACGGTCGATTTTTTTCACATGCCCGATCGGACATGTGGCAGGAAAAAAACGCATGCTCGGCTGAAAATTTCACATGCACTGGGCATTTTGGGCAATAGATTTTTCCGGCCCTGATCAGGAGACAAAAATAGTAGCATTAGCAGCTCCACCAACATAAAAAAAGTTGGCATAGTGGTATACTTCATCTTAATTTTTTTTTTCCTCAAATGGCGGGCCTTACCTTTGGAGGCACTGACCACCTCTAAGGCCGGAGTTGTTGGTCACTTTATTATGGGGGCAACTAGTAGATGGACCAACGTTTGCCCCTGTGAAGGGACAGACAGAATGACATCCACGCCCAATCGGTGATTGAACCTCGACCGCTGGGAGTTGAACCCAAAACCGTAATGTGGTGCTTTATCCACCATACAAAATGGCCGGCCTTTATCTTAATTTTAGTAGCCATAATAGCAGCAATTTCTCCAAAGTTTAGTTCAGAAATATTATTGACACCCTAAAATTTAAAAAAAAAATGCACAAGATGAAATAATCAAATTAAGTTTTCCTTCTACTTTCTCATATTAGTTTCATGTTCTCTCTTAGATACAGGGTTACTGGTAACTCGACGTATTCCTGGCAAGAGGTTACAGGGGAGCCAAAATGCTACAATTTTAACTTCCACATGTATGGCCGAAAATCAATGGTTGTCGAGAAATTTGAATTTTAAGGTTTTCTTAAATAACCCAGTTTCACAGTTCATGACATTCAACTGTAAATTTAAAACAAACAAAATAACTAATCAAATAGGTTTCATTTTAATCAGTTTCCATAGTTGACACTAACTAAACTAAATCATAAAAAGTATAAAATTACTCCAAAATTTAAATTCACGAGTCGTTACATATACTTTTTTGATTTTTAATTTACCTGCTGCCTTTTAAAAAAGGTTTTATCTCAAAAAATGCTATGACAGTTAGCGTACAAATTAATAATAAAGCATATGGTCCGTTATCCAAAAAAGTTTCAATGTCCATGTAAAGATACGAAATTCATAAATAAAGGTGAGTTTTACTTAGCGTAAATAATAAACGCCAAAGGGTGTGTGTGCCCTTATTCATTGTTTAGGATCGTCGGTCAACCGAAGTAAGTCAACCGGTTTATACGTGCTTGAGTACACTTTTACCTCCTACTAAGCATGAGTCTTTAATTAGGATACAAATGAAGTTGAATTTGAAAGCATCGGAAAAACTTTCCTATTTAAAAAAGGGTGTGTTCCGTCTATTTTTAAGCTATCCTACACTTCGAATCAAGCCAAGAAGTGTCTTGTAATTGAAAGTCAAAATATTTTAGAACTTTTCTCTAAATGCTGATTCCGATTATATTATTTCTTCCTAATATTAAGATAAACTTTTTAAAAAGTAAAACAGTCGTGAAATAAAGTATCGACTATTAATAAGAATTTTGATGAATGTAAATTTCTTTAAGTAAAATTCATCTAAATTTACGTTACATCGATCTTCTGAATTTACAGACAAAGGTTTTACTAATGAACAATTTTATTTTACAGGTTATTTGAGCAATGCAACAGGCCGTAGAGGATGTTTGGTAGCGAACGGTCTGCCGTTTGTCTTTGGGTGGATTTTCATAGCATATGCTAACACAACTGGAATGATACTCATTGGACGATTAATAACTGGTTTTAGTTGTGGAATTGCGTCCACAGCGACACCTATGTATTTAGTAGAAATTTCAACTCCAGAAGTTAGAGGTTTTTTGGGCGCAGGCTTTCAATTATTCGCAGTCGCTGGTAACCTCACTACATCATGTTTAGGAGCAGTATTGAAATGGAGATGGTTGGCAATATTTGGTGGAGTGATATGTGTGCTGGCATCTGCTTCCATGCTCTTCGTGCCTGAATCACCAAAATGGTTAATCGTCAAGAAAAGACGTGAAGAAGCCTTAAAATCGCTTACTTTTCTTCAAGGTGAATGGTTCGATGCCGAAGCTGAATGTCAAAAGATAGAAGATGAAATTAAAAGACAACCAGCTGGTGGTGTTCGATTGAGAGAATTCCGATCGCCAATAGTATACAAGCCTCTAGTACTATCTATACTCTTGGTGTTTTTCCATCAATTTAGTGGCATCAGTGCAATATTGTTTTATACAGTAGATATCTTCAAAGCAGCTAATATTTCGTTAGATGCAAACATTGCAACCATTATTGTATCGATTGTGCAGTTATTGTCAACTCTTCTAAGCACTGTGCTTATGGATAAAGCAGGCAGAAGACCGCTTCTGCTAATATCCGCTATCTCCATGGCGATCAGCTTACTAATATTTGCGGGATACGACTTCGCTAGCAGCAGAAACGCAGTCGTAAGTGTAAAATATGGATGGCTACCAGTTATTTGTTTGACGTCTTTCATCGCAGCGTATTCCATAGGATTTGGACCGGCACCATGGTTCATGGTTTCTGAAATGACAAGCATACGATTTCGAAGCGAAGTGAGTGGCATAGTCAATGCCTTAAACTGGACATTTGTATTTATTATAAGCTATTCATTCAAGGATCTTGAGAAAGGGATTCACGCTTATGGAGCGTATTCGCTTTATGCAACATTTTGCCTGGCTAGTATTATAATGGTTTACTTTTACTTACCAGAAACAAAGGGAAAGAAAATTGAAGATATAGAAGAATTTTTTCAGAAAAAGTGATGTGTTCGTGGTTTGTATAAATCTAACTAAGTTCTATTTTTAGTCAACTTTCAGCAAACAAATATTCGTTATTTCTATAATGCAGGGGTGAAAGGAAATAAAATTAGCTCCGCAATGTGGAGACTACAAGAAATTTGAAAAAATATATATATATCTAACAAAGGTTTTCTTAATTATCTGACGGTTGAAGTGAACATGTTCGTTACCTCACCGCCTTATACATTTCTGGCCATTCAAATTGCTACACCAAGAAGGTTCACTCTACACACGTAAAATTCATAAGACAAGAAGAACGTGCTGTGATATGCAAATGATTGATTTTTCGACGCATTCATGCAAAGCAAGCTCTCGTATCAACACCTATAATGTGTTTAAATGAAAAAATTGGACAGTAGGTTTCTCATAAAAAAAAAATTGCACAAACATTTAAACTAAGTTAGGATTTTTTCTTTATATATATATATATATACTAGTGATGCAACGGATATCAATTTGGGCAGATATCCGGCAGCAGTATGTTTTCTTCTTTTGTGTTTTATTTTCACTAGTTTTCTTGGAGCATTGAGAGCTCCTACTTTTTTCTTTCAATTTTCTTAATCAATAATCAGTTTCAAATCATTTAATTAAAAATCAGGAATCCTTTTGGGATTGTTTTCAAAAATTTAGTACCAGTTTTACTGCAATTAAAGTCACACAAATAACAATTTCAGGCACGTTCTCCCTCAAGAGTTAAATATCTTAAAATATCAGTTCTTGAATGAAAGACATATCCATTCTATTGAAAAATCAATGTAACAAATTTCCTTACTTTATCAAAATTGGGGGAGGGTAGGGCATTTTCTCACCAGCCAGCAGTACTAAAGCAAGTACACTATTCTCATAAGCACGGTTGGGGGGGGGGGGGGACAGTAACCGAATTCTTACAAAGATTGAAAAACAATGTTTTTGTACAATAATGTCTTCCAGTAATAATTTACTCCAATCTTAAAAAGATACAGAAGTACTTAATTTTTTTTCTCGTTTTTTATACATGATAAAAATACATTCTAAAAAGTATTGAAAACAAAATGTTTTCTCAAAACTTGTTTTTTTCATTTTCTATTATTGCAGTTTTCAGAATTCATTCATTTATTATGTTTATTTATGTTATTTCTCTGTATATAATTTTAGGCCGGATGTACTGCCGGATATTTTTAATGTCTGGCTACTGCCAATTATCCGGCTTATTGACCGGATGCAGTATGTTCGCAGGATATCCGTTGCATCCCTTATATATATATATCATTGTTTTGCTCATCAATCATTCCATGGATATTTAGAATTTTCTATTTACCAAGTGGATGCTACGTTGATTCGTTAAGTTATGTTTTTCACTATATATATACATATATATATATATATATATATATATATATATATGTATGTATAATGTATGTATGTATGTACATATAAAATATTTTGACAAATCTTATAAAGCATGCAGAAATAATAAAATGAATATTTATATTTTCATTACTGTATAATTATGTCTGTATAAAAAAAAAAAAAACTGATCACTGTTAATTAAAGCAATTTTTGTTGAAAGAAATATTTCGTCATTAACGTTTTTACATAAATAAATAATTTTAGTATTTGTTTTTGTAAGAATCCCCCCCCCCAAGATGATCGATTTCAGTCCTTTTCCTTTCTTCTAATACTGCTTATGTTTGTTAAAGAGGATGCAATTTCAGGACATCTTCACATATTTACAAACAAGATTAATTCTAAAAAACTGCAGAGTTGAAATTTCATTAAAAGTGAAACTAAAAAATATTCAAAATCCCTAAAAACAAGTGGATTTTTCAGATTTACAGCCCTTCTTTAGATTTTACCTTCAAAATTTCAATAGATTAAACAGAACAATTGATATCATCACGTTTTTTTCCCCCGATTATACTTAGACTAAAGAAAAAAAATATCAGCTCATTTTTCTAAAAAGAGTTAGCTTTCCTTTATCTCACAAAATCTCTGATTACATTCAACGGAAAACTGAAGTCATATCAGTATCGTAACACAAAGCAAAAGATAAAATTGCACGTATTTCACACGAAGTTTCACTATTTTAACTTAAGTGGTAAATTAACTTTGTGAGAATTTTATACTACGAAACAAAAATATTAACATGTGAAAACGTTCTGTAGCGCTCGCAAAAGCAGTGTAAAAGAAAAATATTCCATTAGAATGGAGGAAAAATGCCAGAAAATTAAAAACAGAACCGCATCAAGCTCCTCTACAGAGTATGTCAATCCTCTGTATCGCCAAAAAGTTGGCCATGCTCCAGTAGCGAATGATTTACAGAGGAAAAGTGTTCTACCTGAATACTCAGCTCGAGATTTTCAAAACTGTGTAAGGAAAAGCCATCTCCAAAATGTCGCAGATGGATTTGAAGCCGAGGACAGTGCTTCCACATTCATCAGCAAAGGTTTTAGAAAAATGTACCTCGCTGCGCTGATTGTGTTGTTATTCCCCATTTGCATGGGGGTGACGAGCTCCTACACGGCAACAGCTACTGCAGACATGAAAAAGCCCCATAGTTCTATTACGCCAACACCTGATGAAATTAGTTGGATAAGCAGTATTATGGCAGTCGGAGCTTTATTTGGTAGCACTGCTGGAGGTAGGTTAAGTATTATTAAAACTAAACATATTTCATAGAATAGAATGTAATCTGCTAATTAAAATGCTAAAAGTACTCATCAGGGGGAGACATTTGTACCATTCTAGTCCAGGCTTTTGCAGCACGTGCAATGCTTTGTAATAATTCGCCCGTGTATAACCCTTTAACGCGCGGTGTCCTCGCCGTGAAGACACCAAACTCTGACGTTTTGACTGTTGCCAGTCACGAAGAATAGATTTGATTTCTATAAAAATAGTTCCGGTTGACATAGCTCCACGAGAATCCTTTACTTTTTAGCACGTCGTTTCCCGTCAAAAAAAATTGTCACGATTATTTTTAACAGCACTGACCTCTGCTGAAAAATGGAAGAATGCGAGAACAGTTGGATGGATTGCCCAATGCTGAAAAAAGGGCAACCGTTGCCATCGCTCGACTTAACTACCTGCAAGATGGCAGTCGATCGAAACGTTCATCGCGTGCCACAGATCTAGAGACCCTTTTTTTGACGCAGCTGGCTGTGCCCGGCACAGCCAGCTGCAGGTTTAAACCGTGACGGGTTCGGGACGCAGTGACGGGTTCGGGACGCAGTGACGGGTTCGGGACGCAGCTGGCTGTGCCGGGCACAGCCAGCTGCGTCAAAAAAAGGGTCTCTAGATCTGTGGCACGCGATGAACGTTTTGATCGACTGCCATCTTGCTGGTAGTTAAGTCGAGCGATTGCAACGGCTGCCCTTTTTTCAGCATTAAGAAAGGGTTGCACCTCAAAGGGATAAAAGATTTTTTCAGTATTTATTTTAAATGTTAAAATGTGAAAATTACTCTTTCATTTTTGCAATTGTCTGCATTTGGTATACGAATCATATTGCATTCTGTCAGTTACATTTTAAGAAAGTTAAATTTTTACTTTCAATTTTATAGGCAAGAAGCAAGCATTTATTTCATCCTCTCGTTCGTTTAAGAGAACGAATAATCTTTAACTTCTCGTTTTATCTATGTATGCACGGTTTCTAATGGAATATGTTTTACAAAATATGACTGCCCATAGGGCGCTTGTTAAAGGGGGGGGGGGAAGGGAGGTGTCTCTCCCCTAACACTCGTAAAATTCTATTAATCTTAACACACGCAAAATTCTATTAAAATAGATGTTTGTTTGAAACTATTTTATTTTATGCTTAGCAATATTATTTAATGACATAATTTTAAGATTTTTAACTTTAACGCTTTACCACAGTTAAAATTAGGAATCAGTACTTTCTTTGCACTATGTAAAATTTCAGCTCGATTGGAGATAGGGTAGTTAGGGAAAAATTCGCATTTCTCGATGTGAGCCAGACATGCAGTATGAGAGAGAATAAGATTTTAAAAATAAACTAACTTTTAAACAGATAGAAAGAAAAAACGATGAAATGCACGCTTCGTTAAAATGTATAAATATAAACGATCTTATATGCATTCCGATGTATGTAATCAAAATTAAGATAGCAAAGACACTCAAAACAAACTGGTTTTTAAACGGTTATAAAATAATTAAAACTTTGTAAAATAGCACACAAGAAGGTACTTATCAGACTATACACATCTGATATCAATCGAAAAAATCTATATCTTCTTCAGTAGCAGAAGTCCATAACACAGGCTTAAAGTAATCAAGAAATTTTTGATTTTCTAAAGTAGCAGAAGAAGTCCATATACAGACCCAAGTGATCGAAAACATTTCGATCTTCTTTAACAGCATAAGTCCATACACAGACTCAAGTCCGTGTATGGACTTCTACTGCTAAAGAAGAGAGAGGTTTTTTTCGATCGAAACACGTGCAGAAACGAATAAATGCCTGTTGTGTGTTATTTTACAAAGTTTTGATTATTTTAAAATTAAGATACTTATAATGTGCACCCCCTCCCCTCCCCCATCACCACCACTGCTGTCTGCTGACATCAGAAAATAAGTGTTAGGAGTACAGGACAAGCTGTTCGGCGCTTATCTACATAAGTTACAACTGTTCAAATAACACTCACGGCAGCTTGTCTCGTCACAAATTTTAAAGTGCATTTGTGCATTTTCAGAAAAACGATAAGTATCACAACTTCTAGCTTTGGTAAAAGAAGTATATTCAATGTAACTCTACTACAAAAAGAAAAAAAAAAAAAAGTGTGTGAGTGTAATCTTTACGCGTGGTTGAAGTAAAACTTCTTTGACGTTTATGACACATATCACTGAAAGATAAAACTTAAAATAAATATCATATTATAATGTATTATTCATGTACTTTACAAAGATTATATAAATGTTATATTCATATTATTCATTGGAAATAGGTACTTGAATGTCATCATCCTTTTTTATGTATGAAATTATAAGTTTGTGGTAACTATAATGGGAAACATAAATTTTACTCTCTAAATTTGCTAATTTTCTTGAGAATACAGCATCTATCGTTGTACCGAAACGCGTTCTTGATTGAAGTCGAGAAGTATTCATAGTTAGATCATATTTTTCTATTTAAGAGCTAGAAATATCAGTAATAGTAAGGTTTAGCGATGTCTAGACAAACATTTCGATATCGCCATGCTGAGTTCAGTTTGAAAGATTTCCTTCTGACACTTTATTTAGCGATATTTCACCAAAAGCGACAATCTTGAGATAGTTTGCGAGATTTTGGGGATAGTCAAAGTAGTCATTGACCACAGAATTTAGATGAATTGAATGCATCCATACACCTCAATGTATTTAAAGTCATTTGGCTCACCCTGTAAATAAATTCCCAGTCGATTGCTGTCAAAACAGATATTGAAAACAGTTAGATATTACAAAAGTTCAAAATTCTATGGGTTAAAGTTTTAGAGTTATACAAAATACGAAATAATTTTTGGCGCCAAATTTGGCGATATTTCGGTGAAACTCGTCGATGTCGACGACATATGGCGAGATTTTAAGCATGGACCGTACAATAACAGATTATCGCCAAAATTGGCGATATTTCGCCAAAACCCGCCAAGGACGATGACAAATGGCGATACTTTGGGCATGGACCAAATGACTGCCCTAGTAGCAAACGGTCATCGGTTCCTGAATTGCCGATGATCGGACAGGGAGGAAGCGCAGCGCGCGCCATGCAAGGGTCTTCATCGCGTCGGTGGCTCTTATCTCGGATTTTGCTCGAGCATGTCCTCTCCCGAATAGTAGGGTTGGATCATCGGCAAGGGGGGAATATTGGGCGTAGAGCCGCTGTAAAGCCGATGTGATTGGGGTTATATTATCTCGGAAGAGCCAACACCTTGCAACTTAGGATGTGAAGCCTATGACCTTTGATAAAAGTTTTAAACTAAACAATCGATAAAAATTGGGGTATATCTCAGCTAGATAAAATTTTTTAAAAGTACAAAAAAGAAAAGCAAATTCGAACTTCCTCTTCTCTTTGAATTTTAATGCTGCCATCTGAACTTCATTTTTCAAGCTTCCGAGACTCGGTTTCGAACTGGAGAACTAACACTTGGTAGCCGGGCATTCTAACCACTAGACGGGGGTCTGACTCGTTATTGGCGGGACTAAAATTTGAAGTGATTGTTGTTTCAAGTTCGGAATTGGAACATTTAAGTTTCTAATTAAATAAAACTAGACTTTTCCTGTACACTACTCAAAATTAAAAGGATTTTGCGATTTCTATCCGTTTTAAGCATTTGGGACCTGTGTACGGCCGTTAAAAAAAAAAGTTTGTCTGTCTGTCGTTCTGTCTTTTCTTATTCGCACATCACGTAAAACTGACTGAAGCGAATGAAATAAAATTTGTTGACATGATAGGTGGTCACTTAACTTAAAGTATAGGCTTCGAATTTTTAAAAATATTCATTATAATGAATATTTTAAAAATCTCAAATATTTTTAAATTCTCTCTATAGATTTTGAGATTTTTCGAAGATTGTTTCAAACTGCGTAAATTTTTGTTCGCACATCACGTAAAAGTGACTAAAGCGAAAGGAATGAAATTTACTGACATGATAGGCAATCACTCACCTTAAGCTATAATCGTCGGATTAAAAAAAAATTAGATTTTGAGATTTTTTCTGAAAATCGTTTCAAACTGCGTAAAGTCGGCGCATCACATACGACTTAAGTGAATAAAGCAAAATTTAGTGACACGTCAGGTGGTCGTAAAATTTAAACTATGCCCCTAATGTTTCTTAAAATTTGGATTAGATTTTGAGAAAACTGTTCAAACTGCTTAAATCCCAGCTAGAAAATGTTTACACTTCTTGTGCAAAAAATTTGCATATAAAGTGAATATTTTGAATACTTTGAAAAGTATACACTGTTTGTGCACAATTTTTGACAATATAGAATATTCACTTTTTAGTATGCATAAAAACTGTATATAATTTGCACAAAAAGTGTATGCTTTCAAAATATTTTAAAAAAATACACTTTTTATGCACAAATTGTACACAATCTATACTTTTTTTGCAAAAAAAGTGAAGACATTTCTCGCTGGGTATATTCATCTCGGAAGTGCAAACGCCTTGCAACTTAGGATGTGAAGCCTATGACCTTTGGTGAAACTTTTAAACTGAGCAATCGATAAAAATTGGCACATATATCGTTGATTTGGATATTAGCTTGTTTATTTCTTTTATTGTATCAATTAATTCATGTACTTTCATATGCATATATAATTTTATAACTAAATATCCTTTTCTTCAAGGCTGTTCTAGGGAAGAATGCAAGTTTTTGAATGAAATGTCATTAAAAATTTACACAAAGGAAAATTTCTTATATATAATATATATATATATATTAATTTCGCACTTTTTCAGGAAACATCCAGAATTTTTAGTCGCTGACAAATTTTGTTTTAAAGATATTCCTTGTCTCCCCTCTTTGACAGAGATTGACTAAGGCAAGGTGCCCTTTTACCTAGCACAAGATAGATACATACAGGAGAACACGACAAAGCTAAGAGCAGGAAGAGGACAACATGATTCAGCATTTTGTCGCCTGTCTTGTCTTCCCGCGTAATAGCTTAGCCAATCAGCAACCTTAAAACAAACATATGGTGTGCATATGATGCCCTTTGCACATTAATGAACGAACGGAGATATCGAGCCGTTCAGCTACTTGATAGAAAGACCGATATAAACCTGTTTGCTCACTTTACCCTTCGCAGTCTTGAAAGCGCCTATCAGACCTCAGTGTAAAGATTCGATCATCGGGAAAAGATGAACATACGAAAAATTAAGGATGATCAGTAATGATCAGGCGATGAATAGCCGATGCACCGATCATAGGCCTGGTAAAGCCCGAGCAAAGAGTGCTGCTAGGATGACTATCGCCAAATTTGGCGATATTTCGGCAAAACTCGCCAAGGTCGAAGACAGACGGCGAGATTTTGGGCATGTACCAAACAATGACTGTTTACAGTTGTATTATACTGAAGATGTCCATAGACTTTAAAGTACTGAAATTCTTTTCGGTTGTCCTGTAAATAAACTCTCCAGTAGATTGGAACCAAAAATCGAGATGTACAACTAGATGTTACAACAATCCTATTTATGAAATTTCAACATTCTACGACTAATAGATTTTTGATATTTGAGAGTTAAATATATACACAAGTACACCAAAAGCCGCCAAGCTTGGCGACTTTTGGCTTAGTTCTTGAGGGAGGCACGTGACCGTGGTCGAACCATTACCTAACTTAATGTGGTAGGACGGTATTGTGCTTGAAATGGATGAATGCCCCTAAAATTGCCATTGACCATAATGTACTGGAAATCTTTTGAGTATTCCTGTAGCAGAACTATAAATGATAAAGACACTTTTTATAATGGAGAAATTCATTTTGTAACTCTTAACAGCATATATCACATCTGAGTCGTTTGAAATAGCCCAATACCACGAAAATACGATTTAATGAATTTCGGCCCATGGAGCGTAATGCATTTAGAATCTTTTGAGCCGCCCTGTAGATAAAATATCCAGTCGCATAGAACCAAAAGGAGATCGGCACAAGTAGATGTTACTGCAATCCCAAATATAAAGTTTCAACATTCTACGCCTAATAGTTTTTGAGATATGCCAGTTTAATGAATATCGGCCCATAGAGCGTAATGTATTTTGAATCTTTTGGGCGGTCCTGTACATAAACTATCCATTCGATTGCAACCAAAAGAGGAGGTGCACAACTAGATCATAGAACAATCCTAAATATCAAATTTCAACATTCTACGACCAATGGTTTTTGAGATATGCGAGGTGCTTTCATAGGTTCTTCTTTTTCGGGGCGCGCTTGGCGGGGAGTATGACATATACGTCACTTCCTTTACTGAGCGTTACTTCCGTCAGAAAGTAAATCTGAGTTACTCCCTAATCGCCACTAAAAAAGTTTTACTTCAAAAAGAAAAATGATTTACATACAGCGGTGTGTGCTTTAGCTGAAAGTCGATTTGTAGGTACAGTAGAAATTTCACAGGTACATCTAGAGCACCTGGAGTAATTATTAGATTTTACTAGAATTTTAATTATGGGTCGTTTTTAATAAACTCAATGATTACATATTTTGCCAACAAGTTTCGCTATTTTGGGAATTTAAAATAAAAATTTGTGAAATACACCAATATCACATATATGTTTTCAATTGGTTTTTTTTTCTTTTTTATTTCTGCTTTTTAAAAAACTCTGACCTTTATGGTGTAATACAAAAATTTCAAGGCCATCATTGCGTGACTTGATTACTATTGCACAGAAAAAGTTAACAGCGAAAGCGCACACAAGTTTATTTGATATTTTCTGCCAGTAAAAAGGATATTTTCTGCCAATCAATACCTAAAAGGGTTGTGCCGGATCGTTAACAAGATCTGCGAATATAAACACAAAATTAGATCATTTGTTTCTTTTATTCGCGGATACAGATCATTTTGTTTGCAAATTATTTGACAGAATACATATTGTGTGAAATATTCTGCCACAGTGATAATTTTCAGATCCTGTGTAATACATGGGTTAGAAAAGTATTTTAATGGTTAAAGAACACTTTTAAAAAAATTTTAGCAGTAGGGTTTTTTTTTTTTTTTTTTGTGTGTGTGTGTGTACGCGCGAGCATTAAATTATACTACTACCAGAGCTATAAGGTAATCAAGTCAACAAAACCTCTTGTATCTTAACACTGTACGAAGACTTCGCGCTGTAGTTCGAAAAAATATGCGATTTTGGTACTTAAATACAAGTAATGTAAATATGTTGTGGTGTTTGATATATAAATACTACGTCAGGCCCCTAAAAAATTTTAGGATATTTCTTCACAAGCTGTAAACATTCTTACGAACGTATCGAAACGTAATGGTGCCCTTGACAGGGTTGGCATGGTTTAAACCAAATGGTTGTTTTCTCAAAAAACCTATTGGTTTATTTTAAAGAATAATTTAAAATTCCGAATAGTACAGATAGAATACGTTCTGATATCTTTTAAAATTATCCTTATAAGTATCAACAATAAGTTTTTATATCAATCTAATAGATACCTTATTGTTTAATCATTATTAAAAATTATTAATTAAACTTAAAATATACGCTGCATTATTAATTTGTTTCTAAAATAGAGGTTTTGTGTTTTAACAGCTTATTTTTAAACCTTAAAGAATAACAAGTAAACAATCATTTTGAACAACTTATCACCATTATTACTGATGAATCTAAGTGCAAGCTTAAACGTAAAATATAGTAAACAATTAATATTGTATTGTATTATGTACTAAATATAAGAAATAGTATCTCTAAATAAAATATTAAAATTGAATGATTTCAATGTCCACAAAAGTATAGCAATAATTGTTTATGTACTTCATTTTAATTACTTTCAGAAAGAATATTAATTGTTATTTGGACATTTTACAAATAATTTTATTTGTAAGTATGTAGGTAATTATAAAAGGATATTTTTAAAAACCAAATAAACCTGGTTTAAACCAAAAAAAAATTGGTTTAAACCAAAAAAAATCCGTTTTTTGGTTTTTTCAAATAAGCCGAGGGTTTTTTCCAACCCTGGTTCTTGGTCTGTAGTATTAAAACTCTTTAATAATTACCGTATATCTAGGACTATAACACGCACTTTCAACTTCAAAAAATTACTTCGTTTTTTTTTTTTTTGTGTGCGTGTTATACACCGAATACAAAATGTATAACATAAAATATATAATTAATTTTGTAACATATAATAAATTTACTGATACGTGTTATACGACAAGATATATGGTATGTTTAAATACCACTGGCGTTACCAGGTGGGGGCTAAGTCCTCAATAGAAAGATTTTAGCTCCCTTAAGGGAAATGAGGATTTCTATTGAAAGAATACGAGGTGGAGCCCTTTAGTACGGGGGGAGGGGAATAAAACCCAAAACAATTTCGCTTTTATGCATGCAATCTTACACTTGTTAGGAAAAAAATTCTTTCTTTTTTATTTCAGTATCATTTATTTATGTGACTAGCTGCTACCCGCGACTTCGTCCGCGTCGGCTTTAGAATTAGGTCCCGAGAGAAATGAAGCATGTGTGAATAACAAATGAATCGGTGAGTGCAGACACCACCTGTCACAAAAGGAAATTTTTCAGGAGAGAGAAAAAACTTCATAACTCCTCCAAATTAACAAATACTTAAACTTTTTTCCCCTCTGTCATAACATGCATTTATGTTTCAGTCATGCAAATATTGCCTAATTTCGACATCAATTAGGTTCAGGAAAATTTAAAATTGGATTCCGACTTATGCTGTTTCTGCACTCAACTAGTTTTTAGTCAGCTGAAAACTTCGAAAAAGGTAATCATTCAAATGAAATCAAAGCAAATCAGATCACCATTTATTGCCTAACCATATTTATGGTATACAAAAGTCAAGAACATGAATTTAGGAGAAAAAAAGTGCTTTGCCTTCAGAAAATTATGGAGATTAAAATCTAACATTGAAGCTGGAATAACTATTTTTTAGAAAACCACCCCTAGGGCAGGTCAGGTGGCCAATAATAGTGTTAAAATAGATCATTCTCGACCACTGATTCATTGTCGTGTGTCGACCATTGATCATTGTCGCCCATCGTTCGAAAAAGAAGCCCCGTATCTACGAAACTACACAACAGACTAACGTCGTTCTTGCCCTAAACACGCATCTTGCCTTTCTAAGTTTATTTTCATCGAAAACGATTTTAAGCAGTTTTGTGACTGAAGTGGTTTCTCCACTCACCGATTCAAATATGTTTGCGACAAAAGAAACTGCATTTAAATATTATTTGCTTTTTGCTTGTTTTAAATGAAGTATAATGCATGGTAGTATACTTCATTTAAAATAACAGAGTATGCAGAGTTACTAAATTTAGATTTTATTCAGGCATTTGGCGAATACAGACAGTTACGACAGTATTTGCGAACTGTTTTGTAAAAGAAATATTTATGCTATATGCATGAATTTTAGCCTATGTTAATCAGGAATAGAGCAGCTTTCTATTAGTGAAAAAGTTTTAGAATCGGTTCTGTAGTTACAGAGATACCCAGAGAGCGTAATATTTTAGAGTTATTTTGAGTGTTTCGGTAGAGGAACTATTTACGCTACATGCATGAATTTTAGCCTATAATACTCAAGAATAGTGTAGCTTACTATCAGTAAAAAAAGTTTAGGAATCGGTTCAGTTTTTACAGAGATACACATAAAGCGTAATGTAATTCTTATGAGCATCTCTGTAAAAGAACTATCTGTGATATATGCATTAAAGATAGCCTATAACACTTAGGGTGCCACCGGTGTCTAAGAAGTTCTGCTCTCAAAACAGCAAGGCGGGAGGTGCCAGGTTCAAACTCCGGTCGCGCCTGTCGACCCAGCCGCTCCCAGTTTTCCGTGGTTTTCTAAAAAACCTCGCGTAAATACGGGCTAAGATCCCTTAGAAAGTCCCCCACAGAGGAATTCCCCATATAGACCTAGGACCCTAGTGCAGTCAATCGGTCTTAATCCAAAAACAAACAATAATACTCAGGAATAATGTAACTTTCAATCAGTGAAAAAATTTTTAGAATCGGCTTAGTAGCTACAAAATTTCCATAGAGCGCAATGCATTAGAATTATTTTGAGTGTCTTTGTAAAAGAATTATTTATGCTACTAGCTGAAGTACCCGTTCTTCGCACGGGAATGAATGGACTTTTTGATATTACGATTTGTGGTGATTACTATTTACTGTAATAAAGACATATAGCAAAATGGATATCGCATTATATTGTGTTCAATAACCATGCATACCGAATTGCAAGGCAATCGTTTGTACGGTGCAGAAGGCCATGCGGCGTAGCGCAATCTAGTGGCGAGTTTTAGCAAAACGGTACGGCGAAAATATTCTTCGCATTCAGATATCGATGAATACGCAATTTCAGGACGATCGGCTGGACAGCCCTGAAGTTCATGTGTTAACGCGACATTTGCAAGTTATACGAAAATGGATACGCCAAACTCTTCCCCGTGTTCAAATATCTATGTATACCTATTTTCATAGCGATCATTTGCACAGTCAAGAAGTGATACACTGCAGCGCCATCTAGTGGTTAATTAAAGTAATGATTTGCTACAGCGCCGTCAAGTGGCGAGTTATAGCAAAATGGATAACGCCAAAATATTCTCATTGTTCAAATAGCTATGTATACTGATTTTCATAGCGACCGTTTGAATGGTCAAGAATTTGGCCTGCTGCAGCGTCATCTAGTGGCGAGTTAAAATAATAATGCATTGCAGTGCCATCTAGTGGTGAGTAACATCAAAAGGAACACAGTTAGAATATATTCTTCGTGCTGAAATGTGTAAGTATAAGAAATTTTATGCCGATCAGTCGAACGGTATAGAAGTGGATGCGTTGCAGCGCCATTTAGCGGCAAGTTACAGCAAAATGGATACTGAAAAATATTCTCCGTGTTCTATTATCAGCGTGACCAAATTTCATCGAAATCGGTTGGACGATATTCGCATAGTAAACGGCTACACGGAATAGAATTCGACGTTCTGCTGCGCCACCTGGTGGCAAGTTAGAGGAAAACGGATAGCATAAAAAGCTTCTCTATGATAAAAGACTTAGGTGAACCAAATTTCATGGTGCAACGGTGCTCAACGGTGCTGGTGTTTTTCAACCTCATACACACATACCAACATTCACTTTTATCTATAACCAGTGTCATTATATATCCCAGTCTCAAATAAAATCCAGTTTCAAATCTAAGCCTCGCCAAAGTGCCAACATACGCCATTTTGCAAGCGTTTTTTTCAGGAAATCATTCGAAGCATTGACTTAGCAGCAATCAATAAGGAAAATGGTTCGACCACGAAAAAGTAAAGCAAGCCTTTATTTGAAAAGAGGAATTCCTTAATACAGCCGAATTTTTTAAAATTATCAACTATAACGTGTTTTATTCATCGTTACTCCGATGTACTAAATGATAAGATTTCAATTTTCTGAAATTTGGCGGAATTCCCCCAACTTAAATCAATGTACTCCATTGGCGAGAATTCTGAAGTTAGATCGCTTGAAATCCCTTAATAACTGCATTATTTCTTCACGGATCATTAAAATTTAACGCTGTATTCTAATAAAACCTTTGCACTTGTTTTCAAAAATCTATTTCCTTAAGCTCTCAATAAATTGCGCCAAGCCGAAAACTGTGCAAACCGCTAGAACTCACTTACTCAAAATCGATATTTCAGCCACTTTATTTTTTCGCCAAACTAAAAAATTTTATATTTTAGCCTCGGAAATCTTCAATTCTTATTGTTTTACGTATAAAACATTTCATTCCTGCTCTGATTTCCCATGCACACGATATTATAATTTTAAAAAACATAACCTTACGAATATAAACTAACAAAAAAAAATTATTATTATTCTTTTATTTTTACTTTGAGAATTTAAAACATTTTATTCGGCAAAATCGCCACACATGGCAACCACGATCCTTATTTCACACTTTTTTCACTACAATTACGGAAAGCTTTTTGCGTGGAGAGCATAAAAAAATCTCTTAAATTCCGGGAACGGGTGGACTTACAAAGTTTTAAAGTAGACTACGATTTATTCTGTATTATTTTACATATCTGTGCTAAATTTCAGGCCGATAGGTCCATTTTTGTGGATTTGTATAAATCAAATCCACAAACAAACAGAATTTCATTTTTACTTATAAGATATGCTTGAAAGGTTGCCTGTATATTAATCCAGGGCATAAGCTATTTTCATTACAAAATTTTCCAAATCCGTTCAACCATTTTTGTGTGATTCAGTCAAAAACATCCAAACACACAAACGTACACATTTATATTATTGGTAGGATTTGGAAATTTATGAACTTTAAGAAACACATCTGGACTTTTCTGGTACTTGCGTATTATCCTGGCGGTCATTCCAGCCAAACTGTTTTTTCGTCAAATGAGTTTCCAAACTGTTGCCAATCGTATTCAAAACTATTAATAATTTCATGTGCCCGGCATTTATCTCGGCAAAAAATAGCTCGTCTTGGCGGACCGCCGGGATAATACGTATAAGTACCCTTTTCTTTACTTATGCTTTTTAATTTGGCGTAAAATCAACATAATTTCCATACCAATTCATGTTTTTCAAATGCATATGATTTTTCAAATAGAATTTCTGCTTTGTTTCAAAAGCATTAATCATTTTGTGCGGGCGATAAAACGGTTTTTAATTAATAGTTAGAAAAGTAGTTAAAATTTCAAAATTCTGAGCCTCAGGTGCACTTTACCGAAGTTATGGGCTCAGTCATGCTCAAATTTTCAAAGCTCTGCTTTCTGTAGATTTGTAAGGAGAACATTCATTTTTATTATTACAGATAGATAGACTTGTCGTAAAACTGGCGTAATTTCCGTGGTATTTAATGTTTTTCAGATGCACGTGATTCTTCATTGAAGTGATAGCATTCCTGTTAGTTCAAAACATGAATCATTTGATACGGGCGAAATTCGCCCAGCATGGCAATGTAAAAACGGTTTTTAATTAATAATTAAAAAAGTAATTAAAAATCTAAAATTCTAAGTAGCCTATAACCATCTCCAGGGTCCCCATCTATATCTAAACCAAAATTCATCCTAAACGATTCAGTGGTTTAGGCGTGAAAGCGTCATAAACAAACAAACAAACTCACTTTCGCATTTATAATATTAAGTTAGGATAGATTTGGCATAAAGCCGGCATAATTTCCGTGGTATTTAATGTTTTTCAGGTGCACGTGATTCTTCATTGAAGTAATAGCATTCCTGTTAGCTGAAAACATGAATCATTTGATGCGGGCGAAGCTCGCCAAGCATGGCAACGTAAAAACGGTTTTTAATTAATAATTTATAAAGTAATTAAAAATCTAAAATTCTATGTAGCCTATAGCCTTCTCCAGAGTCCCATCTCTATCTAAACCAAAATTCATCATAGTCGATTCAGCGGTTTAGGCGTGAAAGCGTCATAAACAAACAAACAAACTCACTTTCGCATTTATAATATTAGTTAGGATTGTTATAGCACATACACAATTGGTCATATCAATGTTATTTTGATGAAAAACGGAAAAGGGTAAGTACAATATAAATTTTGAATAATTTGGTTATTTTAAAAGTACAAAAATAAATTAACAGTTCAAAAGAAAAAAATTTGCATTAATATGTATCATAGTAAATGATTTAGTTTGTACTCGTGCATTTTTGTTTGAGCAAGAAAGACAAGTCAATTATCTACATACAACTCCCGTTTAAAAGCAGTCAAAAAGTTAAGTTAGCCCGACAGTAAATACATGCTAATAGCCATAAATTACTAATTCTAATTTAAACGAATAATTTTTGTGCTAAATAAAAGATATAATGATAAAAATTGCTGTTTAATTGCAAAACCATCAATACCAGAATTTTTTTATTGATTTATTTATGTTTTAAATGTCTTTAATTTATCCTGAAAAGCCACTAAAAGACTCATCAGAAATCCGCTCAAAAGCAGTGGATCCTGCGCGTGCGTGCGTGAGAAAGATTCGGATAGTTTCTTTTCGCTCAGATAGCGAAATTTTTCTTTGAATATACGTGGATACGAATAACCAGCACTCCTGTAATACCTACGTACATAAAATCATTATTGTGTATGTGTTGCACACAAATCTATACAATTTGACTGATCTGGGTGAAGCTTTTAGTACTGCTTTTGTATATTACATATACTGTCTGAAAGTAAACGTTTGAGATACCAAGAACTGGAATGATAAATTATATTGAACTTACTTCATTAGGCCAATATATTTTTATTTTATATCAAATAAATATTGTAACCCACTTTAACTCTTTCCTCAATCAGCAAGCAATAGTTAATAATAATAAAGAAAATACTATTTGCACAGTTTAACAATTTGCATTCTATTGTGTATTGAAGCAAAGCTATTCAGGCACAATCTGCCTAAGGAGGGATATCTTTGACGGACTTTTTAAGGGGTTCTGACTCGTATTCACGTTACATCTGGATAAAACCAGCCAACTCCAGATCGTCAGATGGATGGGCCCGAACCCTGGGCCTTCACACTTCAGCCATCTACTATGTTCAGTGTCTTTATCCACTCGGCCATGGTGTGCCAGATTTAACAATTTGAAAAGTTTAATCAATTAACTGTTTAAATGGGGTTCCGAAAAGCCCTCGGTTCTTCAAAGTGCTTTTAGAAACCCGGTTTAAAAAGTTCCACCAAAATATGGGCTGTAGAAGAGAGATTTTTGATTCATAATAGTTTCTCTACTGGTAGTAATAAAATATTTCTATACAGATTTAATTCCGATGCATTATAATTATGATATGTTTGTGATGTTTAACTAAAAACTACCAATATTAATAACACTAATTCCTTTCTTTTTTCAGTTTATTTTAGCAATGCAGTTGGCCGTAGGGGATCTCTCATAATAAACGGCCTGCCGCTTGTCTCAGGGTGGATTTTCATAGCATACGCACAGACACCTGTAATGATACTCATCGGACGTTTCGTAACGGGTTTCAGCACGGGAATAGTGTCTCAAGCGACGCCTATGTACTTAGTAGAAATTTCGACACCCGAAATTAGAGGTCTTCTGGGAGCGTGTTTCCAATTATTTGTAGTCACCGGCGTCCTCATAACATCGAGCTTGGGCGCAGTATTGACATGGCGTTGGCTGGCGATAGCTGGTGGACTGATCAGCTTGCTGGCTTCTGCTTTCATGCTCCTGGTGCCTGAATCGCCTAGATGGTTAATCGCAAAGAAGAAACGTGAGGAGGCCATAAAATCACTCATCTTCCTCCAAGGCGAACTGTTTGACGCCGAAACCGAGTGCCAAAAGATAGAAGACGAAATCAAGAAACAGCCGGATGGAGGAGTTCACATCAAAGAATTCAGATCGCCAACAGTATACAGGCCTCTTCTTCTGTCCATAGTCTTGGTGTTTTTTCACCAATTCAGCGGTTACAGTGCAGTTCTGTTTTACACGGTCGATATTTTCAAAGCGGCTCACGTTTCGCTGAATGCCAATGTGGCGACCATCATCGTGTCAGTAGTGCAAGTGTTGGCGACTCTTTTAAGCACTGTGCTGATGGACAGGGCTGGCAGGAGACCGCTCCTGCTGATATCTGCAGTCTCAATGGCGACCAGTCTACTGGCATTCGGAGGCTACGAATATGCCAGAATGAGAGACACTAGAGTCACTGAACAATACGGCTGGCTTCCAATTATTTGTCTGACAGGTTTCATGGCTTCATATTCTATAGGATTCGGACCGACGCCGTGGCTTATGATATCGGAAATGACTTCTACACGATTCCGAAGTGTGATCAGCGGCATGGTCATAGCTTTCAACTGGGCATTCGCGTTTACGATAGGGTATACGTTCCAAATTCTTCGAGAAACGATTCATGCATATGGAGTTTATTGGCTTTACGCAACATTCTGTGCGTCTAGCGTTGTACTGACTTATTTTTTCCTACCAGAAACAAAGGGAAAGAAAACAGAAGAAATGGAAGACTTTTTCCGACGCAAATCCTTCCATTCGTAAAGATATATTTTTTAAATACTTTTCAATAAACTAAATATCTTATTTTGAGGTTTATGACTTCCATAATGTGATTCTTTTTTTTACTCAAATAGAAGGGAGAAAAAGGAATAAAAAGACTATCCACGACAATAAACGCTTTTTATTCAGTTTTCATCATTAATTTGAAACCACACACAACATAGATATAAAAATCATTGCATAATTTTTTGGATATTTTGTTTTCAAAAATTATAAAATAGGATGGTTTTAAGACTTTTAAATGTGACATCTTGAGACTAGCGTAAACAATTTGATATCAATTGTCTTCTTATTATTTTTTTAGAGTTATTCGTAGACTGTCACTATAAAAATTTAGGTAAAAAACATCCCACGCTTTGTCTTTCCCCTCCCCACCAATCATTTTATTCCTTTTTTAAGCTTAATTCAAAAAGTTCAGTTATGATGGACATCATACTATTGACAAACAAAATTCTCACACAATTAAAAAGTATAATTTATACTTTTTAGTTAAAACCGCTGTAAAATAGTCTTTCTTTACCTTAATTTTTTAAACCCTTAAATACACGAATTTTAAACAAGTTCGCTGTCCCGATCACGCGATAACCACGAATGCAAGCTAAATTGCCTATATCAGTTTTGTGAATAACTAATTAAGGTTTCGAAAAATACGCAGTAAGTAAGTTTTTATCATTCACGTCTTGAATCATTTATTATTAAAAACTACATTCTATATGTGAAATCGATATATGAAATTCGGTTTTCACTCTAGTGACTATGTTATAAACATACGATGCAGATATGCATTGAAGGGTTAAACTACAATTTAGTTTTAGTTTTAAGTTAAACCAGTCATGGACAAACCGTCAATACTCCTGAAGTCTGACAGAAGGATAAGGCAACAGAATGTTCTCTGATGTGACAATAGCGATATGATATTTTTAACCACCCTCTTGCTCTTGGCAAGTTTGCCATCATCATACTCGATAGAGTATATTCAGATTATTTTTTTCCGAATAAAAACTAATTTTAAACGGCACATTGAACACACGGCGTTTAAAAACCAGGGATTCTCCCAGCCTTATTACATTTGCGGACAGGCAACGAATAAGAAAAATATTTCGTGGACCAGCACCACAGGGCAAAAATAGTATTAGTAGCCTCACCCACATATAAAAAAAAAAGTCGCCAGTTTAGCAGCCATTTTCTTAATTTTAGTTGCCAAAATAGTAGCATTTTTGTATGATTTTGTAGTTAAGAAATAAACACATGCCATTTAGTTTCATTTAAGAAGGAAAGAATAAAATGATAAATTTTAAAACTTCATATAATAGAGCATATAGTAGATTTATTTTTATAGCACGATTAAAAAAATAGATTAGAATGTTTGATAAACAACCAATAGCAAATTTGATAACAAAAGGGAGTAGACAGAAACCGAAATCTGATTTTCAAATGAGTCGCTTGCAGTACGGTACAAGTAGCCCAAAACTTGAGAACTGTATGAAAATGCCGATTTTTGATCAAAAAAGTCGCCAAAGTCTCCTAACATTTAAATTAGTAGCAAAAGTCGCCAGTGAACAGCCTGGCTTCAGGCCATAAACAATAAATATACTTTAAACACGCACTTTATTTATTGAATCAAGTTTTATGCAAAAATAGTTTTTGGTTAAAACCGTATTTGATGCTAATTTTATTTTTAAGTTGTGATATACCATACGTGAACCGACAGTTAAGTCTCGCGGACTAGTGAATGGAAAACACTAGTATAAATAACATTTAGAATCTTGAACTTCTATAGCACTACCAACATCTTAAACGCAAGGATCCTGACATTACAAATGTACACGGAAATCGCTATGTTTTAATCCACGACATTCTCATTATTAATATTAGTGATGCAACGAATATCAATTTGGTCGGATACCGGATACCAAATAACCGGTCAGACTTTCAGCCGGATATCCGGCAGCAGTATGTTTTCTTTTCATTAGTTTTCTTAGATCATTGAGCTGTTACTTTTATCTTTAAATTTTCTTAATTAGTTTCTCATTCATTTACTTTCAAATCAGAAATCCTTTAGGGATTGTTTCCATGAATTTAGTACCAGTTTTACTGTAATTAAAGTCATACAAATAACAATGTCATGGATCTTCTCCCTCAGGAGTTAGATAAATATCTTAAAAGATCAGTTCTTAGTAGAAAGACATCTCCATTCAACTATTGGAAAATCAATGTAACAAATTTCCTTACTTTATCAAAATTGGGGGTGGGGACATTTTCTCACCAGCCAGCAGTACTACAGCTAGTACAAAACCCTCATGGTGTATACGCCATTTGGTATAAAAACTGTCATCCCCCCCCCATCTTGACAGAAGTTCCTCTGCCCTTCCTGGCGGTAGCTGGGGGATTAGTTAAAAATTCGCCGCTAGTCAAGGTCACAGGGAGTAGGGGGGGGAAAAACGTTCCTGACACCTGTTACCCAGCTATTTTGTTACGAAAGGAAGAGTGTCCATTTTTGATCACATTTTAACCTTAACAGTGTGCTGTATCGTCATTAAAGGTAGATCGGCGGATACGGATATGAAAACGAATAGTTTGTTTTTATATCCGTGCATACGGATATGAAACGGATCATTTTTTTCTCATATCCGAGAATACAAAATGAAACGGATCACTTCTTTCTCGAATACGAATACAGGAATTTGAATACGGATGACTTTGTTTGGGAATTATTAGAAGAACACATCTTATTTTTAAACAAATATCTGTTTTAAAATTTAAAAGAAATAAACCTTTCCTGCTGTTATTTCGATATGTGACCCCCCTCAAATGTTTCATGTGTCCCTCCGAATTTTCAGTGGTCTGGGAGCGGTGATAATTCTTCTTGAGAAAGCTAAAGTTTTCTTAAGTATATTAAACATATGAACTGTAAGAGTACCAATTGGGGGGCGCGTCTCCCCTCTCTGTCCCCGAAACTTTTTCTTTTAAGCATTTATTTCACGGGTCATTTTAACCGTTCCCTTTAAAGAAAAAAAAAACCAGTCTGCGTCTTGAGAAAATGTTATTGAAAAAAAAAAAACTATTCACTACCAGATTAGCTTAATTTAAACAAGATTATTTTTTAACCACTTCGTTTAAACAATTTTTCTCACTCCCAATAGCTTGTGTTTTTAAATGCTTTCGAAGCATTAGGGTTTCTTTAAAATATTTATTTGTTTATATATATTTTTAAATGCAATACTAAGTATTTTATGCAAAAATGTTTTATTTGCTGAGGGCAAGTGAATAGTATTTTCCCTTCTCTTAATAATACTCTCACAGTTTAACATCAAGTTATATTAATTGTTATAATAGATTGTTTGCATCCTTTTTTATCTGGCTGTATTTTATTCATATATGAAGTTCAATATTTGATAAGTTATCCTTCTAAATATTTATAATTCATCATTCTTGCGTATTTCAGCGAGTTTTTTTTCAGTTTATCTTAAAAGTTTAATAAGCTATAAGTTTTATAAAGAAGAGAGTTTTATAAGATATAAATTGATGAAATAAAAAATAATCAAGTACCTTTTACAAAGTAGTATAAATAATTTTTACTAATTTCATGACAATTAGTAAACGGCTGAAGTGTATAAGTCTAGGGTTCTGGCCTACCGCGCGGCAGTTTTCTCCAGCTGTAACGTGAATTCGGGTTAGAACCCTTCAAAAAGTCCACCGCCCAAGGCATGCCTTAATTAAGCAGACAACCCTTGTGTAGATCTGCCTTGAGAGGAGGACTTTTCAAGGGTTTCTAACACGTATTCAGGTTACATGTACAGCAAATATAAATATATATGAACAAGTTCACACCCCCAAACATGAATTAAAACAAATATTTTATGTATAAGTTTTCCTCAGAAATTATTTAGTTTTGTAAAGTTAATAATAATAGTAATAATAATTTTTTAAAATTCCCCTAAACTAATACGGAGCTGAGCCCTTAAAAGAAATATACAACATAGGCGATATGGACTGCGATATCTAAATGACATAATTTTGGAAAATTTTGTCCAACTATTATTTAGAATTGCTTACCTTCTCTAAGCGGTTACTTTTTTGAACGCGTGAAGTCGGCATTGAAGAGCACGAATTAATATATAAAACTTGGCACAAGTTTTATCAAATTTTGCCCCGTTTTACCCATTTTTGCAAAGGTATATACTTACTTAATGTAAAACTTACTGTGAATTAATTCATAAAGGGTTACTTCAATCATGTAGTCTTCAATCATGTATCAATCATCAAGGGTTACTTCAATATAATATGATTTTGGTTCTCAATTAATTTAGGTAAAAACGAAGAAAATGAAGACAGTTTTTTTGTAAATGAAAAATTCTATATGGGATTTGATACAGTAAAATCCCGCACAGTTCTCCCGTTCAATCCGGTGTACGCCTGCCTCTGTTTCGTGTGTGGGTGAAAATTGCGCTCATCCCCCTCTGCTTGTTATTTCAAACAGGGGAGAAAGAGAAACTCTCTTTCTTCTTTAACCGTTTTTAGATTAAGGGGCTCAACCTGGACAAAAGGAAGTGCATTTTTTACAGGACCCCTATTTTGCACCCACTTTTCCTGACCAGATGCGTAATCAATCACTCAGTTCTTTCCCCTAAATTCATACCAAAGCGGCCTAAACCATTCTCATAAGCAGGGTCAATTTACGATGTAAAAAAAGGTAAGCGATCTTACAACGACTGAAAAACAGTGTATAATAATTTCTTCCAGTAATAATTTACTCCAATCTTAAAAAAAGGAGTGCTTAATTTTTTCCACATTTATGATAAAAATTCATTCAAAAATGTATTGAAAACAAAATATTTTTACAAAACGTTGTTTTTTCGCATTCTTTATTATTGCAGTTTTTTAATTTATTCATTTATTATGTTTATTTGTTATTTCTCTGTATATAATTTTAGGCCGGATGTACTGCCGGTTATTTGTAATATCCGGCTACTGCCAATTATCCGGTATATTGGCCAGATGCAGTATGTTTGCCGGATATCCGTTGCATCCCTAATTAATATATACAACAAAAATTATGCAGGACTTAAACTAAATTTTCTTTCTCTTCTTACTTATGTGGTCAATGAGACACCCCGCTCCCCTCCTGTAGACTAGATACAAGACCCGGACATGTCGGGCAATCGATTTTTTCCGGCCCTGTTTCAAATTGCATTCATAAATGCTGAAATGGCTCAGTAATTTTTTTGTTTGTTTGTTTGGGTTTTTTTCCCAAATTGGGGACCAGTGGCGTAGCCAAGGGGGAGGGGGCACAACCCCCCCCCATGAAAAATTTCTGGCTACGCCACTGTAGGGAACGAAAAATTAGTAAAGGAATAATTTTCAGATAGTTTTAGCAGCCACCCAGACAGCACATAAGCTTAAATCAAGCTTGACACTTCTTTGAATTTGACGTATCGTATTAATACAAGCTTGACAGTTCAATTCATTTTAAGCTTGCAGCAAGCTTGGAGAAGTCATTTGAACTGCCAAGCTTGAATACAACTTCATTACTGCTTGATTTGGAAAGCCACATCCACATAACAAATAATTTATCATCAGTCATAAATGTACTTGACCATAGAATTAAAAAAAAAAAAAAAAGACTCTATATTTCCAAATATGGAAATTCTTCAAGATAAAATATAATTATACTACGAAATTGATTTCAAAATCAGTCGTTTGTCTCGATTTTGGCCAGTATTGCCCAGCATGAGTGTCGCGATATTGTAAGTTTTAAAACGTGTGCTGCTTTTAAGTTTATATTATGCTTATTTTCCTATTAGTAGAGTCTATAAATCACACATAAAATTATTTTAATTTTGATTCATCCCATGGAAAAATAAAAGAAAGAAATCGGCATTGGGCACTGATCGATTTCGCCAGAAAACGGCGTGACAACCATGACAGTCACTTCAAACTTTAGTCTTGCCAGCGCGAGGCAGATTAGCGGAGCGGTTAGGACGCTGGCCTCCCAACCCTTAGGTCCAGAGTTCTATCCCAGCCGCGGACGCTTGATGGAAACAGATTAAATAACTTGAAATTTCAGCATAGAGGGGAAAATGCATTGAAAAATAAAATATGTGGGGCGAGTTCGCCGACGGGCGCCCCGTGTATTTAAAAAAAAAAAAAAAATCGAAAAAATTGTTAAGCTTGAAATTAAGCTTGCTATGTTAAGCTTAATGCAAGCTGGGCAAGTGTAAACTAGAACACTAGATTCAAGCTTGCATTAAGCTTACACGTGAAATTTTCAAGCTTATTGACTTGATAAATCAAGCTTGCTGCAAGTTTGCTGTGCTGTCTGGGGAATATGTATTTGTTTCCTTTTCTTTTCTTCAATGTTTATCAGCCTATTTTAAAAATTCGAAACCGGTTCGTCAAGTAGCTTAAGACTAAATGTTGAAGCTACATTTGTGAAAATAGAAATTAATTCCTTGCCAACTCAATATTTTGCCTGCGTTGATAATAACTGGACAACACTGTCACGAATTTCAAATTGTAAATTTCAGGAAAAGCATTTCCCATTTCCAAGTCCAAGTCTCAAATAATCTTCACTTCAACGTTTAGTCATCTGCTGGCAAGTGCAATAGCGACTGGTTGATTTTCCAACAGTTAAATGAAAATGTCTATTATTCAATAACTGATTTTTAAATAACACTTGAAAGAACTGATTCATAAATGAGATTTAGTAACAAAAAAATTGAAAGCGAAAACATACTGCCGCCGGATATCAGGTTAAAAGTTTGGCCGGATATTCGGTATCTGGGTACGTTGACCGGGCACCAAACATGCCACCAGTTGCCTCACTTGTAGAAAATTTGGGAAACACTGCTCAAGAGGAATTGGAGGGGTTAAAGCTTTCACTATAGAAATATTAAAAATGCCCTTGAAGCTATCGCATGTAAAATTCAAGCTAAATTTCAGTAGAATTACTGGGTATGGTGTCCTGGTAAACATATAAATAACAATAAAAGTGCTTTGCAATAAACCCAATTCACGTTCTCGTTCCAAGTAGTAGAATTATTGTTACAGAATCTAGCGGAAAGCTTTTTTGTTGGATGTTCACATCACAGAAAAAATTACAAGAGTAAAAATCGTGCTTGAACAAATATTTATGTAAAAGAGCAATGCAATTACAATTAAAAAAATACATACTGAATGCTGCATATCAGATATCTTCTCTTAGAAAGCATGACTAACTCATTTTGTTAACAAGTTCACATCCCTAAGCAGTTTCGCTGCCCTTTTAGAAAAATGGATTCCAAAATACCGAATCATAACCGAAACTTATCAAAACGAAACTAAACTGTGACTATACGTCTTGAATTTCCTCCTCAGAAATTGAAAGAATATCATTGGTTCTCTAAAGTATTAGATAGGTAACAACCAATGAGAAAAAGGTATGATTTTGGCTCTTGGCAGGAATTATACAATCATTCTTCTTCTCTTATTTATCAACTCAACTCTACTCTAGCAAATAGTACCGTTTGTAAAATAATTCACATGAGTAAATAGTGCATTGTATGACGTCAAAGCGTATGTTTCGAGTAGCATTTGAAACAGCGAATGAGAACCGAGAACATAATACAAACGCTCTATTTGTTTGTGATTGTATGAGTTCATGATGTTGTTAGGTGTGATCTCATGATAATGAAATACGATAAAAATAATATCTGAATTATTTTTGTAATCAGCAATTTCACTTTCTTGATTTTTTTAAAATCTCTTCTTTTTCTAAATTTTTATGTATACTTTACTTATATTTATCAATTAAGTATAAACGATGATTCTTTCCTTTATCATAGCTGATTTGAATTGCCAAATATTGTATTCTGCTGTGTTTGATTTCAATCAATATAATTTAGAAGATAACTTACCCAGTATTGTTCGAAAAGTGAAATCAGAATTCGATTTTAATTTTTCAGTTTCTTCATCTAGTAACTCAGACGAAGCAAATATTTCTGCTCTGGATTTCGAGGCAAAGGGTATCATAAATGTGAAACTTAATCATAATAGCTGCAAACCAGTTATTTATCAATCATTTTGTGGATGTTTATATATACTTGTTTGCGAACTCACAGATAATCGATTGCTTGCTTACAGAACTTTAACAATTATAATCCAAACTTTGAGAGATGTCATCCCCAAAATGACAAGTTTTACTTCGCAATTTATAGTTCGAGCCAATGCAGTGTCGATGGTTATACACTCATTTATTCCAAGTGGCTCCATGCTCTTTTTAAATGACCAAGCAGTACAACAAATTTCTAAAGATCTTCAAAAGCAATTGCGCTGATAGATTCTTCATTTGAAATATACACTGTGATACTGTTAGAATTATAGTTATATTTATTTCCTTTTTGATGTAAATATTTCAATCAACAGTAAAATTACATTTCATGCCAAAATAAAATTGTGAAATCTCTTATAAGTTGATGTTTTTTTTAATACATTGTTATTTGTGTATATTATTTATCGTGGTTAATACTTTTGCCATAATTCTGCACCATTATGCATGCTTTACCCCATACTTTCATAAACTTTCCGTGTGATAATTTTGTCTTTCATATAAGAATATTTTCTTCAATAATGTGTAGTATCAGTGTTTATAATATAACAAATTTAGTCTTGTCAAATTTTTGTTGTCATATAGCATGCAAGAGTATGATCAGTACTTACATGTTATAGACGCACTTAAAACTCAATTTCCGAGCAATGAATATATAAATTGCTGTGATCATTAATTTTCTTTGGAAACAAGTAAGTGTTACTTTTTATTACTACATTCACACTTTACGAGTTTGGCAAAATCACAGTTGTGATCTTGGTACTTTAATCCTAATGTCCCAATGCAAACTTAGGGATGATTACATCATGTAAGCACTGAATTGTTTGTGTCTGCAGTACCAAGTATCAGCATTGTGAAAATAATGACTTATGCACATTATGGGTTACAGTGGTGACTGAAATTCCACCATCAAGTGACCAAAATGTATAACCTAGATAGTGATGGCAAAATCTTCGTGGAAACATTTCATTTGCAGTCTAAAGCTTAGCTATGATCTTGGCTTGGCATAATCCTAATTTTGCCAAAGGCTCAGTACACACAAGTACCTGAAAAATATATCTGGAACTATAGATATATATCTCTTAACCCCTTGCAGGTTAATATATTCAAGGAAAAATGTCAAAAAGGGAATTTTTTTTTTCTTTAATTTTGCTAATTAACTCAGGTTGGGTTACAAAATTGCTGCATTTGTGTTGCCCGAACTGAGTTCGGCCATCACAGGCAATGGGTTGAAAAGTTGGTAGTATTGTTTCACCGAAATCTGCAAAATCTTGCAATAATTCACTTGGACTTGGCTATTTGTAACGAACTTTTCTCAAAACCATTTACACAAATGTTTTTTTATGGAAGGTTTACAGACATGTGTTTCATTCATTCTGTAATAATGTAGACTAGGGCTGACATTTAAGCTTGGTGATACTTTTCTATTAAAGCTCTACTATGTTTTATGCCATATTGCAGCAACAAAACAAAGAAAATACAATAAAAACAAGTAGGAATACACCGTATATTCAGGTATACTATCCAGTACTACATCAGCTCTATCAGTGGTCCACTGTTCAGTATTTTTTAAATAAAAATTCTTCATTAATAATGTCTTCTTAATATTATCACAACACACAGTTAAAAATTGTTTTAAATATTCTAACGCAACGCAGTGTCCTTTGGAATTTTAAACAACCAATTAGAAAAGCAGCTTTCTTTTGAAATTAATTTGAAACCAGATCTTAATACCTGTACTTTCAGATTTTAAATTAAGATATTAAGTTGTTTATTAAAATTTGACTTTATATTGTCTTTAAGTTAAACAGACCTATTTTTATTCCAGGTTAAAAACATATACCATAACACCTAGTTAAAAGGAGGTTCCAGGTGGAAAGCACCGTTTTGGTTACCTATCATGATTATAGTCATGCGAGATAGCTCTTTGCTCTCTTCATCATTGCTGCCAATGTCCTGTTATTTGCCCAGGATCATGTGGTACCATCTTTCTTTGATTGAAGCATAAGCTACATCATCATCAGCTTCCTTTTTTTATTTGTTTTATTAAATTTTATGTGTATTTTGTATATGCCTGTGGTCAGTGGTCGCGATAACACCTCTAGATGCCTATTTCACGCTTTAGAAATTCAGAATACGCCTTAAAAATTTCTGAATGCATATTTTTATGCATTGCTTTTCCATATAAAATTAGGTATATTTTGATAAATAATTATGATTTGCTGATATTAAATTTAAAAAATCCAATTATTCCACTAGTTTTTGTTGAACTGACATTTATGTACCTAGACGTATAATCAGTTATTATTTATGTGTCAAATGCAATTTAATTATGTATTTGAATATTTAGCATAATTGTTCGTTTCTTTAATTACTCCTTTGGAAAAGAAAATTTCTAAAAAGGTTAAGGAGTATTTTTACTCTTCTGAAAAAATCCTAGATCGATCACTGCCTGTGGTTTCTTCTTTATCAGTGAAATCTTTTGTTTCAAATTCTTTTAAATATAGTCATATTTGGTTTCATTTGTATTTTCATTTCATTTTTATTGGCGGCTTTAGCTATTTTTTATGCCTGCTCCTTTGCAGTATATGATGGCAGTAGTGTATTTACTTTTTTCTGGCTGTCTATTAGCAAGTTTCTTAAGTCTATTTTTAAAAAGTGTCGGCACAAGATTATTAGGATAACCAGAATGTTAACATTCTTTTATAATGAACACAATTTCATCAATTGAAAAAGTATTGGAGCATATTTTGATGGTGCAGTTTATGTATCATCGGATTGCGACAATTTTATAATTACAGTGATTTCAGAGCAAGTCGAATTCCTGGGGACCGATGAAAAACTTCAACTTATCGTAAGTTCAACTGATCGAATAATATTAAATCGGTATTCAGGTCCGGACTGGCTCCTTTTGGGGCTCTTGGATAGGGATTGAAAAGGGTCCCCTTGCTGAGGAATTTAGTAGGAATTAATATTAGAATATGTAATATTTGAAAATTATGCTAAGGTGCCTAAAAGCCACATTCAACTATTTTAGAGCTTTTGGGGTCGCCTAAAGCCGCGGTGTTCCTGGCTTCCTCTACTGCGCTACTGCAGAAAGATGTAATATTACTCTGAAATAAATATCAAATTATTCTGATCGATAAATCAAATTATTCTAATAATAAAGTACCGTATATCCATTTTTTGGAGCCTCTCCAGGGGCCTCCTGTGGCTGGGGGCCCTTGGCAATTGCCGACCATCCGACCGGCCCAGTCTGTATTGGGTCAGACTGGGAATGCATAAAAACATTGACATAGCTGGATATTCAATTTATTGCAAAATCACTGTATATGGAATTTTCAAGTTGTAGTTGACAATTTCATTAATTGTTTGTTGGCTTTCTGTATAGGATAGTTAGGAAATGTTCTGGTTTAGCAGGGATTATTTTGATGTCAAGGTAATGCAGGCTATTATTGTTTTCCATTTCATAGGTGAATTTATATTATTGTCAGCAGGAGCCAGTTTGCAGATTTGGGGGCCCTGGGCAAAAGCTTCATTGAAGGGCCCCTCTCTTTAGAAAACTTTTTTTTACTGTACAAAACAACTTTAATATCATACCTTACAAAGGAAGATGTTATAACAGCATAAAAATGATTATTTAATTACGGTGCAAAGTGAAATGAAATAGTTTGATCGATCATAATAATATTATGAAGGATAATAATATTTCAATTATATTATTTAATATTAAATCATTAATTTCATTCCACATTTTTCAAGTAGCATGTTCCACAAAATTTTTGTATTTTTTTTTCTAATACTTATATCAGAGCATTTATTTATAGTGGGATAGATCTATGGTTTCCTCACGATCAGCATGCATCACTACATAGGCTACTTCTAAATGATAAGTTTGCACTCAATATTTGCCTAAGACTACCATTTAGCTAAAAAAAATGTTGTGGTTATAATGCTAGAGCTCTGAAATACTCACTATTAGTAGTATTATTTTTCATTAAATTAGTTTCTCTGTCTCTTATTTTAAATTGAAATCAAAATTTACAAATTTTTAAAGATCAGTTTGGGGGGGGGGAGTTGCTTGCCCCAAATGCCCTGCCAGAAATCAGGCCCTGGTCCTGACTGTTCAGCAGTATTCAAGTTCATTAATATTTTATTTAATGTTTTCTGTGTTTTGACTATTACAAAGATATTGTCTACATAGCACCACTAGGTTTTACTGTAAAGTTGAAAGTTGTTTTAATTATATTTTCTAATAATCTCATTGTTATTCAGCGACTATGCTCTGATATCAGGGAGACCATAGGTACTACTTGTTTCTGGTAGTAAAATTGTTCATTAAATTGGAATTTTGAGTTTTGTTGTTCTGTAAAAGTTCATTGCGCTGTCTATGAAGGAAGCAATTATGAATTATACCGAGTTTTTGACAAGCCTGTCTTTAAAGCTTGCAGAGCCAAGTGATGAATAAAATATGTTACAAGAAAAACTGATTATTTTGGCTATTTATCAAGTTATTATCTTTTTATTTTCTAGTACTCTGAACTGGTCCTGGGAAAAGAGCTTTGAATTTTTGTCAGTGGCATGCTGTAAAAGAGAAGAAACTATTAGCATTATAATTGGTAGTCATTTTTTTTTATTTGTTTATTTATTCTTTAAATGCTCTTGATTATAGCTCAAAGTCTGAATACTTTTAATCTGTGTGGTCTAATTTTTTCAAAGCTTGTATCACATCATTTTCAATAACTTTTTTTTTTTTTTTTTTTGAGATGTTTACTTTTTGTTTAGATTATTATTTTCTTATTTTTCAAATTGTTTTAGATTAGTTTTTCCCTGAAGTTATGTCACTTTGGGGTCTTGGGGACAGTTAGTGACTATGTATTAAATTATATACATTTCATGTAAATTGAGAAAGTTATTAGGGCTGTTCTTAAAAGAAAAAAAAAAAGTATAATTTTTGCTAAATTTTCATCAATGAGTAAATCAATGAATATATATACAGTAAAATTCAATGGGGTATTCTTTATTAAAGCAATTGACCCAGGCAACTCTTTAATATATTATTTTATGTTATGCTATATATTTATTTGAAGTAACAATGAAATAAAGTATAAAAATCAATTTTTAGTACCTACAAATTAATTTTTTTACTCTGCTGTTGTTGTTCAAAAAGTAAACTGTAAAATGCTACTTTCAGAGATGAGATTTAAGACTTAGTTTAATATTCAGAACTTTTTCAGTGTTTAAAAAGAATTCAGTTTTACCAATTTTTCAAAAATTTTGTGATTTTTCATTAAGGCAAAATTGTGTATGAGAAATATAGATTTAGTATCAGTAAAAATTTAAATATTTTTTGAACTTGAAATTCATAAGTATTATTGCTCAAAAGTTATATGGACATTCTTTCAGACTTTTTCCTTTTTTGTTAATTTCATATCTGTACTATGGTACACACCAAATCAAAAACTAGCAGACCAGTTTTGACACCATATCACATGTCACCATTGGTGGTAAAATGAGATGAAATATACTGATTTTTTAAATTTTACTAATATAATATGTAAATGTAAACTTCACTTCCTTAGTAAATTCAGATTTTTTAAGCCTGTAGTATTCACAAAGTGTAATAACCCTGTCTGTGTCTATATGTTGTCATATGTATATTTCAATATTACTCAAAACTATCTTTAGTCTAGTTTTTAACTGACTTCGAAAAGATCTAGGTTCTCAATTGCGGTCAGTACTCAGAGGTGTAGCAAGGATTTTCAGTGCCCGAGAACAAATTTGTGCCCCTTCCTTTTTACTAAAATGCACTGGAAAAAGTTTTACATACAAATTGGTGCCTTTTGGGTTCTGTGCCCCGGGACAGGTGCCCCTCCTTGTCCCCCTCTAGCTGCACGTCTGTCAGCACCGAATCCTTATAAATTATCAGATTGGAAATTAAAAGAATTTTCAAACTTCCATTTAATTATTTCTTTTATTTGTCCATCTTCCACATATAGATGTGATCTTTGCTAAGAATGTTGTTATTTGATGATATTTTACTTGCTGTGCGTGAAAAGTTTTTATTGCAAAGTTGCCACTTTATTTTATTTTTTACTCAATTTTTATTTATATGAAATATATTACAAGTCCTGAATAAATTGATTGTAATAATTTGTAAATTTAACATCAATAGTAAGGAATGTGTTTAATATTTATTTTGTCACTATTAGTGCAACGTTAGTTATTATGCACTGGTTACTGTGATTCAGGATAATTTTATTCCAAATTGCTTTTAAATGTGATTTTTGCTTCAATACTGTCCACAATTATTCTTTTTTGTGTTACCTCACAAAATAAAATTTTGTGAGGTAAAATTTGTAGGATTTACCTCACAAAATTTTGTGAGGATTTACCTCACAAAATAAAATTTTGTGAGGTAAATCATACAATGTGTTCCTTTCTTTAAATAAAATGTTTCACGCTCTCAATCACTTTGCATATGTGTATTCTAATATTAATAGGACATAGAGAACAGATTATTTTATAAAACAGTACAAGCATTTCATATCTGTAAAATTAAAGTTTTTTCTTTTATTTTTTGCATGAAAAAAATATAAAAAGTTTTTTTTTTTTTTTTTTGAGAGCTGCTATATTTAGGTTTTATTGCAGTTTTTTTCCATTTGCTTTTGTGTTCAGTGGCAAAATTAGAATGTAAAAGGCAGTTTAAATTCTACATCTTTATTTTATTAAAATTTATTCAGTTTTTGCATAATTTGTACAATTTTAACAGTAAGAGCCCCGTTTCCCTTCCCTCTCTTACTCAGAAGGTTACAGTATATGTAAATGTTACTTGAAAGCATTTATTATTACCATACATAAACTTTTTTGGTATGCTTTTGTGCTGTTCCAAATTTGTTTTAATCTGCTCTTAAAGGTGCTCCAAAATGTATGTAGATTTACAGACTTTTTATTATAAAGTTATCCTCCGATTTTACTGAAACTATAACCAAAATGTTCTGTGACCTTATTAGTGTTTTCTGGGTCAAATGAAAAGTTCTGCTGACTTACTCCTTTGTAAATTCATCACCTATTTGAATGTGTTAGGTTGTGCTTTAGTTAGTTTTAAATTTGACACTAAGCCATGTACACACAAAACTAATTTTATTTTGTATGTATTTAACATACAGTGGAGCACCTTTAGTACGTCGCTCTAAGGACTGCCAGGAAAAGACGTTATAACGAAAAAGATGTACAAAAGAAATGATTAAAAAAAACTTGCCCAGTAGATGGCATCGCCATAATACTTCGATGTTTATTTTAATTTTATCGTTGTCACTTAAATTGTCGTTGAGCTAAAGATACAATAAAATTAATATAAAAGTTTTATGTACTACGTATCACAAAAATTTATTATTATTTATTATATTTTTTTTTTTGCACTAGGAGAAAAATAGTAATCCATCATAGATGCTTGACGAGAACTATTTCTATTAATATTATACAATGCGTTTTGTATATCGTTTAGCTGTTGCAATGTTCTTTCTGTAGTTTCGTTGCATAAAAAGTACTTTCTCGGTCCTTCAAAATACGACACAGCTTGCTGAAATGTTGGAGGAGCAGCATTCGTTTCATCGTCATCTGTATCATCCTCACTGCTACTTGCTTCTTTTGGATTATTGCAGGCAATTAATTCCTTAACACTAAGGACACTTTTTGTTTGCACATTACTGTCTCAATCTGCATATTCTTCAAATGAATAATCACAATTTAATAAGTGCCATTCGGTATTAATTTTTGGTTCTGTTTCTTCTACTGTGATCTCTTCTTCCCGAGATGGATAGCCACCTTTGATAAAGCAATGCTGAATGGTTTGCTTTAATGCACTATTCTACACAAATGAAATAAAATTCATTACTTGTAAGATGTTTACCTTTTTTATATTGCCGTCTGATATATTTTCCACGGCTAACTGCACTAACTTCTGACGATAATGGTGCTTGAAGCACCTGATTATTCCTAAATGAAGGGGCTGCAAATGACTTGTGCAGTTAGCTGGGAAGAAAACAACTTGTATATGTTTGAGAAATTTGGTATCGGGAGGATGAGAGGGGCACTGATCCATGAACAATAATTATTTTGTGATTTTTCTGTCCAATTTCATCAACCACTCGTTAAACAAATTTCCTGTCATCCAGGCCTTTTTGTTGGAGTCGTACTGCACGGGAAAGGCTTTAATATTTTTGAAACACCAGGGATTTTGGTACTTTCCTATAACAAATGGTTTTAACTTTTCTGATCCATCAGCATTCGTGCACAGTAAAGCTGTTATACGCTCTTTGCTTTTTTTCCCACCATGACATGGCTCACCTTTTAGTGACAGAGTCCTTGAAGGAAGCAAGTGATAAGAGTCCAGTTTCATTACAATTGAATACGTTTTTTAGTTCATATTCAGCAAGTTTGTCAGGAAGAGTTTTAATCAACTCTTCATCAGTTTCAAGTGGTACAGATTTCGATTCACCACTTAGCATTTGGCAGGTTGTTCCATTCCTTATTTTAAATTTATAGAGCCATCCTCCAGAAAATATGCACTCCTTCACTTCCATTTGCTTGGCAATTTCAAGTGCCTTATTAATGAGCATCGGCCCGCTCACAGGAATATTAGCAGCTCTGCATTGCTTGAAGAACTGCAAAACCAAAGAATCAATTTCCAGAACTTTACCGGCACGTGCACGCTGCCTCTTAGCAACAGTAGAAGAACAGGCAGATGTGTTCTTTTCGATTTCTTGCCTTTTATAAATCAAAGTTTTTAAAGTTGATACATTAATGTTCAGCTTTTTTGCAATGTCTACTTTAGACATGGAGACATTTTTATCCACTTCTGTTAAAATATTAATTTTTTCTTCCAAACTTAGAGCTTTTTGTTTAAAAGACATGTTGGAGAAAGATAAGCACAACCTACCAGCATCTCTGTAAAAGTCAGACTGAAAGAAACAAATTTTATTTGCTTTCACAGGCCTCCTCTCGAGGGGGGGGGTGTGTGAGATTCCAGACTAAAGGTTACCATCTTTGGCGATAAACCTTAATTGCCAGCTGGGGAAAATTCTATGGTCATTGGAGATCGTCCTTCCCCCTAACGAACAGGTTTCTGATTGTTCCCGGGTCATTGTGCAGAGATTTCGCGCTTGCTTAATCACAAGTTTTATCACCTCGATGCACACTAAATCACCAATAGTGTGGAACCGCATTAAGAATTTCTCCTCTGCCGAATCTTCACAATAGAACGTTTCTCCTTTTGTAAGCAAAATTTCACACTTCGGGTGCAATCCTATCGCAGGTGTAAAGAGGAGAGAAGTCATGGCAATAGTCGTTATCAATGAGGGAAAAAAATTTCAAAATGTTTTGAGAAACGACGTACTAAAGAAAATCCTAGACATATAAAAGAAATATTTTAACATTATAAAGTATAGGAATGACTCTGGACTTCACAAAATCAGCGTATAATCGATAAAGACGTACTAAAGAGAGGCGTATTAAAGATGCTCCACTGTATTTCTAGTTTATGCTCTAGTGTATTCTAGCTGCCAACTCTTTCTGAATTTGAACCTTTCTTCAGTCTTATTCAAATTATGGCGGGGGGGGGGTGCCTTTTTTTATTAGGATAGAATAGCAGTTATGTTTTAACTTTTATTAATTCTGTAATTATTTATTGAAGTCAGAATTTTTATCTTCCAGATGCTGTTAGGAGAAACCCTGAATATGAAATAGTATTGAAACCCTGATTTTGAATCCACTGTAAATTATATATGCAACAAAATGATACAATTAAAAAATTTATTAATAGTTTTGTTGTGTGTTCACTGCCATTGCTTTTGTAATTTATTCAAAGCTGTATGCAATGGGTCTCAATAAAGGATATCTACCACTTTTTTTCATTCACAGGTTGCTTTTTACTTGCTTTTGCAGTTCTGTAATTGTTTGAATTTTTTAAACTTAGGTTATTGATGGTAAACTAATATTAGCTAGTCTGAAGACTGCTCTAGACTTGGAAGTTCCATTACTCAAGTTTTTATATAAGACTTAGCTTATATATTTTTATTGTTTTTTTTTTTTTTTTTTTTTTTTTTTTTTTTGGCCTGCAGCTTAATTCAATTTTATTCTTACATACTAGTGAATTTTTCTGGCTTTACCTTCATCTCTTGTTCTAAATCTATTTTCAGTAGTTTAATAATTCTTGCATAAAATCTACATTAAAAGATTTTTTTTTTTTTTTCAATTTGTAGTTTGGAAAATATTAAGTAATTTGTAGCTATTTTGCTGTAAAAGTGAAATTTAAAGAAATAAAATCCTATTTAAAAATAAATAAAGAAATGAATGTATATATATATTATAAAAATTCAGAAATGGCTCTTCTTTTGAAGTATGCATAAATTATGTTCAGAACAGGAATTTTGCTTTTTTACGAGGTGAAAAAAAAAAAAAAAAATCTTAGTTTCTGTGAATTACCCCCCTCTCCCAGACATTACCTAAGGAGGTTAATATGGTTCACCCTCATGCTCTAAACTTCAATTATTTCTTTGTGTTAATGCAAGTCTACTAGAGGGATGTGTGTCTTGGGTGATGAACTTTTTAAGGGATTCTAACCTGTATTCTTGCTCATACCTCTTAACTTTAACCGTTTAACTGCTATGCAGCGCTTTTGGAATGTACACCCTCATAAAGAAGCATTTGAGCAAGAGAGAGATTTCCTACGTTGGTTTCGTATATTAAAAATTATTTATCATAGAATATGAGTTAGCCTATGCATAATTATGACATTCCATATTTCTATTAAGTTGTGCGTTTTTCAAAACTCAATTATTTTTCGCAAATCTAAAATAGGAAATTTCTCTCTTGCTTGAATACTTTTATTGGAGGGTGTATGAGGATTTTGATGGATAGCAGTCAAACGGTTAAATCGTGATTTTTGGGCAAGACAAAACTGTTGGGGGCATTTCCACCAAATGGGCAATGTGGAGGAATTATGAAATAAGTGGTTTTGATTTATATTATTTATCTACTACCACCAATGTGTTCAGATAGAAAGAGAGTGGATTACATGAAGAAATGGCCTACACAAAAGTATTTCTTTACCCCTTTTCACACAAAACAAGAAATCAATCAATAAAAAGTTGTTTCCATTTTAGAAATATTTTATTCCTTTTTCTGAGGGGGGAAAAAAAGGTATTCTCCTAAATTTCCAAACATGATATGTAATGAACAGAGTTTATAGGCAGATATATTTATATTTTTGATTTACCCAACAATTAGTTTAATTTTTTTGGTTTTCAATTAAAAGATAGTTATTACTAATTTAACTTATTTTTGTGTTTCATAATTCTTGTATTTGTATGTATAAATGACTGAAATTTAATTTCAAACAATTTCTTTTTTGGTAACAATTTGATCATGTCTATTTCTTATTTATTTAAAGAAGAAAAAAAAGACTTGATAATTGTAATAAAGTTGAAAAAAGTTGAAAAAAAAGTTTGAATAAATTATGCTTAAAATAAAATCTATTTAAAAATCAAAGTTATTAGTATTCTTTTAATTTTATATAAATATTTTATCATAATTGATTTTTATTGTTTTATTAATACTGTTGTAAGTGAAAATTGTTCTGAAATGCACCATAGGTAAAAAATAAGCTTTCAGGGATTTTTTATTTCAGCAGGAGGAAAGATTGCATTGAACATATCAAATATTTGTGTGCAATGTTGAGTAATGTGGATGCCCGAGACTCTTATTTCTATTCTTGTTTGATCACAGATTACCTCAAATGAAGTTATGTACTGCAGACAAAGAAAATTCTTATAAATCTCCTGCTGATAGATTTTACATAGCTCAATGGCTATACAGATCACCTAGCATTTTGAAACTTTCACTTCTATTCCTGTTAAGTTTTGACTGACCAAGCAAAACACATAAACTGTCAACGAATTATTTTAACTAAATCGATCTAGAGGTTATGGAGGTTTGTTTTAGTAACCATGTGGAACTCTTGGGGGTACCTTTTAGTGATGCCATCATCTGATTATTAAAATGAAACTCTGTACTCCTTCTTAATCTGTTTAATTTCAGAATAGGCTGTTATTTTAAATACTGCATGTTTTGTGTCAACAGTCCACATTTCACAGGAATGAAAGCAAGAATTTAAAAATGCATGGGGTTAGATATTACTTGTACCATTGAGCTATGTAAAATTTATTTTCCAGCTGTTATAGATCATTCTGAACATGACAATAATCCAAAATAGCCCAGAAATGGATATCTAAGAAGTTCTGGATATGAAATAAGTATCTATTTCTGATCATTGGATATTTTGAATATGAAATAGATATCTATTTTTGGGATATTTGGGATCTTCTGGAAGTTTAATTATTATAATTATGCTACATATATACAGATCTCTTATAGACCTGTTATTTACTCATTAGAGGAGATCACACCTCAAATTTCTAATAGAGAAATCTATTTTATTTTGGACTTCTAATAGGTAAACCCAATATCCAGCTCTGATGTATTAAAGATTGCCTATGAACAAACTTGGGGGGGGGGGGGGGGGAAATACGGCAAAAATATTTACTTGTACGATATGAAAAATATTTTCCATATTGCAGATGCATTTTAAATGTATTTAATTTAAATTCAATAGCAACAAAGTTTTATAATTTTTACAATATAATGGTTAAATTTCAACTTTTTACCAATACTAGCTTTATTCCCAGTGTAATATTGAGTAAATATTAAACAAAAAAATTAAAAATGGTATAAAATTATGTTAAAGTAATTCCTTATCAATAAATATATTTCCAATGTATATCGAATATTCTAAATGCATTTTAAATATATCTGAGGCAAATATTAACTTTGCTACTTTGTACAAAGTTACATTTGATTGTTACATTTGATACTGCATTTGACGAAGTTACAGTTGATCATTGTTTTCAAATTTTTTAACAATATTGAGTTAACATTTAAAAATCTATCAATTGTAGGACTAAAAAAATATTTCCAGTACACACCCTATATTAAGAATATATTTTTTTGTATGTTAAATTCAGTAGAAAAAAGTATTAATATAATCATGCTGAAAGTATTAATGTTATTTTGAGAATTTATCAGACCTAAATGCTAATTTTTACCAATATTGGAATTTTATTTACCAATATTTAAAATTGTGTTTATTCTCAATGTGTTCACTTACTACTCTGTACTATTATTGGTTTTTCATATCAATGTTTTCACAATATTGAGTTAATATTTAAAAGTTTATTGGTAGTGAGACTACTACTACAGAAATATTCCCAATATATAATGTTTCAATACACTTCCTATGTTAATTTAAATTTTACAAATAATAATAACATTTTGAGCATATATCAGAACTAAACTCTAATTTTTACCTACACTGGAAATGGGTTTTTACTCTCAAAGTATTCACATATATATAAATTTTAATATTTAAAAGTAATTACTTGATAATATTGGAAATATTTCTAATATACACTCAATATTATTGATTCATTTCAAATATTTTAAGATTCAATAGTATTAAAATTTGTTAAATTTGACTGCAAATGGGCAAAATATTAAATTTATAATATTGGATTTTATTTTCAATGAATTCACAAGATTGGGTAAATGTTGATGCTGTATAGAAAATATCTTTTAATGTTTGCCAAATATTTAATAAATAATAATCAATGCTGTTACCAGATACATACATATATATATATGGAATTATTTTAATTTCCCTAAAATAGTGATAGCTAGAAGCAAGGCGTATTCAAGGAATAAATCCAGGGCCGTACCCAGAAAAAATTTCAGGGAGGGTCCAAACCGGGGAAAAGGCAGAATTTTTCACAATTCTGCCTTTTCCCCGGTTGTTACTATTATATTAACAGAAATCGATTTTTTTTTTGGAGGGGGGGGGGTCCGGATCCCCTGGATACGGCCTCGAATAATCACCCTATAAGGAGTGCCGGTCACTCTTAAAAATAGTCAAAGATCACTCTTGATTAGAGCAGTCCACTCTTTAAGGTATGGCGTGCTGTCACCCTTTCCTTAGAGTGATGCACTCTTTCCCGGAGTGCGCTTTTGAATTCTCACTCCTAGTCCAGAGTCAGAAATGTCACTCCTCGGAATAGTGCTTTCTCACTCTATGGAGGTTGGCTGATTTTTGTCACGAAGGTAGGGTGATATATCACTCCTCAGCACTGCTTTTTCACTCTTGATTATTAAGAGAGTAGACTGCTGCCTCACAATGCTTAGCTTTTCGTGGGACAACTGAACATTTGTTTCAGTCTAATAACGGAAACTTCTTAAAGTTGGTAGAATTGCTTTCCGAGTTTCGTCCAGTTATGGAAGAACATATTAGAAGAGTTCAACGCGAATCTAATAAATGTCTGTCACCTATTTAAGTAATAACATTCAAGATAAGTTGATAAATTTAATTGGATTTGCTGTTTTAAACAAGGTTGTCGAAATTACGAAAACAGCTAAATATTTTTCGATATCAGCGATTGTACTCCAGACGTAAGCCATATTGAACAACTATTATTAACAATAAGAGTCGCTGCTTTTGACTTCAAAGGAATAAATATGAAATTGAAGAATTTTTCTTTAGTTTTTTAGAAGCTAGTGATTCCACCGGAGAGGGTTTGACAGAGCTTATTCTGACACATTTGGAGAAATTAGGTTTTGAGTTAAAGTAGCTTAGAGGACAAGGATACGATAATGGTTCTAATATGAAAGGAGTAAGAAAGATAGTTCTGTTCAAAACAGAATAACTGAAAAATATCCAAGGGCGTTTTATGTGCCCTGTGCATGTCATTCTTTAAACCTTTTTGTGAATGATGCAGCGTCTTCTTCTACAGAAACAGCAACTTTTTTTCATGTAGTACAATAACTTTACACTTTTTTCTCTAGTTCTACGAAACGTTGGGAAGTGCTTAAAAACAATGTTTCCCAAATAACTTTAAAGCCATTGAGTGCTACAGGATAGTCAAGCAGAATGGATGCGTTAAATCCATTACGATTTCAACTTTGCGAAATCTATGATGCATTCATTGAAATAATAGAAGATGTCAACAGGGATGCAGAAACGGAAGTTATAGCTATAGGGTTAGCAAAAAATATTTAAAATTACAAGTTTATATGTGGTGTAATTCTTGGCATGACATTTTAGTTGAAATAAACTCAGTTTCAAAGCTATTGCAATCTGTAACGGTCAATTTATCAGATTGTGTAAGGATGTTATCCGAAACTGTAGAAAAGGTAAAAATTACAGAAAAACGGGATATGATCAGGTGAAAATTGCTGCAAATGAAATTGCAGAAAATCTTAAATCAGCATAGAATTCCCAACAGAAACTGAGAGCCAGAAGAAAAAAACTTCAATTTGATGAAAGAGCTGTCGACGAGCCTTTAACAGAGGAGAATAAATTTAAAATTAAATAAATTTAAACTTTTAAAACTATATTCTGGACATTGCATATAATTATCTAAAGGAACGATTCACGCTTCTGGAAACCCATAACAAAAATTTTAAGTTTTTAAATGATATTTTAAAACTCAGAGATATTGATGACAAAACGCTAGAAAAGAACTGTATCAATCTCCAGTCAATACTTCCGATCAAAAATGAATCTGACATTAATGAGAGTGCTCTACAAGAAGAATTACGTGATGTATCTAGAATGCTGCCATATTTAATGAAACCTTTAGATGTTTTAAAATATTTGTGCAAAAATAATTTAATTTCTTTGTATCCAAATACTGTCATAGCACTGAGAACTTTGCTAACACTCCCAGTGTCAGTCACTAGTGGGGAAAGAAGTTTTTCTAAATTAAAATTAATCAAAAATTATCTAAGAAGTTCAATAAGCCAAACAAAATTAAGAAACCTGTCAATAATTTCTATTGAGTCAACATTGGCTGCTACTCTAGACTACACATCCCTAATCCACGAATTTGCTAAAGTTAGAAGAGTAAAATTATAATAGTTTATTGTTAATGTTAGTAAAATAAATATAGCATTTTTACATTTTGTTTAGTTTTGCTTTTAAATCATAATGAGCATTTATTTTAAGGAAGAAACATTTAAGGGGTGCTGTGGCGTACACAGATTTCCTTTAACGGGGGATGAGATTAAATGTAATCCTTTCGTTAAAAATGAAAAATTAATGGATTTCATGTTAATTTTTTTCCGGGGGGGGGTTGAACCGCTTACCCCCCTTTATACTGAAGAGGCGGCATTTTGAAGACTCGCATCATACTGAGGAAATCTACCTCAAGACCCTGTTTGTTAACAACATTTTAAATTTCGGGGGGGGGGGACCGGACCCCCTGGGTACGGCCTTGAGGCCCCGCCTTTTCGTATCAGCTGTTGGCTCCGCTCCTTTCTCTAGATACATAATGCTTCAAAACTCCCCTGCGTAGATTTCGCCCTCGAGATCAAAACGATAAGATCAGTTTCTGCACTGTTCATGCTGAAACAAAACCAGTTTTTCACGGTCTTAGCGGATGCGCGCGCATATTTCAACAGACGAAATCCAAAAACGAAACAAGATACCAGCAGTAGCACCGGAAACCAGTTTGCCATAAAAGTAAATTTATCACACATGTGATATTCAGCGCCATCTGTTGAATAACTGTTTCCAGTGGCGGATCTAACGCCTGGCGGCCGCCAGGGGCCCCGAGCACCTCCAGAGGCCCCGACTACCACTAGAGACCCTCACTGAAAATTCTTCAAAAGAAAAATTAAATAAGCTAAAATTGAAGCAATACACTACAAGTGCAAACTTGACAAGAAAGAATCAGTCTTCATATTCTTTGAAAAGGCTAATTCCTGCTGTCCAGGCTCTAGACCAGGGGTAGGCAAATAGCATAAGCAAAGAAAGAAAAAAAAATGGCCCGCCAAGATAGTCAGAAAAATCCCCCTTGAAACGAGATTTCTGAAAAAAATAATTATTATCAAGACTAAAAAATTTTTAATCCTTACTTGGAAAAAAGTGTTTTTCTTGAGAATAGGGATTATCGGCAGAGGTTACAAAACAAAATCAGAAAAAAATATTTCAGGACTTAAAGAGTTTAAGTTCAATTTGCTGTCTATCACTGCTGATATTGACACAGCACCTGAGGAGCTTCAGCTTGAACTTGTTGACATGCAATCAGATCATACTATGAGAGAAATGTTTAATGCTGTACCATTAGTTGAAGTTTACAAATCATTTTCTGCAGAAAAATTTTTACGTATGAAGAGGATTTTTCAATAATTTCAGTCTACATATATTTGTGGGCAAATGTTTTCTTGCTTGAACATCAACAAGAGTAAATATAGATGTTCTTTGGCAGGTACTAACTAGCAAGCTGCAATGAGAATCTCAACAAGCAATCTCATTCCTGTTTTTTGAAAAGTGTAATAGGGTGCATTTGTCTCATTAATTGAATTTTAAAAAATGAATTTAGAATTAAATTTGCTGCAAGTGGTATTTATTGATTTTGAAAGAGGAACCGAACTTGGCGATGTTTTCGTTGTTTGGCGATAAATCGAAAAAGTTGCTTACGCATTATCCCGGCGGTCATTAACGCCAAACTATTTTTTCCTCAAATTTGCTGGCAAACTGTTGCCAATCGTATTCCAAACCAACAATAATTCCATGTGTCCGACATTTATCTTGGCGAAAAATTGCTCGCGCTGGCGGACCGCCGGGATAATACGTTAGTACGTCGAAAAATATCTAATCTGATTATATTAAGCTATGACGATTTCATTGGGAACTTTGAAATTTCGTAATGCACGCTGTAATTAAACAATTTACTGTATTGTGTTTTTGTTAAGGAATTTCTAAGGGCTTGGGAGGAATTTCTCCAACCGTCGAAAATCCATTTAATACTAATGCGTTACAATCCAAAACGGCTTAATGGATTTATATGGAACAAAATTGCAAACTTTGATTCTTCAGCGCGTGAAAAATTAATTTTAGACTGCCAACCCTTAAAATAACAAATTTCTCGCTCTCCGTGTTCGTCTGATATTGTTATGTTGTACTAGCAGTCCCGCACGGCGTTGCCCGTGAACCCCTTAAATTATGCGATTTACAAAATCTGACATGTAAACTGCAACTCCAGATTAATACTCTAGGCCGCAATTGTATAACAGAATGTGCAGATAATGGTTCCAGAGTTTCAGGTACGTACTTACAAACGCACCACTAAAGACAACTCGCTGCCGTGGCCGTCACATATTTCCCCCAGAAATATCGTGTAATTTGCATTAAAATTGCTGGAGTTATTAAATATTTCATCCAATTAAGCAAATTATCTTGTAAAATCCACAATTTTCGATTTAAATTTCTTAAAATTAGGAAATGTTAGGTCATTAAACGTATTAAATACCTTAAAAAGTACCATAAAAGATTTGATGAAAAGGTCCCATTAGGAAAAACGCGCCAAATGACAGAAAAATCGTCAAACTTGGCGAGTTTTGGCGAAATATCGCCAAAATTGGGCCAAAAATAAGTCCCCAAAAATTAGGTTTTCGAAGACCTACGAACCATAGAACCCGAGATTTCCAGAACATTCCATATTGATGCAACAAAAAGCAAAATTTAACTATTTAACGCGTAGAATACGAATTTTAAACTGTTTTAAACCCCAGAACAGCGGGTTGCTCCCAAAATTCGTACCACAGGGTAAGAAAATCTCCGTTTTAGAACAGTTTTTAATTAATAATTAAAAAAGTGATTAAAATTTTAAAATTCTGATTCTCAGGTGCACATTATCGGACTCATGGGATTATATATTCAAATTTTCAGAGTTCTAACCTCGCCAAGCATGGCAACGTAAAAAACGGTTTTTTACTTTTGCGGTTACCACTCACTTCAAGCATAAATCTTTTCATGAGGCCAAAGTTCGCCAAACATGACGATCTAAAATCGGTTTTTAATTAATAATTTAAAAAGTAATTAAAATTTCAAAATTCTGAGCCTCAGGTGTACATTACCGAAGGAATGGGCTCATATGTTCGAATTTTCAGAGTTCTGCGTCCAGTAGTTTTTTCTGGACATCGCACGCATGCAGATTTTCAGACATTCATTTTTATTGATATAGATTGGCGCAAAACTATTTCCGTGCCATTTCATTTTTTCCAATGCATGCGATTTTGTTTCACAGTATCATGCTGGCGAAACTCGCCGAGCATGGCATCCTGAAAACGGTTTTTAATTAATCATTAAAAAAGTAATTAAAATTTTAAAATTCTGATTCTCAGGTGCACATTATCGGACTCATGGGCTTATATTTTCAAATTTTCAGAGTTCTGCGTGCAGTAGCTTTGTCTGGAGACCGCACACATACAGACAGACAGACAGATTTACAAACATTCATTTTTATTATTATAGATAAAAGGCATATTTATATTTATAACTAGCTGAAGTACCCGTTCTTCGCACGGGAATGAATGGACTTTTTGCTATTACGATTTGTGGTGATTACTATTCATTGTAATAAACAGATATAGCAAAGTGGATATCGCGTTATATTGTGTCCAATAATCATGCATACCGAATTGCAAGGTAATCGTTTGTACGGTGCAGAAGGCCATGCGGCGTAGCGCAATCTAGAGGCGAGTTTTAGCAAAACGGATACGGCGAAAATATTTTTCGCATTCAGATATCGATGTATACGAATTTTCATGACTATCGGCTGGACAGTCCTGAAGTTCATGTGTTGACGCGACATCTAGTGGCAAGTTATAGGAAAATGGATAGCGCCAAACTCTTCCCCGTGTTCAAATATCTAGGTATACCTATTTTCATAGCGATCATTTGCACAGTCAAGAAGTGATACACTGCAGGGCCATCTAGTGGTTCAATAAAGTAATGATTTGCTACAGCGCCGTCAAGTGGCGAGTTATAGCAAAATGGATAACGCCAAAATATTCTCATTGTTCAAATAGCTATGTATACTGATTTTCATAGCGACCGTTTGAATGGTCAAGAATTTGGCCTGCTGCAGCGTCATCTAGTGGCGAGTTAAAATAATAATGCATTGCAGTGCCATCTAGTGGTGAGTAACATCAAAAGGAACACAGTTAGAATATATTCTCCGTGCTGAAATGTGTAAGTATAAGAAATTTTATGCCGCTCAGTCGAACGGTATAGAAGTGGATGCGTTGCAGCGCCATTTAGCGGCAAGTTACAGCAAAATGGATACTGAAAAATATTCTCCGTGTTCTCCGTGTATAGTTCTTGTACAGGAGAAAACAAATCCAATGCATAGCACTCTATGGACAGTCATTCTTGAAAACGTATTTTAGAGATATTCGTTATTATTTTTTTTTTTTTTTTAGAAATCAAAGTTGTCATACATATTATAAAGGCTCTCAAAATAATGCTCTCCATTGAGAATAGTGTCTGTATTGTTAATAGTTCTTCTACAGGAGCACTCAAAAGAATTTCAATACATTACAATCTGTGACATTTGAGAGATGACAATACATTTCTAGCACAAGACAATGAGTATAAAATTTTTATATTCTTCAGTTAAACGTTAAAAAAAAAAAAATTTTCGAAGGTCTTTTATAGGGTCTCATAAAACTGCATTTATAGGGATAATACAATATTATCTTATCTCCGAAATCTCTCCAGTTTTTAGAAAAATATATCGCCAAATTTGTCGCAAAAATATTTTTTGTGTGTTGGAAAGTGTTTTATAATCTATGCGTTTGGCATGATTTATATTTCTTATTTATATGGCATTGAGAAGTGGCCATTGGTTCCCCCCTTCTTTTAAAGGAGTAGCAAAAGTTCCGCTCTTGATTAGTTAGTATTCACTTTCCATAGAAAGCACATATTATTTTACGTAATACTCGCTTTTTATCGATTCCCAGCAGCATGTAATACACAACTTCGGCCACCTCTACTTGAAAATAGAATGAAATAGGAGTCAAGGCAAGTAATAACACACCAGGAAAAATAAAACCAAACGCTTGTAAAAATCCCATCATGATTTTATTGGATGCTTCGGCTACACAAATCAGTTTTCATTCAGAAAACCTCTCTGGATTGCACAAGATGAAAGATTTCAAGCTGCTTGGAACGTGCAGGGTCTCGAGTGCTGCCGGCAAGGTGACGGGAGCGTTCCGCGCGATGGCGGCCCTCGCCGCGCAACGGCTCAGGCGCCTCGGTTGGTACGGGCGACGGCCGAACAGGCTCACAAACGAATCGACCGCCCTGTCTATCCCGTTCATAATCCTTCCGTCGTGCTCGTCCACCAACAGGAGCAGAAGTTCTCGCACTTCCCCCTCCGACACCAGGGGGTCCGGCATCGCGTCCCCAGTACACCTCCAGAAAGCGGGCGCGTGCCTTTGTCAGATTTTCCCTGTACTCGATGGAAGTTCCCGGGGATGCCAGCGCCAGCAGGGAATACAAGATGAGGTAGATCCGGTCGAAGCCTCTCTGGTTTTGGCTCTGAATCTCGTAGATCCTGTGCTGGGTTCGTGATCGTTCAGGAGAACGGATTTCCAAGAACGTATTGTATAGTACGCAACTGGAAGAACAGCAATGGGAATAAATTTTAAAAAAAAAGACATATACAAATTTCTAGATTTAAGGCCAAGGTTGACTTCGAGCGTTTTCGGCCAGCCGAAACCAGTAGGGGTAAACTTTAATCAGGGGCCTAGCCAGGGATATCGGGATATATCCCTTCCCCGAAATTTTTGGATTAGTGATGAAATTCCGTATATTAATGCACATATAAGTTCATATCCCCCCCGAAAAATTTTCCAGGCGCATATCCCCCCCCCCCCGAAAAATTTTCCTGGCTACGCGCCTGACTTTAATGGCCAATTCTCACTTGTAAGCAATAAATTTTACCCACCGCAGAGAAAGAGGGAGATACTCCGTTATTAAATCGACAAAAGGTGATTGGGGAGCGTGAATAATATTGCGATTTCATACCTGCCCCATCTTTGTTCGGTGGAGGACAGTCCACTGTCGGCCGGCGTAAATCCCCATTCAAATACATTGTACGACCGTAAAACCGCTCTAAGTCAGCTTTGGCCTTTATATCATGCACAGGAGTGTGCAATTATGAAAGCGAATAAGACATAAAAGTATCTTTACCGATTTTCAGTTTTTCACTGGACCCATTTTTGGTTTAATAAATACAGACACAAAGCATATAGACAACATTGTTTTTTCACCTTAAGAAGTATTGAGAAATTGTTTTTCTCCAAAATTAATGTCTTTGTATTTTTAAAATTGCGTTGAATGGACGATAACGACTGGAGGCAATTTTATAAACGAGTCGGGAAAAAATATACCCTCCCTTGAGCCAATCAGATTGCAGGACTGAACATGAACTCAAGCTCCTTTGACAGATTATTTGTAGGGGGACATGTGCTGGGATGGGATGGGATGCGATAATTCCAAAAAAATTTTGTGGATGCACAGCACACTATTCTAACCTGCAGGGATGCAACTGCATTTATAGGGATAATACAACATTATATTATCTCCGAAATCTCGCCAGTTTTTAGAAAAATATATCGCCAAATTTGTCGCAAAAATATTTCTTTGCGTTGGAAAGTGTTTTATAATCAATGCGTTTGGCATGATTTATATTTCTTGTTTATATGGCATTGGGAAGTGGCCATTGGTTCCCCCCTTCTTTTAAAGGAGTACCAAAAGTTTCGCTCTTGATTAGTTAGTTAGTATTCACTTCCAATACGGCGATGTAGGAGTAGGATCGGGGGGAATTTTAGCCATCTGAGAAAATTTTTGCTCAAAAATATACAACTAATTTGGTTTTTAACAATGAATTACAAAGTTCTCCGAGTTTTTCTTTCCCTTTCCCGCTTTTAAAGCGATATTTTTGTTTGAACTTTTCACCCATCAGCCATTTGCTTTCTGCTAGCTTCGACCAACTGCCATTTTGTAAACATTGATCGTCAGAGGTGTTCGTAATCAATACTTACTCTGGGCGTGCATGCACAGTAGTATGCATTTAACCACAGCAGTTACGCGGCCCGCGTGGCCGTTTCCGTTACAAGAGGGATTACATCTATAAATGAGCGTTTCAGAGAGAAATCGCTCCATTTAATGATGAAAGAGTCAAAATTGAATGAAGGCATTTCATTCTAAAAGCAGCGTCGTTCGATCTGAATTTTTCACTCCGCGGAAAGAAAACATTTCGCTCAGAATGAGAAGAGCAACTTCGTTACGCAAGGAAAAAGAAAAAATCTGTCAGTCTGGGTGTTTTTCGCTCAACCATTTTGAGAGAGTACATTTCAAATCTTTTTTTATATCTATGGTAAGACAGAATTTATGCCTGTAACATACCGTAAATTTTGGTTAAATTTTCATATGGACTGGGGGAAATGTTACTAGTAAAAACATTTTCTGCACCCCTGTTAACCTGTAGCTAGAATTTATAGGGAGGGGGGAAAGTTGGCTTCTTTTTTATTTTATTTATTTATTTATTTTTCTTATCATACCGAAGTCATACTTCAAAGGAGGAGGGGGGGGGATTTGTTAAATATGCATATTTTTAAAATAAATTACCTATATACATATACAGATAATATATTTGGTCGCTCTAATTGTTCTACTTTTCATACACGCATATGAAAGAAAAAACGGTTTATTAAAGGATAAATTAATATATTTTTTTTCTTTAGCTTGTTCTTGCCATTATCTTATGATAACTAGTGGAACAATGAAGAAACCTCACCACACAGCTACAAACAAGCTCAAAATTTGTAATGTTTAAAAGTATGACAGAAATAATATTCGGTTCATCAAACTAAATTAGAAGAAACAAGAGCGGAAATGGATCACTCATCACCCCCCGCTCCAATTGAATGAAATAAAAAAATGCAATAACTTCGTTTAAAATAAAGAAATCTCCAGGCCCCGATAATTATGATCATAATATTATTCGATTAATCTTTCAACACCGCCCAATCCTTTATGTCAGATCTTTTTAATTCCTGTTTACGACTTAATTATTTCCCCAAAGATTGGAAAATAGGGGATTTATCTATTCTTAAAATCTCGCAAGGATCTAATTTTGTGCAAAAATTTCATGTAGACCGATAATTTTATTCCCCCAAATAAGGAAAAATAATATTAAAAATATTAGAAAAATTAATATTTGCATAGACTGAATTCATATTACCCAAACCGACTTAATCCACCCTAATCAACATGGCTTTTGTCTCAGGAAAGAGTACAGAATCGGCAATAAAGCAAGTTTTAGATTTAATACAGTTAAATAAATCAAATAACCTGTACACAGCAACAGCCTCGATTGATTTCACTAAAGCGTTTGACTCAATTTCATAGATACGTATAAAAAACCATTAAAATTTTTCATTTACCAGAAGACTTTACAAATATTCTCTTTTCATTTTTAATGAATAGGTTAGCAGAGTTGAATTGGCAAACATCCAGAATTCAAATACAACATGTCAAAGGCTTGACCACAGGGTTCATGTCTTGGTCCAATTTTCGTGGAAAATGACGGTCAATTCCCTAGTATTTTCTTTTACTTCTCAAAATATAGCCTTATGGAGATTTGTTGGTAATAGGAGCAGCTTCTTCCAGGAGATTATTAGAACTAACAGTTAATACAGCTCTGGGAACAATAAATGCATGGACTATATGCAATAATTTATCTATCTCAACGGGCAAATGTACTTAGTATACGGCGAACAGGCACAATTACGTAGACGTCCATATTTTGAGAGAGGAAATTCAACAGTTCTATATGAAACAAAATTTAAGTACTTAGGATTAATACTGGACAACAAATATAGACTATCATGGATATCTCATTTAAAATACATCAATAATAAAATAAATAATTACAACAATTATTGATATTTTTAGCTTCAAATTTAGGTATTTCTAGGCAAATCTTAAAAGTTTGGTACAAGTCCGTACAAGAAAAATTCATAGTTTATGCAGCAGCGTGTTGATTTCCCTTTTTGAATTGTCATGGTTTAAGGTTACTAGAAACTAGAATCCATACAAAGGGAGTGTTACTAACGATTTCAAAAGCATACAGTATACAGACAAACCTTAACACAAGCTCAACGGATTCTAACTGGCATTGCTCCTATCGATTTGACGATTACAAAAAGAAATCAATTATGCCCCTATTTCGAAACTTAAATCATCTACTATATCAATGGACACGATTAATTTATATACCCTTGATTACGATTTGAACTTAATAAAATCATCAACAGACCCTTTGCTACTTACTGTAAAAATATACAATAACGAACAAACTGCAATTGGTATTTATACAGATGGCTCTAAATATGAGCATAGCTGCGGAGCAGCTTTCTGTGTCCTGCAGAGTAATAACTTAATTAGTACCTGTCAATTTTAACTACAATTCAAATTCAATTTTCCAAGCTGAATTATTGGAAATTTCAAATGCAATAGACTGGTTCTCGATGTCCCACTTTTCCTCCACAACAATAATATCGGAAAGCAAATGAGGTATGGCAATTCTACAAAAAGGTAACACCAATAACAGTATAGCAAATTCAATTCTTAAAAAACGAGCACATGTGCAGAAAGTTCGGGGGGTTCACAGGGGGGACGCATGAATCCCCAAACGACCCTACGCCTATAGTTCATATGTTAAATGAATCATGTTGGCGTTTTTACCGTTTGGCGTTTTTTTCCGTGGGCATTTTTACCGTTCGCGTTTTTTCCGCACACCATGTTCTTTCGAACTTATGGGTCATTCTGTCAGCCTTATCTTTCCATATTCCGGGATATCGCCGAATTTTCCCGGTATCCCTTCGACTTTGGAATATCGAAGTTATGCTGTATTACTATTTCTTTCTAATTATCCAACAGCTTCAGACATCAGCTGAAGTGTGTTAAAATAAACCGCATCTAGAAAATCCCGGTTTTCTGTGAACGAAAGAATAAGTAATGTACTTACATAGTTGTATAGATGATTTGATCTCTATTTTCCGGGGGCGGTGTGTCCATGCGTACGTGCAAACCATATGTTACAAGAACTTTACAAGCGAAGCGGAGCATTCCACTACAAACGTCGCGGAGTAAAATGTCCGCCACTTTGCTATTTCCGTGGCGGGCGATATGACTTATTCTCCAGCAGTCTTCGGCTGGCCAGATGGAAGATTCTTCGCTCTTCAGAAGAGCCTTCAAGAGGTGGTAAAACTCCACTTCCGAGTTAATCGCTACGGCATTAGCAGAGTTACTAAGTACTATCCTATGGCACTCGCAGTACGCCTCTAGTACCTTGCTGACCACGTCTTTGCTCCGACAGTCGTGACGCAGCAGCACCAGCATGTCCAGAAGGCGTTCCACTGCCGCGTTCACGTTAGTTCTGTCACGGCGCAGAGCGAGGTGGTGCTGCCTGCGAAGTATTGACTCGAACATCTCGTTCCATGAATTTACTTCCCGTTTCTCGGCGAGAACAGACAAGCAATCTTTGAGAGTCTTCTGTGACTCCTGTAGGAGACTCTGGTCGGTATCGTCGTTCTCCATGTTTCACTTCGCCAACTTACAAGACGAGTCTAAGCAAGGCCTTGTATGATTTAGTCCCTAAAATGATCGTCTACGACCCACCTGTAAATTCAAGCAGCAGAACGGCAATCTGCTGAAAGAGCTAGATTTGTTGCAGTATCACTTCGGCGTGATTGGGAGCCGAAATCACGTGACCCCTAGGAATGTAAAACTTCCTTGGACGATTTGGGGGGGGGGGGGTTCCGGGTGGACGTATAGAGTTTGAAATGGTGGACAAAGATTTTAATGTCTTTGATGGTGGACGGGGGGGGGGGGGGATGGAACGTTCTTCTTCGCTTTCCCTCCGACCTCCGACCCCTCTACCTGGAGTCTCCGCTCCCCGAGTTTCCAGGAAGAAAGCCTCCACTTTTAGTACAAGCGGAAACGAGGACAAAAGAGAGGCGGCAAAAGGTCGTTTGTCAAGGACAAGCTTAATTGGCATGACTCGAAAAGCATGCATTTCTTCGCTGTTTTTAAGAGATAAAAGGAGTTACAAATACTTGAAACTAATTCTGCTATTGGTGAATTTAATCAGATGATTTATTATAAAATCGACAATTAAAATTAAACGTATTCTCACTTTTAAAGATGAGCGTGGAAAATGTTAAAATAAAGGATAAATTTGCTGTATTTATTTATAATTTAATTACTGAATTTAATAAAAAAAAAGGAGAATGTTTTGTGAAAAGTAAAATCATTTAAAATATTCTTAAACTTATTTGTTGCAAAATTTCGACGTTTTGTCTAATGTAAAAAAAAAAAAAAAAACTAATTAAAAATGATATTTTGCTAACTACCTTTTAATTTAGACTAATGCCTTAATAATTATAGTTGAGAACTTGAACTACTCACCTTGTTTTGTAAAAATAGTAGTACAATATATTTTTGGCAGTACAATAATGCTCTTTTGGCTTTTCTTTCTCCGTTCCTTATACGAAAAATAGAGGAACTATCGAGTTACCTGCATAATATTCGCACCCCCGTTCTGAATCAGAAAAAAATCGTCAAAATTAATATCCCCACATAAAAGTCTCAGTCACGTATTTGACTTTCATTTATGTCTAGAAAAAGAAAAATGACAGCAGATAATCTGGAAACATTTGGTAAATTAATAATTTTATGATAATACCAGTAATGTTTTAGCATTAGAGTGTACAATACTATGTTGTAGATTTCCCCGTTTAATAGCTGCACCTATACTTTCACCATGAAAAATTGGGAAGAAAAAAGGTGCGACTATTATGCGAGTAAACACGGGAATTGGCATAGATGTATAATCGATAAATAATGTTCCTTCATCAGTTGTTAGTTGATCATGTCCTTAAGTGGGGCGGTTACGTTCTATTACCTTTTTAAAATAATTTTGACAGTTTGTACAAGTGTCCAACTTTCAGAAGTTTCACTTCATAAATAAATTACGGCCTTTAGTGACTTCTCAGTAAAGGCCGTTTCTCAGACCTTTAAAGCAAAGGTGTCTAGATCTCATGTGTCTAGGGTCTCTCAAATTGACAGGTTAAATGCTATCTGTAAATGTAACTACTTACATTCATAATTGAGTTGTTTTTTCAGACACCACTATACGTTCTTAATTAGGTTTTACTTTTCATATTGTGTTGAAATAGCTCCTTAAACGAAACGGTTACTTACCGTAAATCATGCATATCAATATGGGTGGGTAAGTTGCGAATTAGTGTAAGTTCAACAATTACAATTTTCAAGAGAACAAATTTAAAATTTACAGCTCTACGTCAATGCAAAAGTAGGTTTTTCTTGGGTAATTTGAAGGAAAAAATGAATTTCAATTGGTAAACTTTTATGTAGAAACAGGGCCGATCCCACGGGGGGGTGAGACCCCCCCCCCACTTAAAATGCAGTCGGCAAAATTGCTATTCCGGACATTGTAGTATTCAAAAGAGTTTTTAATCGGCACTTTTCCTAACTTTTG
>JAWZYV010019455.1:0-23200 GCA_038373885.1 Cheiracanthium punctorium
AAAAAGAGTGTTTTCAAGACTAGTATCACTTCAGAAAAAGTTTTACCGAAATGCTACGTAACTGTTCTTGATTAGTCTAATTCCAATTGACTTTTTCCCTTAGAAGCTTGCACCCTTTAAAAATAAAATTAAAATATATAATGATGCATCTCAGTTAACCAAGACAGGCGTTGTTTTGATTCAATCGGGTTATTTAACTAAAGTAATTTGTGCCTTACATATTTTAGCACGTTCCATTTATTTATAGAGCTCAGCAAGACTGATAACATAATTCTAATTTTAAAATAGTCTTTTAACAAGATGTTATAAATATCTGAAAAGTTTACTGCATTTTTTAAAATATGTATAACAGTTTTAATTAATGAAAAGAGTTATATAACCTGCGAAAATAATGTAGCGGGAATATTCTAAGCTGATGAAGAACTTGTAATTAATATGTATTTTCCTCTAATCATCAGACTTTCATGTTTTGGATTTTAATTAAGTAACGCTTGCGCTTATAACTAACTCATTATTTTATAGCGTAATTAATTATAGAACAAATTCATTAAAGTTCTGTAAGAACAATGAAGTGTTACAATGTGCAAACAAAACTCAAAAGAGACTGCGTTTACTTTTACTCTACAACACATTTTCTGCATTTACATTTTAGTTTGTTTTCCATTGTTACGAATTTTTGAGGTAACGACGGGTCTAAACTAATCTAAAAATTTGTATTACATGCGTCAAATAATTAACATTTGTATTTTGTTACATGAAAATCGGTTCACTTAACTTTTGGATCTACCCATTATTAAAAAAGGATTTCTCGAGATATCGGGAAAAATTGGAGTTTTCGCTTACCTGACTTCGGTTTTGGGGACTCATTTTCGGTGCAAAATGTGGCGCTTTTTCGCCAAAAAAGTCGCCAACCTTAGTAACTTTTTACTGGGGAGCTTTGAGTTTTTGTATTGTGTGCTTTTTGTGAAAGATTTTCGCTTGTTTTGATAAGCTTATTTTCGAAAGCTTTTAATGAATTCTTCATTCTATTATATACTGAGGAATTGATGTTAGATTTTTCGCGTTTCCACAGAATTTCAGAATGTGAAAGTACGACCGCACCCAGAAAAATAATTCAGAGGGAGTCCAAATGGTAAAAAAGGGAGAATTTTTAACAAAAAGGCTTCGTCGTTATAATCTTGTTTAAAAAATTCTAAATTTCGGGGATGAGGGCGAGTCGACTGGACAACCTGGTCCACCCCTTATAGCCTTGTGTGAAAGGATTTCAGTGAGAAATACAGCGTCTGAGAAAACTTCTGTCCTAATCTCCCAGTTATAAAGCCCGTTACAGAGGAAGTTCACACATTTTTGTAACGATTTTACAAATATATATATAGAAATAAATATAAGAATTTTATTTTCTAATGTGTTCGCGATCTGATAGCCCTTTCTTTGGACTATCATATTACATCTTGATTTCCAAGATAAAAGTCGAGGTTCCCCGGAGAGACCCCAAAAATCGATTTACTACTTTATAATAAGAGCAATTTGAAATGCAGGGTCAGCAAGAAAACAAGCTGGACATAGCTTTTCTAAGCGCCAGTACAAAGCCTTAAGCTTTCACGGATATCTGCTCTTGGTAGAAGCAGAAGCGAGACGCACTAGACGGGGGCCGCCCGCTTCTATTTATAGGTGAGGTAGAAGCTATTAGAAATTTCTCGAAGGTTCCCCTTAAAGCATGATTTTCGTTTACGTCATAGGAATACGGCTGAATCATTAGGGTATTATTTGATGTTAATCAGTGGCGGCTCGTGGGATACAGCAAGTACAGCCGGGCTGCACTTTAAATTATCAGCACATACTTTAAAATACTTTATTCTACTAATTTTCCTAAATTCAGATTGGAATTGTGGAATTCCTACGATAAATTAAAAAAATCTCCGAAAAAAACCAAACAAAAAAAAAAACGTATTGTGGCCGGATCGCTCATTCAGAAAAAAAGCACTTTAATCTTCTCGCAATTCAATTGGGAAAATCTTTGGTACAGCCCAGAGCGCTGAAAAGAAAATTGGCAGCACCGTTGCCATGACAACGACTACGTCAGCAGCCTCTCCGGCATAGGGAGTATGCAGCTGATACAGCCGATGGAAGATTTTCTAACAGCAGCTGAACTTGAGAACTCGACTAACTGATTCGCTCGGACGAGAAGTGAGGGAGGGGGTAAGGAGAATATATGTTTGGAAAACTCTGGGCTTTATATTGCTGAATTTATCAAGAAGGTAAGCCTGAATAGACGCTTATGAATGGACAATGACCCATCAAAGCAATATTGTTTTTAAGTAAGCAAGAACTGGCATTTAGACATGGCGAGCGAGAAAATTCTTTAAACATGGGAAATTTTAAAGAGCTTTTAAAATTATTGATACCTGAATTAAAACAACGCCTTTTTATGGGGACATCACTGACCGATTCGCATGTTTAAAAGAAAGGAGGATTGATTTGACTTATAAAAAATAAGTAAGTTTTCTTTTTTTACCCTCCGCTAAAGAGGGTAATAGTTTTGGCCAGACAAAAAAAGTCGTGGATGATAATTGATAGTAAATAAAATCTTACAGATCTCACGGAAATTTGAAACACACCAAGATCCGACACATGATTGGAATAATGGATACTTGAAAAATTTCAAAGTAACGTCAGATGAAACAAAAGGGGAAACTGTAAGATTTTGTCAGAGCGTCTGCGACTGGCTGTCAAGTTCCCGAGGTTCCGATTTCATTTTTCAGAACTTGGATTTGTTTCCAGAGTCGCGTTCAAACTTTTGTCCCTCCTCGGAGCAAGTGGTGGTGTTCTGTCGTGGCATTTCTAAAATTTTCATTTTTGCGGGATCAGTGTGAAATAGCTCGTAGGCTTGGTATTTCACGCTCTACTGTTCAGTATTACATCGTTAAATATCAGAAGAATATACCCGGGACTGTTGTTCAAGGCCGCGCTGGCCGTCCTCGCCAGTTGTCTAATCCGGAAGAAAGTTATCGTGAAACTAACCGTCTATTTATGCAAAGAAAAAGGGAAGATCCAGATTTTCGTGCTCAAGAAGCGGAATCCAAATCCAGAAGACAAGACAGAAAACGTTTACGACTCTGTCTAGATATACCATCGAAAAGACCAAGAACAGATACTGATCTAAATGTAAGGTGTGAAGAACTAGAATTTCGTAAATTAGCTGAGAAATTTTTCGAAGCTGTTGCTGATGGTCCAATCCACCAATGCTATTGTTGTGATCGACTGTGGTTCAAAAAGTCAATAAGAACCCATTCCAAAACAACTTTACTGTCCAAAGGAGCGACAACGGACTTTATAAAACTAGTCTTTTACAAAGATATCGATGATATTGGCAAATTTTGCAAAACATGTTACGATTGTTTGATTAAATTGACAATACCAGAATTAGCTATAAGCAATGGCTTCGAATTCCCCGAAATACCGGATTGTTTAAAATACTTGACACCACTGGAAGAACGGTTGGTTTCTCCCCGTTTGATTTACATGCAAATACATCCTGTACATGGCTGCCAATACAAATTAAAAGGTTCTGTCAAAAAACCTCTTTAGCGGAGGGGAAACTAATTTCAGCTGAAGGCTGAATATTTTTTCTATATTATTAATTAAATTAAATTAATTCACGAAAGAGAATATACGTCAATTAAAACAATAATTAATTAAAAATATTGTACACTTTTATTTTTTTATTTCTTCTCAAGTTATCGTTACAAAAGAAAATTCTAAGGAAACTTCGAATCAGACACGGATGAATGCAATTTTGAGGATAAGAGCGGCTGGTTGAAATTTATGTCCATTTTTTGGAAGTAAAATAGGATCTCTGACATTTTTTTATGTAATTTCTTTTTTTTTTTTTCCCTCGGTGAGGGCTTAATCCGCCAGCTTTCGAATTCAGTAACAAAGATTTTCCAATCCTCTCCGGAGAAAAGGGGGGGGAGGGCTCATGTGCTTCCGGCTGCACTAACATTTTTGACCACGGGCCGCCACTGATGTTAATGCAGAAAAAGCAACTTTACAGATCCCATTGGAAAATCGCGCCAAATGACCGAAATGTCGCCACGCTTGGAGAATTTTGGCGAAATATCGCCAAATTGGGCGCCAAAAATAAGTCCCCTAAAGTGAAGAGATCGAAGCCCTAGGACCAATATTTCGCGAGATTTCTAGAAACCCATAGAAAAACAAGGGGGAAACCGAAACCTCCCTATCTCTCGTTCTAGTTGACCAATTTTGTTGCAACAAAAAGCAAAATTTAACTAGAATACAAATTTTGAACTATTTTAAGTCCCAGAACAGCGGGTTGCCCTGAAAATTCGTAACAATATTAACTAAACATCACACACTTTTCAGAATAAAAAAAAATATATTTTATGCTCACGTTGCTGTAAACCACTTGTTGCTTGCCCACTTTTGGGCAAAATATCGCCAAAAATAAGTCGCCAAAAATGAGGCCAACGAAGCCCTAGCATCAATATTTCTGGAGATTTCTAGAAAACCCTATACAAACCAATAGGGAAAACCGGAAACTCCGAACCTGGCGTTCTAGTTGACTGATTTTGAAACAACAAAATGCACAATTTAATTATTTGACATGTAGAAGACTAATTTTAAACTCATTTTAACAGCCTGGAGACATAACAGAGCGAAAATCCGTAACAATATGAATCCATTGCTATACGAAACTGTTCCTGAAAATCGTTTACATAGTATAAACAGTTATTTTTAGCACTTTAACGCGCAGTGTTCCCGATCTGGGAACAGCAAACTGTGACGTTTCGACTGTTGCCAGTCACGAAGAATAGATTTGATTTCTAAAAAAAGAGTTGCGTGTGACAGAGCTCCACGAGAATCCTTTACTTTTTAGCACGTCATTTCCCGTCAAAAAATGGTCACGATTATTTTTAAACAGCACCGACATCTGCCGAAAAATGGAAGAATGCGAGAATAGCTGGATAGATTGCCCAATGCTTAAAAAAGGGCAGCCGTTGCCATCGCTCTACTTAACTACCATCAAGAAGGCGGACGTTCGAAACGTTCACCGCGTGCCACAGATCTAGATTTTTGACGCAGCTGGCTGTGACGCACTAGACGGGGGCCTCTTGATCTGTGGCACGCGATGAACATTTCGATCGTCCGCCATCTTGCTGGTAGTTAAGTCGAGCGATGGCAACGGCTGTCCTTTTTTCAGTATTGGGAAAGGGCTGCGCCTCAAAGGGTTAAAGGATCGCTCACAAAAATGTTCAAATACATTATGCTCTGTGAGCATTTATTATATAAGGTAAATTTAAGGTAAGGTTTGAAATAAATGTACCACTCTAAGGTGCATTTTAGAGTAGTAAATTTATTTGAAACAAAATGAAATGAATGTAGATTTTCCATAAAATAAGTTGACGGTCAGTCAAACTAGATCACGCATGCATTAGTGCGTACCACGGAGATATATTATAGGAGTGGACCCTCTCCATTGCTGCAATGCTGGAATTTTGATACCCCAAATAAGTTTCAATTATGTAAACATTGGAAATCTAGTGACGTGCAGCGATCCTAGCGGCAAAAGAATAAAGCATTTCCCGTACTCATTGATAACTAATTTTACTTGTTTTCAATTTTCCGACCTAGCAAGTGAACGAGATTGTTAACGGAAGCAATAAATTTAAATTATTTTTTTTTTCCTTTTGCTTACATGGTTGCCTTAGTAACAAATGAATAAAAATGTTGTATCTTAAGATTATTAAAATACTAGCTGCTACCCGCGACTTCGTCCGCGTCGGCTTTAGGATTAGGTCCCGAGAGAAATGTAGCATGTGTGAATAACAAATATTGTTGCGACAAAAGAAACTGCATTTAAATATTATTTGCTTTTTACTTGTTTCAAATGAAGTACAATGCATGGTAGTATACTTCATTTAAAATAAGAGAGTATGCAGAGTTACTAAATTTAGATTTTTTTCAGGCATTTGGCGAATATGAGAGACAGTTATGACAGTATTTGCGAACTGTTTTGTAAAAGAAATGTTTATGCTATATGCATGAATTTTACTCTATGTTAATGAGGAATAGAGCAGCTTTCTATTAGTGAAAAAGTGTTAGAATCGGTTCTGTAGTTACAGAGATGCCCAGAGAACGTAATGTATTAGAATTATTTTGATTGTTCCTGTAAAGGAACTATTTACGCTACGTGCATGAATTTTAGCCTATAATACTCAAGAATAGTGTAGCTTACTACGAGTAAAAAAAGTTTAGGAATCGGTTCAGTACTTACAGAGATGCACATAGAGCGTAATGTAATTCTTCTTCGCATCCCTGTAAAAGAACTATCTGTGATATATGCATTAAAGGCAGCCTATAACACTTTGGATGCCACCAGTGTCTAAGAAGTTCTGCTCTCAAAACTGCAAGGCGGGAGATGCCAGGTTCAAACCCCGATCGCGCCTGTCGACCTAGCCGCTCCTAGTTTTCCGTGGTTTTCTGAAAAACCTCGCGTAAATACGGGCTAGGATCCCTTAGAAAGTCCCCCACAGAGGAATTCGCCATATAGGCCATATTCACCATTATGAACTTTTAAGAAACACATCTGGATCGTTCTTGGTACTTACGTATTATCTCGTCGGTCGTTCCCACCAAACTGTTTTTTCGTCAAATGAGTTGCCAATCGTATTCAAAACCATTAATAATTTCATGTGCCTGGTATTTATTTCGGCAAAAAATCGCTTGTCTTGGCGGACCGCCGGGATAATACGTAAGTACCCTTTTCTTTACTTATGCTTTTTAATTTGGCGTAAAGTCAACATAATTTCGATGTTTTTCAAATGCATGTGATTTTGCATGTGATAGAATTTCTGCTTTATTTTAAAAGCATAAATCATTTTTGTGCGGGCGATAAAACGGCTTTTAATTAATAGTTAGAAAAGTAGTTAAAACTTCACAATTCTGAGCCTCAGGTGCACTTTACCGAAGTTATGGGCTCAGTCATGCTCAAATTTTCAAAGCTCTGCTTTCTGTAGATTTGTCTGGAGAACATTCATTTTTATTATCACAGATAAATAGATTTGGCATAAAACTGGCCTAATTTTCGTCGTTTTTAATGTTTTTCAGACGCACGCGCCTCGTTGTTGAAGTAATAGCATTCTTGTTAGCTCAAAACATGAATCACTTGATACGGAAAAAACTCGCCAAGCATGGCAACATAAAAACGGTTTTTAATTAATAATTAAAAAAGTAATTAAAAATCTAAAATTCTAAGTAGCCTATAACCATCTCCAGGGTACCCTCTATATCTAAACTAAAATGCATCCTAATCGATTCAGCGGTTTAGGCGTGAAAGCGTCATAAACAAACAAACAAACTCACTTTCGCATTTATAATATTAGTTAGGATTGAGTTTATATTTGTTAACGAGTGCGCATATTCGTGGCTCACAGAAAAGTTTTCGTTTGCCACGGTACATATTTGCATTAGAAAATGGCTTTGAATTAATTACTGAGTTCTTTGTGTAACATGATTTTAATATTTTAATATAAGATTTTTAGCGGCAATTTAAAGCTGTGTTAAAATTTGTCACAGCATGAAATAAATGTAAATACTGCTTGTTTGAATGTGATCGTCAGTATAAATAAACATTTTTAAAATATTGCATTCACACATACTACATTCTTCTAAATTTACTACTGTTTCTTAAAATAGAGCTTTTGGGCAAAATAATAACACGGCATTACATGCATAATATTACTTCGCTTCGACATTATTGCCTATATTAATTACGAAATAGTATTCTAAGACAATTATGTAATTAAAACACACCTGAAGCCAGAATTTATTATATATTACGTTCACAAGTCTATGCATTTAATTTTTTGAAGTTCTGCTAATTCAATGATCTCCATTTTCTTCGCCTCGATTGAAATATAAACAACCTGGATGCGCAGAAGCAGGAGATGCGCAGTTACCCAGTGTGCGTAGCGCCATCTGTTTGCAACAACGGCGTTATCCAACTTTCTAAGAGAAGTGTCCCCTCCTATAAATTTACCATCGTGGTGCGTACATAAATACATACGTGTGTTGAGATGCAGAGCAGAATCTTATCCAATTAGAGACGATCAAAAATCGATTTTTATATGAAAATATGAATACACAATTTTTTCGGAAAAACAAATCCTCCAATTCCTAGAAGGATGTAAAAGAAAGGTTTTATATTCGATGATTCCGTCACCATTTATCTCTCTTGTTTTCATGCTTATTTATGTACAGGGTTTCCCCCAAACGCTGTCCACGGTTTTTATTCTTTAAATATTGATCATAGATACGTGCACAATCAATCACAAAGTGACTTAAAGGTACCGAATTTTATGATATCGATTAAAAGGTCCAGGAGATTAAACCTAAATATGTATAAAACTTAATTTTTTAAACGACCTCGCACCAAAACAGAAAGTACTCTCTTAATAATCAAGAGTGAAAAACCAGTGCTGAGGAGTGATATATCACCCTACCTTCGTGACAAAAATCAGCCAACCTCCATAGAGTGAGAAATCACTATTCTGAAGAGTGACATTTCTGACTCTGGACTAGGAGTGAGAATTCAAAAACCCACTCCGGGAAAGAGTGCCTCACTCTAAGGAAAGGGTGACAGCACGCCATCCCTTAAAGAGTGAAGCGCTCTGATCAAGAGTGAGCTATGACCCTTTTTAAGAGTGACCGCCACTTTTTATAGGGTGATTATTCGAGACCGTATCCAGGGGTCCGGACCCTCCCCCCTCCCAAAAAGATTGATTTTTGTTAATAAAATAATAATAATGATGTCTTTTTGTGAAAAATTCTGCCTTTTCCACGGTTTGGACCCTGCCTGAAATTTTTGTCTGGGTACGGCCCTGGATTTATTCCTTGCATATGCCTTGCTTCTGGCTATCACTATTTTAGGGAAATTAAAATAATTCCTTATATATATATATGAATGTATCTGGTAACAGCATTGATTATTATTATTTTTTAAATATTTGGCAAACATTAAAAGATATTTTCTATATAGCATCAATATTTATCCTATCTTGTGAATTCATTGAAAATAAAATCCAATATTATAAATTTAATATTTTACCCATTTGAAGTCAAATTTTAATACTATTGAATCTTAAAGTATTTGAAATTTATCAATAATATTGAGTGTATATTAGAAATATTTCCAATATTATTAAGTACTAATTACTTTTAATTATTAAAATTTACATATATGTGAATACTTTGAGAGTAAAGACCACTTCCAGTATTGGTAAAAACTAGAGTTTAGCCCTGATATATGCTCAAAATGTTATTACTATTTGTAAAATTTTAATTAACATATGAAGTGTGTATTGATATATTAATTATATATTGAGAATATTTCTGAAGCAGTCTCACTACCAATGAACTTTTAAATATTAACTCAATATTGTGAAAACATTGATATAAAAAACCAATAATATTACAAAGTAGTAAGTGAACACATTGAGAATAAACAGTTTCCAATATTGGTAAATAAAATTCCAATATTGGTAAAAATTAGCATTTAGGTCTGATAAATTCTCAAAATAACATTATACTTTCAGTATGACTATACTAATACCTTTTCCACTGAATTTAACATACAAAAAAATATATTCTTAATATAGGGTTGTATTGGAAATATTTTTGAAGTAGTCCTCAATTGATAAATTTTTTAATGTTAACTCAATATTGTTAAAAAAAATTGAAAACAAAGATCAACTGTAACTTCGTCAAATGTATCAAATGTAACTTCGTACAAAGTAGCAAAGTTAATATTTGCCTCAGATATATTTAAAATGCATTTATAGTATTTGATATACATTGGAAATATATTCAATATGGATAAGTAATTACTTTAACATAACTTTATACCATTTTTAATTTTTTTGGTTAATATTTATTCAATATTACACTGGGAATAAAGCTAGTATTGGTAAAAAGTAGAAAGTTGATATTTAACCTTTATATTGTAAAAATTATAAAACTTTGCTGCTATTGAATTTAAATTAAATATATTTAAAATGTATCTGCAATATCGAGCGCCTTGAAAATATTCTTCATATCGTACAAGTAAATATTTTTGCCGCATTTACCTCCCCCCCCCAAGTTTGTCCATAGGCAATCTTTAATACATCATAGCTGGATATTGGGTATATCTATTAGAAGTCCAACATAAAATAGATTTCTCTATTAGAAATTTGAGGTGTGATCTCTCTAATGAGTAAATAACATCTATAATATACAGGTATCTGTATATATGTAGCGTAGTTATAATAACTAAACTTCCAGAAGATCTTAAAGATCCAGAATATACCAAAAATGGCTATCTATTTCATATTCAAAATATCCAAAGATCAGAAATTGATACTTATTTCATATCCAGAACTTCTTAGATATCTATTTCTGGGCTATCTTGGATTATTGTCATGTTCAGAATGATCCATAACAGCTGGAAAATAAATTTTATGTAGCTCAATGGTACAAGTAATATCTGACCCCATGCATTTTTAGATTCTTGCTTTCATTCCAGTGAGTGAAATGTGGACTGTTGACACAAAACATACAGTATTTAAAATAACAGCCTATTCTGAAATTAAACAGATTAAGAAGGAGTACAGAGTTTCATTTTAATAATCAGATGATGGCATCACTAAAAGGTATCCCCAAAAGTTCCACATGGTTACTAAAACAAACCTCCATAACCTCTAGATCTATTTAGTTACAGAATTCGTTAACAGTTTATGTTTTGTTTGGTTAGTCAAAACGTAACAGGAATAGAAGTGAAAGTTTCAAAATGCTTGGAGGTGATCTGTATAGCCATTGAGCTATGTAAAATCCATCAGCAGGAGATTTATAAGAATTTTCTTTGTCTGCAGTACTATAACTTCATTAGAGGTAATCTGTGATCAAACAAGAATAGAAATAAGAGTTTCGGACATCCACATTACTCAACAGTGTGCAGAAATATTTGATATGTTCAATGTTACCTTTTCTCCTGCTGAAATAAAAAATCCCTGAAAGCTTATTTTTTACCTATGGTACATTTCAGAACAACTTTCACTTACAACAGTATTAACAAAACAATAAACATAGTTCATGATAAGATATTTATATAAAATCAAAAGAATACTAATAATTTTGATTTTTAAATAGGTTTTATTTTAAGCATAATTTATTCAAACTTTCTTTTCAACTTTATTACAATTAACAAGTCTTTTTTTTAAATTTTAAATAAATAAGAAATGAACAGGATTGAATTGTTATTGAAAAGAAATTATTTGAAATTAAATTTCAGTCATTTATACGAACAAATACAAGAATTATGAAACACGAAAATAAGTTAAAAGAGCAATAGCTATCCTTTAATTGAAAACCAAAAAAAAAAAAAAAAAAATTAAATAAATAAACTAATTGTTGGGTAAATCAAAAATATAAATATATCTGCTGATAACCTCTGTTAATGTACATCTCTGTATAATCATGTTTGGAAATTTAAGAGAATACCTATTTTTCTATTCTTCCCCCTCCCCCCAGAAAAAGGAATAAAATATTTTTAAAATGGAAACTACTTTATATTGATTGATTTCTTTTTTTGTGAAAAGGGGTAAAGAAATATTTTTGTGCAGGCCAATACATAAATAATATAAATCAAAACCAATTATTTCATAATTCCCCAACAATGCCCATTTTGTTGAATACACCCAACATTTTTGTCTTGTCCAAAAACCATTATTTAAGGTTTAGAGGCATGAGCAAGAATACAGGTTAGAATCCTTAAAAAGTTCACCACCCAAGTCAGCCCCTCCAAGAAGACACCCCTCTTGTAGATTTGCCATAACGCAAAGAAATAATTGAAGTTTAGAGCATGAGGGTGAACCATATTAACCTCCATAGATAATGTCTGGGTGAGGGGGGGAGGGTGGTGATTCAAAGAAAAAGATTTTTTTTTTCACCTCTTAAAAAACCAAATTCCTGTTCTGAACATAATTTATACATACTTCAAAATAAAAGCCATTTCTTAATTTTTTAATATATATACACATTCATTTCTTTATTTATTTTTAAGTGTGATTTTATTTATTTCAATTTCACTTTTACAGCAAAATAGCTACAAATTACTTAATCTTTTAAAAACTTCAAATTGAAAAAAAAATTCTTTTAATATAGATTTTATGCAAGAATTATTATACTATTGAAAACAGATTTAGAACAATAAATGAAAGTAAAGCCAGAAAAACTCATTAGTATGTTAGAACAAAGTTCAATTAATACGAGGGCCAAAAAAAAAAGAAAGAAAAAACAGTTAATAAAAATATATAAGCAAAGTCTTAATAAAAACATGAGTAATGGAACTTCCAAGTCCAGAGTAGACTTCAGCCTAGCAAATTTTAGTTTACGATGCGTTCTAAATTAAAAAAAAAATTTAAACTATTACAGAACTGCAGAAGTAAAAAATAGCCTACGAATTGAAAAAAGTGGAAGATATCTCTTATTGAGACTCATGCAGGTTTGAATGAATTATAAAAGCAATGGCAGTGAACACACAACAAATTATTACAAATTTGGTTTAATTGTATTACATTGTTACATTTATATAAAATACAATCACTGGATTCAATATGAGTACTTCAATACTATTTCACATTCAGGGATTCTTCTAACAGCATCTGGAAGATAAAAATTATGACTTCAACAAGTAATTACAGAATTAAAAGTTAAAACATAACTGCTATTCTATCCTAATAAAAAAAGGGTACCCTCCCCCCTCCCCATAATTTGAATAAGACTGAAGAAAGGCTCAAAATCAGAAAGAGTTGGCAGCTAGAATATACTAGAGCATAAACTAGATCTATGTTAAATACATACAAAATAAAATTAGTTAAAATTAGTTTTGTGTGTACATGGATTAGTGTCAAATTTAAATCTCGAACTAAAGCACAGCTTAACACTTTCAACTAGGTGATGAATTTACAGAGGAATAAGTCAGCAGATCTTTTCATTTGATTCAGAAAACATTTTGTTTATAGTTTCACTAAAATCGGAGGATAACTTTATAATAAAAAGTCTGCAAATCTACATACATTTTGGAACACCTTTAGGAGCAGGTTAAATACAATTTTGGAACAGCACAAAAGCATACCGAAAAATGGTAATAATAAATACTTTCTTATTACCATTTTTCATATTACCATATTTATGTATGGTAATAATAAATACTTTCAAGTAACATTTACATATACTGTAACCTCCTGAGTAAGAGAGGGAAGGGAAACAGGGTTCCTACTGTTAAAATTGTACAAATTATGAATAAATGAATAAAATAAAGTTGTAGAATTTAAGCTGCCTTTTACATTTTAATTTTGCCACTGAACATAAAAGCAAATGGAAAAAAAACTGCAATAAAACATAAATATAGCAGCTCAAAAAAAAAAAAAAAATCTATTTTTTTACCTGCACAAAATAAAAGAAAAAAAACTTTAATTTTACAGATAAGAAATGCTTGTACTGTTTTATAAAATAATCTGTTCTCTATGTTCTATTAATATTAGAATATACTGATATGCAAAGTGATTGAGAGCACAAAATACTTTATTAAAAGTAAGGAACACATTGTAGGATTTACTTCACAAAATTTTATTGTAGGATTTACTTCACAAAATTTTATTTTGTGAGGTAAATCCTCTGAGGTAACACAAAAAAGAATAATTGGGGACAGTATTGAAGCGAAAATCCCATATCAAAGCAATTTGGAATAAAATTATCCCTGAATCACAGTAACCTGTGCGTAATAACAAACATCAAACTAATAGTGACAAAATAAATATTAAACACATTACTTACTATTGGTGAGTTAAATTTGCAAATTATTACAATCAATTAAAAAATAGAAAATATTCAGGACTTGTAATATATTTTAGGTACATCAAAAATTGAGTAAAAAATAAAGTGATAACTTTGCAATAAAAACTTTTCATGCACAGCAAGTAAAATATCATCAAATAACAACATTCTTAGCAAAGATCACATCTATATCTGGAAGATAAACAAAAGAAATAAATAATTAAACGGAAGTTTGAAAATACTTTTCATATCCAGTCTGGTAAATTACAAGGATTCAATGCTCAGAAGTGTAGCTAGAGGGGGACATTTGTCCCAGGGCATAGGATCCAAAAGGCACCAATTTGTATATAAAACTTTTTCCAGCGCATTTTGGTAAACAGGAAGTGATGCAAATTTGTTCTCGGGCACTGAAAATTCTTGCTACACCTCTGAGTACTGACCCCAATTAATAACCTAGATCTTCTTGAAGTCAGTTAAAAACTAGACTAAAGATATTTTTGAGTAATATTCAAATATACATATGACAACATGTGAACACTGACAAGGTTATTGCACTTTGTTAATACTGCAGGCTTAAAAAATCTGAATTTACTAAGGAAGTAAAGTTTATATTTACATATTGTATTAGTAAAATTAAAAAATAATATATTTCATCTGTTTTTACTACTAATGGTGGTACATGTAATATGGTGTCAAAACTGGTAGGCTAGTTTTCGATTTGGTTTGTACCAAAGTACAGATATGAGATTAACAAAAAAGGAAAAAAAGTCTGAAAGAATGTCCAAACAACTTTTGAGCAATTATACTTATGAATTTCAAGAGCAATAAACATTTTAATTTTTATTGATACTAAATCTATCTTACTTATATACAATTTTGCCTTACTGAAAAATCAGAAAATTTTTGAAAAAAATGAAAAAACTGAATTTTTTATAAACATTGAAAAAGGTCTGAATATTAAACTAAATTCTTAAATCTCATCTCTGAAAGTAGCATTTTACAGTTTACATTTTAAACAACAACAGCAGTGACAACATTAATAATAATAATAATAATAAAAGTTACAGGAGTTTCAAGGTTTTACTTACAACATATTTTTAAGAGGTAGTGAGGGTGCATTAAGGTGCAAAAATTAATCTGAAGGGACTAAAAATTGATTTTTATACTTTATTTCACTGTTACTTCATAAAATGTTGCAAATAAGACTTGATTTTGCAAGCAATTTATTAACTTGGTGTCAAATATGCAACTTGACATAAAAAATTTACATATAATAGAGATTAAATAGATGACAGAATATAGCATAACATAAAATGATATACTAAAGAGTTGCCTGGGTCAAATGCTTTAATAAAGAATACCACATTGAATTTTACTGTATAAATATTTATTGTTTTACTCATTGATGTAACTTTACCAAAAGTTATACTTTTTTTTCTTTTAAGAACAGCCCTAATAACTTTCTCAATTTACATGAAATTTATAAAATTTAATACATAGTCACTAACTGCCCCAAAGTAACATCACTTTAGGGGAAAAAAACAAAAAAAAAAAACATATAAATCAATTTGGAAAATAAGAAAAAAATAAACTAAACAAAAAAGTAAACATCTCAAAAAAAAAAAAAAAAAAAAAAAAGTTATTGACAATTACGAAATTATGCGATACAAGCTTTGAAAAAATTAGACCGCAGAGATCAAAAGTATGCAGACTTTGAACTAGTAATTAAGAACATTTAAAGAATAAATAAACAAATAAAACAAAAATATGAATACCACTTATAATGCCAATAGTTTCTTCTCTTTTACAGCATGCCACTGACAAAAATTCAATGGTTTTCCACAGGACCAGTTCAGAGTACTAGAAAATAAAAAGATAATAACTTGATAAACAGCCAAAATCAATCAGTTTTTCTTGTAACATATTTTATTCATCACTTGGGTCTGCAAGCTTTAAAGACAGGCTTCTCAAAAACTCGGTATAATTCAGAATGCTTCTTCATAGACAGCATGATGAACTTTTATAGAACAACAAAACTGCAGGTCTTATCCCATTTTTAGGAGAAATTCACGAAAGTGGAAACTGTATCTGATGGCTAATTCTCCCTCTATTTTGGACAATACAATATGTTATAAATTTTTCTCTGAGTATTTCATTTCTATAAATTAACCATTTGTATTGTCATAAATACAGCTTGTGAAGAGAAATTCTGAATTTTCAAATTTCTGACATAGTTGAATTCTTTTAAAACCTGTTCAGAAATTGCATTATTTCTTGTAAAAAAAAAAAAAAATAACTTGATTGAAACATTTTGTTTCTACTCAGTGAGACACTTAATGAAACACAATTTTTGTGAGAAATCTACTACCCATCTGATTCAGTGCTTAAGATATACATTCTTCTAAAATGGGATGCTTTGCAATGCAAATAATAATATAAAATTCACATAGACATGTGTATAAGGAACATTTATAACATATGATATGAATATAAAATTAACTCCCAAATTTAAAAATACACTGAAACAGTAAATAATTAAAAATAAATACATACTTATATCTAAAGACATCCAAAGTAGTATTCACCCTTATCAAAGGTTCTTGAAAAATCACCCAGTCATCGCTGTTATTAACTCTCCTATATTTCAAGAAAATGAGTATTCAGTACATAAAAAACATTCTAAAAGTTTCGTTTTCTAAAGCAACCAATTTATATGAATATTCATTTATTATCAATTTATATATATTTAACTAATGACCACCCAAGGTAGGAGTCTTCAGTTAAAATTTACATTTAAACATTATCACAAGAACAAATGATTCGGTGGTAGATCGAGGGGTAATGGGATGAGTGGCTATAGGGCTTCATCCCCCCCCCCCCAATCTCAAATCCAGGCAGCAATTACGACATAAAGTCGTTTGAGTCAGAAGTATGGGTCTAAATGGGGCCCCCCTTACATTTTGTTTCTTCACCGACTCTGACAATTGTCTTTCTGTATTTTCCACAGTATTTACCCGCTTGCACATGATAATCAGGGAACAATCATATTACATTAAATTTTTCAGTAATATTTGACTTATTTATTAAGATATATTTTTCAGTAATATTTGACTTATTTATTAAGATATATTTTTCAGAAATTTGTATATGAATGCATTTAAAATTATTTCAGATTTTAAATGCAAAAATAATGTGTAACAGATAAACAGTGATAATTCGCAAGTAATAATATATTAAGATGCTAACATATCAAAAATATACACTTGTGCAATATATATGAGGAATATTTGAAATATACACCCAATATTGTGGATACATTTTAAATAAATTTAATTTAAATTCATTAAGATTGACAATATAATGGGTAAATATTAATTTGCTACAATTTACATTAGTATTTATTTCCAATTTAATGATAATATTGAATAATTAAGTATATGAACATGAAAAAATAAAAATACTATAAAATTAATTACTTGTCAATATTAGGAATACATTAGAAATATTACCAATGTTTACCTAATATTGTGGATACATTTTAAATACATTTGGGCTAAATATTAACTTGCTGCTATGTAAAAATACTGGTTTGGGTTTTCAATGTTTTACAATCCTGTGAGGTGCTATTTGAAAGTTTATTGGTAATGGAACTACTTCAGAACTACTTCCAAAATATAGGCAATATTGCAGATACATTTCATTTAAATTCAGTAGAAAAAGGATTAAAATTATTTTGAATTTTTAAGTAAATTTTACCAATATCATAAGTTTATTTACCCTTAATGATACCCAGTAGAAGACCCAAACTCTGAAATCCATGCTGCCTGCTTTCTCAACAATGTCAATAAATAATGAAATCTGTTCTGCTACCTGCAAGTTCAGAAAACCACAGAATAATATTAAATACTTGAAAAATATAACATTAATGATATGGGCACCCATAAGGGGGGGCTCAAGGTAGGGAACTTGATCCCCCCCTAGGAGAGGAGAGCAGGGGCAGGGGCATACCCCAAAAAAAATTCTGGGAGGGTCCAAAAATTTCGGAGGGGGTCCAAACGATGAAAAAGGCAGAAATTTTCACAAAAAGACTTCACCATTATTGCTTTGTTAATAAAAACTGAAATTTCGGAGGTGTTACAGACCCCCACCCCCCTTCCTGGGTACGTCCTTTGCCAGAGGGTGACTGGTGGGGCTTCAGCCACCCTCGAAATAAGTAAACATAAGAAATGGAGAAAATTACATATTCGTGGGTAATTTTGAAAGTTCAGCTTGAAATTTTTAAGGTTTAGATACGTCCCTAAGCCAAACTCACTCCACCCCCCCCCCACTTAAGTATGTTTTTTCAATCTGCAAAGATATGTTCTGATTAAATGAATTTAAAATGAAATATGCTAGATAAATTTTAAGTTTATGAACATTTCCTATGCAATATGTGAAATAACCTTTATTAAAAATGAAGTCTTAAAAAAATGCAACTCAAAGCATGGCTTTTTCCATAACATTACAGAAATAATTCAGCAATCAAAATTAATTGAATGTCAACAATATTATTTGAATTGTCTTAGACTGAACAAGTATAAAGTAAGCTTTATTTAAGGGGAATAGATGAAGTGAATATTATCAAATACAATGAAGAACCGTTCTGATTATACCATCTTTAAAATAAAACAAACTACATTAAAATCGGCTCATCCATTTGGGATCTATTTTGCCACATACACATCCAACTTTTAGAAAAAAAAAACCAGGCATTTAGTATCTTAGAATGAAAATTTAATAAACTAAATTCATATTCTGAAAAAATTTAAGGACCCCTTAAAATGGGGTGTCTGGGGCATGTGCCCTCCTTGCTCCTGTGATAATCATGGTCTTATCATCACAGGATTTTCAGTAGTATTTGACTTAATTATTAAAATATATTTTTCAGCAATTTGTACATAAATGCACCTAAAATTATTTATCAGATTTTAAATTTTGAAATAATGTACAGTAGATAAACAGTCTTAATTCACCATTACTGTGATATTAAGATGCTGACACATTAAAAATATCTGTTAGTACAATATGAGGGAAATTTATAATATACACACAATACTGTGTGGATACATTTTAAATATATTTAATTTAATTCATTAACATGGACAATATAATGGATAAATGTTGCTAATTTTTACCAATATTAGTTTTTATTTCCAATATAATAACAATGTGAAGGATTGAGTATATTAGCATTAGAAAAATAATAAAATGGTATAAAAATATTTTTAAAAATTACTTGTCAATATTAAGAATACATTATAAATATTTCGAATTTTTACTTAATATTGTGAACACATTGTAAAGATATTTGGGCTAACTACTAACTTGCTACTATTAAAAACTTTATCAGTAATGGAATTACTTCAGAAACATTTCCAGTATATAGCCAATATTGTGGATATATTTCATATGTTAATTAAATTCAATAGAAAAAAATTAGCATTATTTTGAATTGGTATCTAGGCTAAAAGGTAAGTTTTACCAATTTGGGAATTTTATTTACCAATATAAACACAACAGAAGACATAAAATCTACCATACCAAAATCTGCAAGGCTCTAAAATTAATACTGTATTACTAAATTTAATATTGTAACACTTACCTTTATTACCAGTAATATTAAACTTATCCGTTACTATACTATTGAATTATCCTTAAACAGTATACAAACTTTTCAATTCCAAAAATCTCGCATTTAACACCAAAAACAATAACTTTTTTTCCGCGTTGAATCAGTTTACCAATCCCTTGTGTTTTTCGTACTACTAATGAAAGCTCACACATTCTGAATCACCTGCTACTTTCAGCTGGTTTCCCTGATTTAAAAGTGGACTTTCCTGAGGCCATCTGGGGTGTTCGATCGTAAATTATCCACTTTACCATATGAGAGAGAGGTTTGTGTATGTGTAAAAAGTGGAGAGGGAAATATTACACCACAACAACAGAGCGGTTATTTTGATCTAACAACGTATATATGTATATTCTAAGCGTGAATCTGTGCTAGAATGGGCAATAAGATAAAATGATGCACATAGACATATTGAAATTTAATCACAAAATATTTTTTTCCCACGTTTATAATTTATTTCAATATAAATTGCATACAATATATAATTGATCATTATTTTCTGCTTTTGATTTAAAATTTTGTTTATACTATTTGCAACAGGCGCGTATCCTTCCTAAAAATCTGAACCTTTACTTAGTTTAAAATTTGATACTGAGGCTACAGTTGAAACAGCTTGCTTACAATTTGATACACAGGTTAGAGCCCTCTCCACCCCCGAAATAAAATCCTGACTGCACCACCGATTTACAAACACGCATCAAAACATGCTCAAATATTATATACAGAAACAAAAAACGAATGCAAGATTTCAGCTATATAAGCATAAATAACATACTACGATCAAGTATAGAGACGGATCCAAAGATCAATTTCTCGGAAGGGTATAAAATTAAAAGAAGCAGGCTTGTTTAAGTCTTAAAAACAAAATGTATAGTAAAGCAAAATGTTAACCCTAACCAAAGCAATGTCTGTCGGAAGAGCTGGAGTCCTAATGGATCCGACACTGAATCAATGTATCTTATATGTTGTGAATTATCAAATTTTAAATAACATTTACAATAATTGAAAAGTTATAAGGTTTTACTTACTTGTGTTAGCTAAAAGTATTCCATTACTTGTATGCAGTTGGTACTTCGCAACTGCAGTCCAATTCCAATATGGCGTCGTTTGGGTGTGGAAGCAACGCACTCACTCCTGCTGAAGTGAACGCATCATGGGAAATGTGGTGACTCTCTCGCTAGAGTGAGCAGATAGCGCCTTCACCCTTACTCTAAGAGTGACATTGTCTCACTCTTGCAGTTAGGGTGACAGAATCCTATCGATGAAGAGTCATAATGCAGTTTTCTCACTCTTATCTCACTCTATCTGGGATCATTTGCCGGTGACTTTTTGTAAGAGTGACAATGTCACTCTAAATTTTTAAGAGAGTATAGCGGCTATGAGTTGCATAAATTTGTTAAAATCTAAAGCCTTATATAAAGTTTAATTTTTCATAATTTTTCTTGTAATCTCTTAATTTGATTACTTGCGTATTCTCGTTCTTGTGTATTTTAGACAAATCTGTACTTTAAATTAATTTTATATGCTCTCTTAATAATCAAGAGTGAAAAACCAGTGCTGAGGAGTGATATATCACCCTACCTTCGTGACAAAAATCAGCCAACCTCCATAGAGTGAGAAATCACTATTCTGAAGAGTGACATTTCTGACTCTGGACTAGGAGTGAGAATTCAAAAACCCACTCCGGGAAAGAGTGCCTCACTCTAAGGAAAGGGTGACAGCACGCCATCCCTTAAAGAGTGGAGCGCTCTGATCAAGAGTGAGATATGACCCTTTTTAAGAGTGACCGCCACTTTTTATAGGGTGATTATTCGAGACCGTATCCAGGGGTCCGGACCCTCCCCCCTCCCAAAAAAATTGATTTTTGTTAATAAAATAATAATAATGACGTCTTTTTGTGAAAAATTCTGCCTCTTCCACGGTTTGGACCCTGCCTGAAATTTTTGTCTGGGTACGGCCCTGGATTTATTCCTTGCATATGCCTTGCTTTTGGCTATAACTATTTTGGGGAAATTAAAATAATTCCTTATAAATACACACACACACACATATATATATATATATATATATATATATATATATATATATATGAATGTATCTGGTAACAGCATTGATTATTATTATTTTTTAAATATTTGGCAAACATTAAAAGATATTTTCTATATAGCATCAATATTTATCCAATCTTGTGAATTCATTGAAAATAAAATCCAATATTATAAATTTAATATTTTGCTCATTTGAAGTCAAATTTTAATACTATTGAATCTTAAAGTATTTGAAATTTATCAATAATATTGAGTGTATATTAGAAATATTTCCAATATTATTAAGTACTAATTACTTTTAATTATTAAAATTTACATATATGTGAATACTTTGAGAGTAAAGACCACTTCCAGTATTGGTAAAAACTAGAGTTTAGCCCTGATATATGCTCAAAATGTTATTATTATTTGTACAATTTTAATTAACATATGAAGTGTGTATTGATATATTAATTATATATTGAGAATATTTCTGAAGCAGTCTCACTACCAATGAACTTTTAAATATTAACTCAATATTGTGAAAACATTGATATCAAAAACCAATAATATTACAAAGTAGTAAGTGAACACATTGAGAATAAACAGTTTCCAATATTGGTAAATAAAATTCCAATATTGGTAAAAATTAGCATTTAGGTCTGATAAATTCTCAAAATAACATTATACTTTCAGTATGACTATACTAATACCTTTTCCACTGAATTTATCATACAAAAAAATATATTCTTAATATAGGGTTGTATTGGAAATATTTTTGAAGTAGCCCTCAATTGATAAATTTTTTAATGTTAACTCAATATTGTTAAAAAAATATTGAAAACAAAGATCAACTGTAACTTCGTCAAATGTATCAAATGTAACTTCGTACAAAGTAGCAAAGTTAATATTTGCCTCAGATATATTTAAAATGCATTGATAGTATTTGATGTACATTGGAAATATATTCAATATGGATAAGTAATTACTTTATAACCATTTTTAATTTTTTTGGTTAATATTTACTCAATATTACACTGGGAATAAAGCTAGTATTGGTAAAAAGTAGAAAGTTGATATTTAACCTTTATATTGTAAAAATTATAAAACTTTGCTGCTATTGAATTTAAATAAAATATATTTAAAATGTATCTGCAATATCGAGCGCCTTGAAAATATTCTTCATCTCGTACAAGTAAATATTTTTGCCGCATTTACCTCCCCCCCCCCCAAGTTTGTCCATAGGCAATCTTTAATACATCATAGCTGGATATTGGGTATATCTATTAGAAGTCCAACATAAAATAGATTTCTCTATTAGAAATTTGAGGTGTGATCTCTCTAATGAGTAAATAACATCTATAATATACAGGTATCTGTATATATGTAGCATAGTTATAATAATTAAACTTCCAGAAGATCTTATAGATCCAGAATATCCCAAAAATGGCTATCTATTTCATATTCAAAATATCCAAAGATCAGAAATTGATACTTATTTCATATCCAGAACTTCTTAGATATCTATTTCTGGGCTATCTTGGATTATTGTCATGTTCAGAATGATCCATAACAGTTGGAAAATAAATTTTACGTAGCTCAATGGTACAAG
>JAWZYV010019456.1:0-25225 GCA_038373885.1 Cheiracanthium punctorium
CTTCCATAAAATGGATGTATATGTTAAGATTGCGTTATCAGTTCTTTCCCAGATCATTAATATGTATGTGTTTTAAAACATGCAATCTTCCAGTAAGTTGCAAAATCACGGTAAACACGTGACGTTCGGCACCTACCAGATGCATTGCGTTGTTATCCCCGCTAAGGAAAAAGCGAAATGCGGGGCCCCTTTCGGGGCATTTCGCATATGTCACGGGCTTTCACTTGCTTCTATAAAAACCAAACACTGATGGGCTCTTCTCACAGCTCGACGACATGAAAGCGAATTCCAATCTCCGAAGTCATGTGATCACATATTGGTATGGATAGTGGGATAGGCTCAGCCATGCAGTTACAGATTGAGTTCCAATCTAAAGTCCATGGGCTTAGCTCTCCCAACGGGATCAGGTGCAGGTGGTGGGTTTGCCGTAACTAACGATAACGGGGTTGCTTTCGTGCGCATCGTTGCCGACTTTTCGCAACTTCTTCCCAATTCTGACATTTTCCAACTTTCCATTATACTGCTTTTAAGAGTTTTTCTTTTTTTTTTTGAGGGAGACGACAATAATGTAAAACTCTTAGTTTTGGCGCAGTTTGGCGCAAAATTCGAATTTTTTGCAATTTTGTAGCAGGGTGGCGCTTAATGTGGAAATTGGCGCAGTTTGGCACAATTGGCGCAGATTTTCCATCCCTGCATAGCCCTTACTAGTTGTCTTTGTAAGTTAATGGAAAAAATAGTTAATGCCCGCCTTGTTTACATTTTAGAAACTGGGGACCATATACATCCCTTTCAGAGCGGTTTCCGCAAAGGCAGATCCACTATAGACAACATTTTAAATTTAGAGACACAAATCCGTAATGCTTTCCTCAGGAAGAATCACTTAGTGTCAGTGTTCTTTCGATATAGAAAAAGCATACGACCGAACGTGGAGATACGGCATCCTTCAAGATCTCTATAATATAGGCTTTCGAGGCAATCTTCCAATTTTTATAAAAAAATTTCCTATCGCTCAGAAACTTCCGTGTCCAGGTCAGCGGCACTCTGTCTGATAATTTCACACAAGAAGAGGGTGTTCCCCAGGGCTCCGTCCTTAGCGTCACCCTCTTCTCTATAAAAATCAATAATATTCTTAATCAATTGCCCCAACCGTCCACGGTAGCCTATATGTAGACGACCTTCAAATCTCCTGCCAGGGGAAAGATATGCGTCTCGTTAAACGGCAGCTTCAAACTGCCATCAACCGCATCCTAAAATGGTGCGACACAAACGCTTCACCATGTCTGTCGAAAAAACAGTCTGTACACACTTTTGCCGGAAACGTGGGATCCACCCGATCCAGAACTTTATCTAGGTCATAATACCATTGTTTTCAGGGACTCTGTCAAATTTTTAGGTTTAATTCTCGACAAAAAAACTTACTTTTGCTAACCATATTTCTGACCTTCGCAGTAAATGCGAGAAAAAGCTGAATATTTTAAAGGTCTTAACCAATACCTCTTGGGGGGCAGACCGCGATGCTCTCTTGAGGATTTACCGTGCTGTCATACGTTCAAAAATGGACTATGCATGCTGCGCGTATGGGTCAGCATGCAAATCAGCTTTAAAAAAACTAGACACTGTGCATCATGCTGCACTACGCATTTGCTCTGGTGCTTTTAGAACATCACCTGTACATAGTCTTTACATTACCTGCCATGAGCCATCTCTCACCCTCACACGTCATAAGCTATCATTAAATACTTACTTTCGTATTCTCTCTCATCCCTCACATCCATTAAAGAGCTCTTTCATAGATACTCATCTTGACCGATTTTATGCGAATCGTTCCATAATATACTCCTCCTTTCGGACTCAGGATTCGTAGGAGCCTTGTTGGTACGCAACTGGAGGATGTTAACGTTTCCACCTACTCTTTTCATGACATACCCCCTTGGGGTATGTTGCAGATATCATACCTACAACCTTTCAAAGGCTTTTCAAAACCAGACACTGACCCCATAATATATCAGAAATTGTTTTTAGACATCAGGAACAAATACCCAAACTACGGAGAGCTATATACAGATGGCTCTAAAACTGGAAATCACGTCGGCTTTGCCCTTGTAGGTAGAAATTTCACATGCAGCTACTCCCTCCCTCAGTTTTGCTCTGTCTTTACAGCTGAATTACTGGCCATTTACGAAAGCCTTTTGTACATCTCCAGAAATGATGCAAAGAACTTTATTATATACACAGACTCCCTCAGTGTACTGGAAAACCTAAAATCAGGCTCTCAAACACATAGCTACATCACGAAAGTCTTACATAAATATGAACAACTCGTAAACTGGGATACAGGATCTTCCTCTGTTGGGTACCCAGTCACATCGGGATCAATGGAAACGAGAAAGCAGACACACTAGCCAAGGATGCGACCCTCTCATACACCGGCAATCTCTCCTTTAGAGACATAAAGTCTAGCATCTCTTGAATAGTGAAAAGCATATGGACCGAAAAATGGGACAGTGAAACTGGGAACAAACTTCATTTTATCCGTCCAGCCCTCACACATTGGTCATCTCCTTCTTATCGCAGACTAGATGTCATTTTGACACGTCTCCGCATCGGTCATATGCGGCTTACTCATAAGCACCTGCTATTTGGTGAACCTGCTCGAGATTGCCCCCACTGTCATACTTGCCTCACCATTCACCATCTTTTAACCTCATGCACTGCTTTTAATAGTATTTACCAAGCACTTTTTAATTGCTCTCATCCCAAACTTGATGAAATACTGGTTGAAACCCCGCACTTTAATCTGTTCGCCTTTCTTCGGCGTATCAATATTCTTTACTCATTGTGAAGTATATACTTTTCTCTGTCTGGTATCTGGATGGAGCCCCCATGCAGATGCTCTTGTCCTTTTAATCTACCTTTTACTTTTCTACAGTTTGCTTTTACTATCTTTAGACCTCATGGTTTTTAGCTTTACATGTTTTATACAACACTTTTTTACCTGAACACTTTCTTTTACTATTTACACACCTTGTCTGGTACAGTATGTCCTTTCTGGACCTTGTGCCATTAAACCTCAAATAATCAATCAATCGACTTCGACCCCTCTGACTCTGAAATGTCAGATCTTCCCATGGATGATGACGACATCCCTAGCACCCCTCTCAAGCCTACGGGGGTTCGGAGCAAGATGAGCATCATCCCAAACACAACATGATAATGGCTCTGCTGCTGTCTTGGAACTGCCACGGTTTCCTTAATAAAAACGATGACCTCAAAACGCTGATTTATTATCATAACCCCGCTTGCTTTGCCCTTCAGGAAACCTTTCTCAAAACCAATAGACATACTAAAATCCATAATTACACCATCTTTCGCAAGGACTATGAGCTCAATGATAGGGCCACAGGTGGAGTTGCCCTATTAATTAACAATAGTTATCCTCACACTATGGTCAATCTTAACACAAATCTCCAAGCAGTTGCCACTCGTATTCAATTAAAACAACTCACAACTGTCTGCAGTATATACCTCCCTCCTAGTGAAGCCATAAGCCAAACATCCCTCAATAGTCTCATTCAGCAACTTCCTCCTCCTTTCATCCTCCTTGGTGACATGAATGCTCATAGTCCCTTGTGGGGTAGCAAGGACACCAACAATAGAGGCCTTCAAATCGAACAACTTCTCACTGACTTCTCCCTTTGCTGCATGAATAATGGTGACAATACTTACTTTCACTATCCAACTAAAACTTTCCATGCAATAGACCTTGCTATCTGTTCTCCATCACTTCTCCCAACATATAATTTTTCTGTATCCAGTGATCTCCACAACAGTGATCATTTTCCGATTTTTCTGTCACCTCTGTACCACAATCCCCAACATACTTCAGTACCTAAATACATTCATGATAAGGCAGATTGGTTAACCTTCACTTCCCTGTCTGCCATCACCTCTGATGTTGTTGAAGGCCCCATAGACAAGGTTGTACAAAACGTTACTTCAATTATCATCCAAGCCCGCTGATGCCAGCATTCCTAAATCAGGCATCAGACCCCGACGCAATAAAAAACCGTGGTGGAACAAACAATGCACCCTTGCTAAAAAGAAGCAGCAGAAAGCCTGGAGCAATTTTCAGCGGTTCCCCACCACCGAAAACCTCACGCTCTTTAAGCAAGCTAAAGCTTATGCACGTAGAGTCCAACGTCAGTGTCAAAGAGAATCCTGGATCAAATATATCTCCAGCATTACAGCCTCTACTTCTAGTAAGGAACAATGGACAAAAACAAAAAGAGCCATGGGTATTTATACTAATCAGTCTATTTCCTGTCTATCCATAAATCGGGCATCAAACATCGACGTAATAAAAAACCGTGATGGAACGAAAAATGCAACCTCGCTAAAAAGAAGTAGCAGAAAGCCTGGAGCACTTTTCGGCGGTACCCCACCACCGAAAATCTCACCCTCTTTAAGAAAGCTAGAGCATATGCACGTAGGATCCGTCATCACTGCCAAAAGGAATCCTGGGTCAAATATATCTCCAGCATAACAGCCTCTACTTCTAGTAAGGAGCTATGGACGAAAACAAAAAGAGCCATGGGCATTTATAATAATCAGTCAATCTCCTGTCTAACCATAAATAACAGCATTATATCCAATACAAAAGAAATCGCAAATAGTATTGGTGAATCTCTCTCTTCCATCTCATGCAGTTCCTCCTACTCAAACTCTTTCCTTCCATATAAACAACAAGCAGAACGACAAAAAATAAATTTCAAAACCTCCTCACACTTCACGTACAATAGCGACCTTACCATCCATGAACTCACCAAACACTTAAAACAGTCCTCAAACACCTCTCCGGGTCCCGATGGTATTACATATGACATGCTGAAACACTTATCCCATGCATCTTTACTCAACCTTTTGAAATTGTACAATGGAATATGGAACGAACAAACCTTTCCCACCTCTTGGAGAAATGCAATAGTTATTCCCTTTCCTAAACCAGGAAAAGAAACATTTAACCCTAATAACTACCGACCCATAGACCTTACTAGTTGCTTATGCAAACTAATGGAGAAAACTATCAATACCCGTCTTGTTTACATTTTAGAAACAGGGAACCATATATATCCCTTCTAGAGTGGCTTCCGGAAGGGTAGATCCACCATAGATAACATATTAAAATCAGAGACCCAAATTCGTAATGCCTTCCTTAGAAAGAACCACTTAGTGTCAGTTTTCTTTGACATTGAAAAGGCATATGACCGAACGTGGAGGCACGGGATCCTTCTAGACCTTCATAATATAAGATTCCGAGGCAACCTACCCATTTTTATAAAAAACTTTCTGTCACTCCGAAATTTCCGGGTCCGGATTGATGGCATGCTATCCAATAACTTTGTTCAAGAGGAGGGTGTTCCACAGGGCTCCGTACTCAGGGTCACCCTCTTCTCAATAAAAATTAACAACATCCTGAAACAACTGCCCTCGACTGTCTACAGTAGTCTTTATGTAGACGACCTGCAAATCTCCTGTCAGGGAAAGGACATGCGCCTGATAGAGCGCCAGCTTCAGAATGCCATCAACCGCATCTTAAAGTGGTGTGACAGAAATGGGTTTAAAATATCAGCAGAGAAAACAGTTTGTACCCATTTTTGCCGGAAGCGCGGGATCCACCCACATCCGGAACTTTATCTGGACCATACCAATATTGCTGTCAAGGATTCTATCAAATTTTTAGGTTTAAATTTTGACAAGAAACTTACATTTGCTAAACATATCTCAGACATCCGCAATAAATGCGAGAAAAAACTTAACATTTTAAAGGTTTTAACCAATACCTCTTGGGGGGCAGACCGTGATGCGCTCTTGAGGATCTACTGTGCCGTCATCCGATCCAAAATTGATTATGCAAGCTGCGTTTATGGATCGGCTTCTAAATCAGCACTAAAAAAACTTGACACTGTGCATCATACTGCACTACGGATATGCTCTGGAGCTTTTAGGACATCCCCTGTACATAGCCTTTACGTCACCTGTCATGAACCATCTCTCACTCTCATAAGTCATAAATTATCATTAAATACCTATTATCGCATCCTTTCTCATTCTTCACATCCCTTAAAGGACTCTCTAATAGACACCCAATTGGACCAGTTTTATGAAAATCGCCCTTCCTGCACTCCCCCCTTCGGACTTAGAATCCGTAGGAGTGTAGTCGGTACCCAATTGGAGGATGTTAATTTATCTACTTGTTCATTTCATGAAGTGCCACCATGGACTAAATTGCAGATTTCCTACCTACAACCATTCGAAGGCTTCACAAAACCAAACACTGACCCCATAATATACCAACTGTTATTTCTAGACCATAAAAGCAAATATAGAAACTTCGACGAACTATATACTGACGGCTCAAAATCTCTTAATCACGTTGGCTTTGCCCCCTCAGGGGGAAGACCTTCTTTAGGTTTTCACGGGTGTCGCAATCCCGGGGCCCCAGCGATCTTTCGCTCCTCTACTTTTTACCCTCCTCTCTCCTTCTGCTGTTTCCTTCCACTTCTCCCTCGGTGTGGTTTCTTCTCAGGAAGTGAGGGCCCCCCTTCAGAAGCTGTGGTCGCTCTGTGCCGTCAGCTTCTGTTGGCGGGTAAACTGCCCACGTGTTTGCCGTGCGTGGAGACCCGTGTCCCCGGAAATGGGGATCCTGGTAATTGAGGGGTTTTTTCTCCAACACATTGCTTTGGCCTCGGCTTCGGGTAAACGGGAGGTGCACAGCGTTCCCCTGTGTATCAACCGGCTGGTGGTACTGATTTCGGTCAACTGCTAGGGATCAAGCAAACGGGCATCTACTGGGCACGTCGTTAAGGGTGGACGCTGCCTAAGGGATGTACTGTGCGCGTATAGCCCCGACTAGCACTGGTGCACGTTTGTGCATCCCCTTGTTGGGCTCCGTGGTGGGTGGTGCGGTCGGGTCCGAACCCCCATTCCCCAATATGGATTCGACACTTTCATTGTCACACGTCATTGATCCGAAACCTCCTTCTCCAGGAGGTGTTAATGCAAAATTTTTTCTTGTTAAATGTGAGGAAGGAAACTTTGGCCAAACATCCCCGTTTCTTATACACAAGTGCATAATAGCTAATGTTGGAGAAGTTGTCAAAATAAAAAAAATAAGATCTGGAGACCTCTTAGTGGAAGTAGCTAATAACAAACAAGCTCACAGCATCATGCAATTAAAAAATCTGGGTCCAAAATCTGTCACAGTATCACCTCATAGTACCCTCAATACATCAAAAGGCGTAATATCTGAGCCAGATCTAATACATTGTTCTGAAGCCGAAATTCTAGAAAATCTTCAATCTCAAAATGTCTGCGCAGTTAGAAGAATCACCATCCGCCGCAATAACCAAATTCTGAACACAAAACACATCATACTGACTTTCCAATCTCCTAAACTCCCCTCTCATATCAAAGCTGGCTATCTTTCATGTGCTGTTAGACCTTATATACCAAATCCTACCCGTTGCTTTCAGTGCCAAAGGTTTGGCCATACCAAAACCTCCTGCCGTGGTTCCCCAACTTGCGCCCGTTGTGGGACGCCTGGCCACGAAAGTGACACCTGCTCTAATCCACCAAAATGTGTTAACTGTCAACAAGATCATCCATCCTATTCACGTTCCTGTCCTAAATGGTCTTATGAAAAAGAAATTCAGTCCTTGCGTGCCACACAAGGACTGCCTTACCCAGAAGCCCGTAAAATGATTAACTCACGTACACCGAAACCCGGCCTGTCTTATTCTGCAGCAGCCAAATCTGTTAAATCAATAGCTACCCAAACTGACCCACCAAAAACTCTATTAGTCTCTCCATCGCGTTCAACTACCATTGCTAAACATACAACTACAACACAACATAATTCTTCCATAGTGTCTCAAAAAAGCTCTTCCAAAAAAAAACCTCAAAGCAATAACTCTACACATAATAGACCACAAATTAAAAAAACTGCTGCTTATAAAGCAAAATACAACAAATCTAGAAGTAAACGCATCCTTCCTCAACGGTCCATTGATGACTCAATCCTAAATTTGGCACCCTCCGACTCTGATATATCAGACAATGTGATGGATGATGATGTTGTTCCCAGTACCTTACTTCAACCTTCAGGGACTAAGAGTAAATTGTCCATCATCCCTAATACCACCTGATTATGGCCCTGTTGCTTTCTTGGAACTGCCACGGCTTCCTAAGTAAAACCGACGACCTCAAATCACTTATTTACAACCATAATCCCGCCTGTCTTGCCCTACAGGAAACTTACCTCAAAACTAAAATAAAAACTACCATACGCAATTATACTATTATTCGGAAAGATTACGAGTGTAGCGAAAGGGCCTCCGGTGGAGTTGCCCTACTAATTAACAATAACTATCCCTCTCAAACAGTTAACCTTAATAGCAATCTCCAAGCAGTAGCTGCACGAATCCACCTTAATCAGCTCACTACAATCTGCAGCATTTATCTACCACCTAATGAAACCATCTGCACGATCTCACTCAATAATCTTATCCAACAACTTCCTCCACCTTTCATCCTCTTAGGGGACATGAATGCTCATAGCCCTTGTGGGGTAGCAAAAACATCAACAATAGAGGACAGCAAATTGAACAACTCCTAACAGATTTCTCCCTATGTAGTATGAATAACGGTGATAATACCTACTTACTTCCACTATCCGACTAAATCCTTCCATGCCATAGACCTTGCAATCTGCTCTCCATCTATCCTTCCCTTGTATAACTTCTCTGTCTCACCTGACCTACATAATAGTGATCATTTCCCGATTTTCCTGTCACCTTGGTATAAAAATTCTGTTCCAAACTATACCATCCCTCACTATATCCATGAAAGGGCCGACTGGCAAAAGTTCACTTCATTGTCTACTATTTCCTCTACTGTAACTGAAGGCAATATTGATGAGGCCGTTTGTAATATCACTCGTATCATCCTTAAAGCTGCAGATGCCAGCATCCCCATGTCATGCAACAATCTCCGTAAGAATAAAAAACCGTGGTGGAACGACAAATGCAATCTTGCCAAGAAGCAACAGAAAAAAGCATGGGGCCACTTCCGGCGGTACCCCACAACCGATAATCTCATCAACTTCAAAAAAGCAAAAGCCAATGCACGGAAAATTAGGCGGCAATCCCAAAAAGAGTCATGGATAGCATATGTCTCCAGCATCTCCATCTCAACTTCTAGTAAAGAGCTATGGACGAAAGCTAAAAGAGCCATGGGCATATATAACAACCACTCTATATCCTGCCTTTCTATCAATAACAGTATAATTTCTGACACAAAAGATATAGCAAATGCTATTGGTCAAACACTTGCGTACACTTCCAGCAATAATTCCTATCCAAATACCTTCCTTCGCCATAAAGAACATTTCGAACAGCATAATCTGAACTTTAAAACCTCACTTCATTTGCCTTATAATAGTGCCTTTACCATCGAAGAATTAAAGAAAGCCTTAAAACAATCTTCAAATACTTCTCCAGGCCCTGACAAAATAACCTACGAGATGCTTAAACACCTTTCCCACAACTCCCTGATCAGGCTTCTTCAACTATACAATAGAATCTGGGATGAACATACTTTTCCCTCCCCTTGGAGGAATGCCTATGTCATCCCTTTTCCAAAACCTGGCAAAGACACCACTAACCCTAAAAACTATCGTCCCATAGCTCTTACTAGTTGCCTTTGCAAATTAATGGAGAGAATGGTCAATGCACGGTTAGTTTACATTCTAGAAACAGAGAACCATATACACCCTTACCAGAGCGGTTTCCGTAAAGGCAGATCGACCATAGACAACATCTTAAGCTTGGAGACAGAAATCCGTAACGCTTTTTTGAGGAGAAACCATTTGGTTTCTATTTTCTTTGATATTGAAAAAGCATATGACCGGACGTGGAGATACGGTATTCTCAAAGACCTGCATAAACCTGGGCCTCCGGGGTAACCTGCCTGTTTTTATTAAGAACTTCCTCAAGCTTCGTAATTTTAAGGTCCGCATTAATGGCACCCTATCTGATAACTTTGTACAAGAAGAGGGAGTGCCGCAGGGTTCTGTTCTCAGCGTCACTCTCTTTTCAATAAAAATAAATGACATTCTTAATGAACTCCCTCCAACAGTTAATGGCACCTTGTACGTAGATGACCTTCAAGTCTCTTGCCAAGGGAAGGACATGCGCTGCATTGAGCGACAGTTGCAAACAGCGATCAACCGTATTCTGAAGTGGAGTAAAAGCAACGGCTACAGCTTCTCTGCAGAAAAAACTGTTGCTGTACATTTCTGTCGAAGACGTGGGATCCATCCTGATCCAGAACTTTTTATGGACAGGGACAAAATAGAAGTTCATGACTCTATCAAATTTTTAGGTATATACCTTGACAAGAAACTAACGTTTCGCGACCATATTTCTTACATTAAGGGGAAATGTGAAAAGAATTTGAATATTCTAAAGGTGCTCTCTAATACTTTCTGGGGGGCTGACCGTGATGCCATGTTGCGGATTTACCGTGCTGTTATCCGGTCTAGGATAGACTATTCCTGCAGTGTGTACGGATCAGCTTGTAAGTCAATTTTAAAGAAACTCGACACCGTGCATCATACTGCACTACGTATTTGTTCAGGTGCTTTTAGGACCTCGCCTATACAAAGTCTGTATGTGACATGTCATGAGCCTGCACTCAACCACATACGTCATAAGCTGTCATTGAACACGTACTTCCGCATCCTTTCTCACCCTTCACACCCATTAAAACATACTCTTACTGACACTCATCTGGATCGCTTATATCAGAATCGTCCATCTTGCACCCCTCACTTTGGCCTCAGAACTCGCAGCAGCCTTACTCGCACCCAGTTAGTAGATGTGAAAGTTTCTACTTGCTCTCAGTTTGTAATCCCACCTTGGGACACATGGCATATCTCCTACTTACAGCCATTCAAAGGCTTTACAAAACAAAACACTGATCCCCAAATATATCAACAGCTCTTCCATGACCACCAAGCCAAATACCATAATTATGAAAATCTGTACACTGATGGGTCCAAATCCGAGAGCCATGTTGGCTTTGCCTATACAAGTGGCTCTCACTCTTGTAGCTACACTCTCCCCAATTTCTGCTCCGTTTTTACAGCAGAACTCCTCGCTATTTATGAAAGCCTCCGCTTTATTTCTAGCTCAAATAAAATGCGCTTTATAATTTACTCAGACTCTCTAAGTGTTCTAGAAAATCTCAAATCTGGCTCTCCTTCGAATAGTTATATTGCTAAAGTCCTCCATATGCACACACAACTTATAAATAGCGGGTATGATATTCTTTACTGCTGGGTGCCCAGCCACATTGGGATACAGGGCAATGAGCATGCTGACTATTTAGCTAAACATGCTACATTCCCTTTTACTGGCTCTTTGCCTTACAGTGATATAAAGGCTGAAATCTCATATTCAATAATGCACATTTGGACCAATGAATGGAACAACGACACGGAAAATAAACTTCATTCAATACACCCGACTGTCACCTACTGGCCCGCTTTTCCTTACCGCAAGCAGGACGTTACTCTAACACGTCTTCGCATCGGGCACACAAGACTTACTCATAAACACCTACTCCTAGGTGAACCTACTCCAGATTGTTCCCACTGTCATACCCATCTCACCATTCGTCATATTTTAACATCTTGCACAGCCTTTAATATACTTTACCAAAGTTATTTTAACTGTTCTTACCCAAAACTTGACGATATACTGGGTGAAACCCCACATTATAATCTTTTTACCTTCCTTCAGCGTATTAACTTTCTTCATTTGTTGTGAAGTGTGTGTTCCTGACATGCATCTGGATGGGGGCCCCCATCCAGATGTCCTCGACTCTTTTTTATCTACATTTTACTTTTCTACATTTTGCTTTTATTGTTTTTAGATTTCACGGATTTTAACTTTACACTACCTTTTTACCTGAAAAAGCCTTGTTTTAATATTTTACACCTTGTATTTTATATTTTACACATCGTCTGGCGCAGTATGTCCTATTTGGACCTTGTGCCATTAAACATCAACCAACCAACCAACCAACCACGTTGGCTTTGCTTATGTACATCGAAATCATTCTTACAACTACACCCTACCTTCATTTTGCTCCATATTTACAGCCGAATTAATAGCTATTTATGAAAGCCTTCTTTACATCTCGAGAAGAAATACCAAACATTTCATCATCTACTCTGACTCATTAAATGTATTACAGAATCTGAAATCTGTCGCCCTCACTCATAGTTGTATTTTAAAAGTCCTACGCATGCACAAGAAACACATGAACCGTGGAGACAACATCCTCTACTGCTGGGTACCTAGCCATACTGGGATTCTTGGAAACGAGAAAGCTGATTCTTTTGCCAGGCATTCTACTGTCCCATATAATTGCGATCTACCTTATACTGATATAAAATCTGGCACTTGGAAACATATATGGGACGGTGAAACCCTAAACAAACTTCACTCTATCCGGCCGGCCCTTACCCACTGGTCCACTCAACCATACCGCAAGTACGATGTTATTCTTACTCGTCTTCGCATTGGCCATACAAGACTTACCCATAAGTACCTTCTATTGGGTGAACCTGCTCCAGAATGCCCTCATTGTCATACTCATCTTACTATACATCATCTTTTAACCTCTTGCTCTGCTTTTAAAACCTTTTACCTAAATTATTTTAATTGTTCTCATCCCAGACATGACGACCTTTTGGGTGAAACCCCTCACCATCACCTGTTTTTATTCCTTCAACGGGCTAACATACTTTTCTCGATGTGAAGTGTCTGCACTTGTCTGAATTGTATCTGGATGGGCCCCCCATCCAGATGTCTTTGTTTCACTTTTTATCTCCTTTTAACACCTTTTGAAATTTACTTCTTACCTTTTTAGTCTTTACAATTAGCTTTTACTAGATTTAGTGGTACCTTTTATCTGAATACATCATGATATGATTTTAACTTCTTGTCTGGCTAAAACCTCAAAATGTCTATGCAGTTTGTAGAATCACTATAAAACGCAATAACCAAATCCTAGAAACAAAACATATTATTTTAACTTTCCAAACTCCCAAACTTCCGTCGCACATTAAAGCCGGCTACCTTTTTTTGTCCTGTTAGACCATACATACCCAATCCAACCCATTGTTTTCAATGCCAAAAGTTCAGTCACACAAAAACCTCCTGCCGTGGTTCCCCAGTATGTGCCCGTTGTAATACGTCTGGCCACGACAGTGATACTTGCTCTGCCCCACCTAAATGTATTAACTGTAAACAGGATCATCCTTATTCCCGTTCCTGTCCAAAATGGACCTATGAAAAAGAAATATAGTCCTTGCGTGCCACACAAGGACTGTCTTACCCGGAAGCGCGTAAAATAATAGCCTCCCGCACTCCTAAACCTGGTCAATCCTATGCTACAGCAGTAAAAAATGTTCAATCAATTGCTATCCAAACCGATCCACCGAAATCCATACCTGTCTCTCCATCTACTCCTATTCAAAATGCAAAAAAGTCAAACTCTACTCAAAAAACTTCATTCATTTCTCCTAAAAAGACCACACCCAAGAAAATGCCCCAAAGCAACACCTCCATCCAGAATAAACCATCAATTAAAAAAAGTGCAGCTTACAGATCAAAATACAATAAAGCTAGACTAAAACGCATCCTTCCACAACGACCCATTGATGACGCAATATTAAACTTAAATCCTTCTGAATCCGACATCTCTGACAATATTATGGATGATAACATACCCATTACCCCACTTAAACCAACGGGGATTCAGAGCAAGATGGCCATCATTCCTAACATCACTTGATGATGGCTCTGCTGCTTTCATGGAACTGCCACGGTTTTTCAAATAAAGTTGATGACCTTAAAACTCTCATTTATGATCATAATCCCGCTTGTTTGGCCCTTTTAATAAATAATCAATATCCCCACCATATACTTAAGCTCGGTACAAATATGCAGGCTGTTGCCATTAGAATCCACCTCAAATACCTTACTACCATCTGCAATATTTATCTTCCACCAAACGAAACAATTGCCCAAACTCAGCTCAATAACTTGGTCTAGCAACTTCCTCCCCATTTCATAATCCTAGGGGACATGAATGCCCATAGTCCTTTGTGGGGAAGTAAAGATACTAACAATGTAGGACAACAGATTGAACAATTAATAACAGATTCTTCCTTACGCATTATGAATAATGGCGACAACACTTACTTCCACTATCCAACTAAATCCTTCCATGCCCTAGATATTGCAATATGCTCTCCCTCCATTCTGCCGCTGTACAACTTCTCTGTTTCTGGTGACCTACACAATAGTGATCATTTTCCGATAATACTTTCACCTACATATCAAATTCCTAGCTGTAACTTGTTCATCTCCCGCTACATACATGATAAAGCAGACTGGGAAACCTTCTCTAAGCTGTCTGCCATATCACCTGAAGACATTGAAGGCACTATTAGCGAAGCTGTGGAAAAAATTACTGATATCATTATCAAAGCTGCTGATGCAGCAATTCCATAGTGTAGCAACTCTCTACAAAGAAACAAAAAAACGTGGTGCAATGAAACCTGCACTAAAGCAAAAAAGCAGCAGAAGAAAGCCTGGAGCGTTTTCCGGCGGTACCCTACCACCGAAAACCTCCTTGTTTTTAAGAAAGCTAAAGCCTATGCGAGAAAAATAAGGCGGCACAGTCAAAGACAGTCCTGGATGCAATATGTCTCCAGCATAACGACCTCAACTTCTAGTAAGGAGCTATGGATGAAAACTAAAAGAGCCATGGGAATCTATAATAACTCTTCAATATCCTGTCTGTCCATTAATAACAATATAATATCTGATACAAAAGAAATAGCAAATATTATCGGTCATACTCTTGCCTCTATCTCTTGCAGTACCTCCTTCTCAAACCCCTTTCTTTCATATAAACAAAGATCTGAACGGCAAAAAATAAATTTCTAAACCTCCTCACACCTCTCCTATAATAGCGAATTTACCTTCAATGAAATCACCAAATACTTAAGAGAGTCTTCCAACACCTCTCCTGGTCCTGATGGTATAACTTATGAAATGCTGAAACACTTATCCCATGACTCCCTACTTCACCTCTTACAATTATACAATAGAATCTGGAACGAACAAACCTTTCCCTCTGCCTGGAGCAATGCAATAGTTATTCCCTTCCCAAAACCTGGGAAGGATACCTCTAACCCTAGTAACTACCGTCCCATAGCCCTTACTAGTTGTCTCTGTAAATTAATGGAAAAAATGGTTAATACCCGCCTTGTCTACATTCTAGAAACTGGGGACCATATACATCCCTTTCAGAGTGGCTTCCGCAAAGGCAGATCCTCTATTGACAATATTTTAAACTTAGAGACGCAAATTCGTAATGCCTTCCTTAGGAAGAATCACTTAGTATCAGTGTTGTTTGACATCTAAAAGGCATATGACCGAACGTGGAGATACGGTATCCTTCAAGACCTCTATAATATAGGCCTTCGAGGCAACCTACCAATTTTCATAAAAAACTTTTTATCACTCAGAAACTTCTGTGTCCGGGTCAACAACACTCTGTCTGATAATTTCACACAAGAAGAAAGTGTTCCACAGGGCTCCGTCCTTAGCGTCACCCTCTTCTCTATAAAAATCAATAATATTCTTAACCAATTGCCTCCAACCGTCAATGGTAGCCTATATGTAGATGATCTTCAAATCTCCTGCCAGGGTAAAGATATGCGCCTCATCGAACGACAGCTTCAAAATTCGATTAACCGGATCCTAAAATGGTGTAACACAAATGGCTTTACCATATCTGCTGAAAAAACGATCTGTACCCATTTTTGCCGGAAGCGTGGGATACATCCGGTTCCAGAACTTTACCTGGGTCACAGTAATATCGTTCTCAAGAATTCTGTTAAATTTTTAGGAATAACTCTTGACAGAAAACTTACTTTTGCCAAACATGTTTCTGACATCCGCAGTAAATGCGAGAAAAAAACTTAACTTGTTAAAGGTTTTAACTAACACCTCTTGGGGAGCAGACTGCAACGCTCTCTTGCGTATCTACCGTGCCGTCATCCGCTCCAAAATGAACTACGCATGCTGTATTTATGGATCGGCTTCTAGATCCAACATTGAAAAAACTTGACACGGTGCATCATACTGCACTACGCATTTGCTCTGGTGCTTTTAGAACTTCACCTGTACATAGTCTTTACGTCACTTGCCATGAGCCATCTCTCACCCTCACCCGTCATCAGCTATCATTAAATATTTATTTCCGTATTCTTTCTCGTCCCTCACATCCATTAAAGAACTCTTTCATAGATAATCATCTAGACCGCTTTTATGCGAATCGTCCCATATGTACTCCTCCCTTTGGACTAAGGATTTGTAAGAGTCTTGTCGGTACCCAACTGGAGGATGTAAATGTCTTTACATGCTCTTTTCATGATATTCCACCATGGAATATATTGCAGCTATCTTACCTACAACCTTTCAAGGGCTTTGCAAAACAGGATACTGATCCTAAAATCTACCAACAGTTGTTCTCTGACCACAACAACAAATATGAACAATATGATAAACTATACACTGATGGATCCAAAAGTGGAAATCACGTCGGTTTTGCCTTCGTGGCTCATAACCATACCTGTAGCTATACTCTACCTCAATTTTGCTCCATCTTTACTGCCGAATTACTTGCCATCTGTGAAAGCCTCCTGTATACCTCCAGAATGAATACAAAGAAATTTATCTTGTACTCAGACTCTTTTAGTGTCCTTGAAAATCTGAAATCTGGCTCCTTAACACATTCCTATGTCATCAGGGTTTTACAGAAGCATGAACAACTTGTAAACCGTGGGTACAACATCCTCCTCTGTTGGGTACCCATCCATATGGGGATCGCTGGGAATGAGAAGGCAGACGCACTTGCGAGACATGCAACCCTCCCGTACATAGGCAGTCTATCTTATAGCGACATCATGTCTTGCATCTGTCGCATAGTAAAAGGCATCTGGACGGATAATTGGGGCAATCAAACTGGAAACAAACTTCGTTCTATTCGCCCAGCTCTTGCATATTGGTCATTGCACCCCTATCGAAGACTAGATGTCATTTTGACATGTCTCCGCATAGGCCACACAAGACTTACCCATAAGCACTTACTCCTGGGTGAACCAGCTCCGGAGTGCCCCCATTGCCATACTTATCTCACCATTCGTCACCTTTTAACCTCTTGCACTGATTTTAATGATTTTTACAAAAAACTTTTTAACTGCTCTTATCCCAAACTTGACGACATATTGGGTGAAACCCCACACCGTAACTTGTTTGCCTTTCTCCGATTCACAAATATTTTTTATTCTGTATGAAATGTACACTTTTATCTGACCGGTATCTGGATGGGAGCCCCCATGCAGATGTCTTTCTTTTACTTCTTTTATCTACTTTACCACTTTTTGAATTTTACTTGCCTCAATTTACACCTTTACGTTTTAGCTTCTACTAGGTTTTTATGACACCCCTTACCCGAACACTTCTGTATATGGCTTTTGTCTGGCGCAGTATGTCCTTTCTGGACCTTGTGCCAAAAAAACCAACCAACCAACCTGTTTTATTCAGTGTGAACCTGTTTTACCAACCTGTTTTATTCAGTGTATACACTTTTCTCTGACTGGTATCTGGATGGGAGCCCCCATCCAGACGTCCTTGACTTATTTTTATCTACTTTTTACCTTTCTACAGTTTGCTTTTATCAGCTTTAGACCTTATGGATTTTAGCTTTACATGTTTTACACAACAACTTTTATGCGAAAGCGTTATTTTATTCTAAATACACATAGTCTGGTGCAGTATGTCCTTCCTGGACCTTGTGCCATTAAACACCAACCAACCAAACAACCATCTTTTAACCTCTTGCTCTGCTTTTAAAGCCTTTTACCTAAGTTATTTTAATTGTTCTCATCCCAGACTTGGGGATCTTTTGGGTGAAACCCCTCACCAGCACTTGTTTTTATTTCTTCAACGGGCTAACATTCTTTTTTCGGTGTGACGTATCTGCACACTTCTGACTTGTATCTGGATGGGATCCCCCATCCAGATGTCTTTGTTTTACCTTTTATCTACTTTTAACACTTTTTGAATTTTACTTTTCACCTTTTTAGTCTTTACATTTTAGCTTGTACTAGATATTTGAGGTAGCTTTTATCTGAATACATCATGATATGATTTTAACTCCTTGTCTGGCGCAGCATGTCCTTTTTGGACCTCATGCCAATAAACACCAACCAACCAACCAGAACTCCATCAAAGTACTGTAAGAAAGGGGTGGGGTGGATAGTTAGGGGGCTCTAGTTCCCCCGCCAATAACTTTGGAGGAAGGGAGAAAATTACCATAAATCAGGACAATTTGGTGTATCTTTTGTTTTTGAATCGAATAAAACATATTGAGCCCCCACCATATTTATTGAATTGCTACGCTACTGTTGTAGAATATGCATTTTATAGGTGTTAATGGGGTGTTGTGAGACTTCTGATGCTCATGAAAATTGTGAAATATCAACTGGGAGATGTTTTTAGTTTAGCAAAGGACCAACGGTAGTATATTTTCAAAGGACCCCCTACAGTGATAGCTGGACCCACTGTTGTTTTTTCGGGTGTTGCAAAGGGCCAGTGGTAGCATATTTTCAAGGGGGGATCCCTAAAGAGAAGGCTGATGGCCATCAGAAGTCCCAAGTAACCACAATGGTGTGTTTCAAATGGTTTAGTCCTAATGAAAAAAGTATGTGTGTGGGCACTCATATTTTGAAAAGTTAAACATAATTTGTGAATTTAAAAAAAAAAAAATTATTTATTATTAATATAAATTTGCCCGTCTACAACATATGAAAAACTAAAAAGCAATTCTCATCAACCTAATCTATTTCCTGTGTAGTGGATAACTATATGCCAAATTGGAATAGGGTACCACTGCTCCCCACAAATCTTAAACTTGAAAGGTAAGGACGGGGTCCTTCAAATTAATTTTTGCCTACAGCTCCAAGTTCATCAGAATCGGGCACTTAATTGATCGATTTGTTCTCAAAGGAGAGTTTCACAACACAGATCCATTCAGCACTGTACAAAAATATTGATGTATTAAATCTTGTACAACAGATTAATTAACCATAAAAAGGTAGTGTCTGGACCCTTCACAGAAGTTTAATTATTATAAATAAATTAATATATTAGATTTATAGTTTTATTTGTAAAATAAAATTTCATAAAATCCTTGAAACATAGGCTTTGCAAAGACCATGTGGTGGCTAGACATAGGAAGGGAATCTCTGTCTTTGCATTTTTGAAATGATGGAATCATACAGGATAAACCTAGATTCTGCTTTAAGTTTCTGACATTAGTTTGCATTTATAGCTGTTCAGAAACCATGCAATTAGAGTAGAACAGATTTAAAGGTTTGGTTACTGACTTTCAACGCATAAAGATGTCAAAAATCACAATCTAATATTTCTCAGAATGCTAATAGTAATTTCAAAATAGCCATTAGAATTAATGTAAATGTATTTTAGTTTTGGTTATTGGAAAAATTAGACCCCCCCCCTTTAATTAGTGTATTAAATTTTCTATTTTTCAAAACATAAATAAATAAACACATTTTGTATGCATTATTTCATCTGAAGTATTCTTATTGCAAGTTATTGTCATACTCTTGCTGAAAAGTATTTATCAAAAGATTATTACTTGGAATTTTTTATTGCTACATAAGGCAATTATTTCGTCAGCATAGTTATTATTAAATGCAAAAAAATTAAACTTTGAAATTAAACTTTACTTACCTCTAATGCTAATTCTTTCATCAGATTTTCATAGCATCCCAATTGTTGTGTCTCAGTAGCCAATCTCTGGACCATAAATTTCTTTTTTTATGACGATTTGATTCTTCCACTGTTTCTATAGACGCAGTTACCGCAATTATGGAAAGACAAAGTCTTTCTTGCTCCAAATCATTCATTCTTTTACTTGAGAATGCAGACACACATATATAAAATCCCCACGTGCGGAAATCACGAATCTAATTTTGCTTCGTTGTAAAAATAGCCTGTAATAGTCGGTATTTGTCACAGAAAGAGCGATAACGTCGCCAAGTTTGCAACTCTGCGCCTTTCGTCTAGGTGATATTTTCGTACTGCAAAACAACCCTTATATATTGCTTTTGACGGGCAAAATGCAGCGCGAAAGTGCAGTACATGCATTTTGCAGTGCATAGAGCTGTTGTGTGATAGCAACTTAAGAGAATATAAAAGGACAGTAATTTCAAACAGGTTATTTACAACCTCTACATTTAAATTAATTTTCTCTTCACTATTTGTAACATGTACAGAATTGAACTATGAACAACATTAACAACAGTATTGTATTTATTTTTTTTAAGGATAACATGAATTGTATAAAGTTTTGGTTCACATTACTTAGTTTTAAAAGTAAATAAAGGCAAGAATGATATAGGAGTACATGAATGTGATGTTATAGTGTGTAAGTAATTTTTTTTCTATAACTGTGTGTGAATCAATCTTCACTGCAAGGCTACAGACATGCAGACTTTGGAAACTAATGTAGAGTGGTAGATTTGTACAGAGAAAATAAATAGAAATATACATGTAATATTTAGTTAAAATTCAAACATGGAAATACCTTAGTTAAATAATTAACCCCTTGCCAGTGTCGCCCGAGTCCAGTTCGGGCAACTACTACGTGCAGTATTTGTGATGCCCGAACTGAGTTCGGGTAGAAGAAAAATTAATGTTTCTATTTTGTGAAGCCCGAACTGGATTCGTTTCTTCTAAAGGATACTTAATTCTCTATTTTCCTAATAGATGGCATTAGTGGTCCTAGTTTTTCACCGATTTCGACGGTCGGGGGAAAAGGTAGGTGGGTGTTGTCAGCTGTTCAGATATAGTCTGTTTTCGTTTATGCTTTTGCGCATGAGTCAGGTCTCCTTTGATTTCATCAAAATAGGGGTGACGAGAAAAAAGGGCGGGAATGTTTACGTTTTATCAGTGTTAGTTTGAGCTTTTCGGGAAAGACTAAATTACCCCCTGCGGAGTAGAATCGTCCGCGAGTGGTGGGTCTGGCTTTCGAAAACTGCCTGTAAACAAAAACACGCTTGGGTTGATAAAGAGTTTCGTTTTCTCGTTTAGTTTCGGTTGCTTTTCAGTGAGTTTTTTTGTAAATAATTTTCTTTTTTCGCAATGCCTGATTCAGACACCGATGAGGAGTACAGTTTAGGTAATCCATTACTGTTTCATGTGTATGCAAAAAATATAAATATAGTGGTTATTGCATTTAAAAATTTATTTTTGTAATAAAAAACCATTTTCTAACTTTTATAATAATATAAAGAACAAAATTAAACAGTCAAAAAAATTTTCCATTTTTGGTCCATTTTTCCGAAATATATGTCACACTTAAGGGGTTAAAAACGTTAAAAGCCTTAAAATCTCCATTATATCTAAAAAACACGCACCATTTGAGCGCTTTCAGCAGTTCAGTCCATTGCCATCCTCAGAACTGAGCCCGTCTGGCTCGCTCTCCGCTTCTTTCACAATGCTTGCCAGGATTGCTCTATTTGCACATGCGCCATGTCGTTGACGCATTGAGAACGCGTTTAATACAGATATTTCCATAACCCTTAAAGCTGCCTTGTCTCTCATCCTCAATAACTCTCATTCCCAATTTAATAGTAAATTTTACAAACAGAATAAAGGTGTCCCTATGGGCTCCCCGATCTCTGGAATTATAGCTGAATGGAAAATGAGAAACCTAGAAACTTCAATCAGTAAAAACCTCCACCCCCGTATCAAATACTGGTATCATTACGTTGATGATGTTTTTGCTATAGTTAAATAACAATAGCATTGATAATATTCTCGACGAAATTAACTTTCTTGATGAAAATATACAATTTACTATAGAACTCGAACAGAATAATAGACTAAATTTCCTTGATGTCAAAGTAATTAGAACCACCCCAAGCAATATCGAAACAACAGTCTATCGAAAACCCACCAATAATAATAAAATTGTCAATTACTCCTCAAAAACTACTTATAACTACAAAATTTCAATCCTACGTTCACATATCAATAAGGCCCTAGAAATATGTTCCAACCAGAAATTACTAAAGGATGAAATACAATTTATACAGCAACTTGCGTGCGAAGCTAATTATCCCAGCAATATTGTCCCCCGCCTTATCAGAAATAGACGAAAGAAACTCAACATCATCAACGACGCACAAAAAGAAAAATCCACATTTACTCATCCGATCACTTACTGCTGCGGTCTCGCTGTAAAAATATCCAACCGTGCCCGTAAAATGAACCTTCGTATCCCTATTAAACCCAATTGCAATATATTTAAAAGAATCCGGTCAGATAAACACAAAATAAACCCTCTAGAAACTGCAGGTATTTACAAAATAAATTTTACATATAGGGATTCCAACCTTCCCGGATACTACATTGGTGTTACAAAAAGAAAAATTAAAGACAGAATTAAAGAACACATAAACGATATAAAATACAATAGACAGAGTACTGCCCTTTCCCGCCTAGTCTTAAAAGAAAATGTAGATATAGATTTCATAAATGTAAAAAAAATAGCTAATTACAATAACCATAGTTATGGCTTAAGACGGGAAGCGTTGGAAATAATGACACATGAGGGAGCTGTCAACGACATGGCGCATGCACAAATAGAGCAATCATGGCAAGCATTGAAGAAGAAGTGGAGAGCGAGCCAGACGGGCTCAGTTCTGAGGATGGCAATGGACTGAACTGCTGAAAGCGCTCAAATGGTGCGTGTTTTTTAGATATAATGGAGATTTTAAGGCTTTTTATGTTTTCAATTATTTATACATGTAATATTTATATTATTTCAGTTTATTAGTATAAACTTCCATTCATGTAACTTTTATTAAGTTATAAAGAAAAAAATTATTTTCAAGCAGTTTCCTTATCTTTGATTAATAGTATATTCAAAAATTACAAATATAACTACATAAGAAAACATATGAATGATTGTTAGACATTGAACAAATAAAATTTTAAACAATATATATCAGGGATCGATGCAGACGAAATTCGGGTCTGTTTAACAGCCCTTCCACAAAATTACAATCAATTAAAACTGCCACTTCACAAAATTGCAATCCATTAAAATAGGCCCTTCATAAAATTATAACAGATTAATACAGTCCCTTCAAAAATATACAATCGATTAAAACAACCCTTCATTGGCATTTTACCATATATTTTATTATTTGTTTTGTAAACTATTTTAAGAAGGTGAATTTTATAAAAATTGGTATAAAAATTCACAATAGATATTAAAAATCACAAAAATAAAAATTCCTGGATCTGATCCCTGTATATACACAAAAAGCCATATTTATGCTAGCTTAGCCTTTTTTCTAAAATGCATAGTTTTTTTTTCTTTTGCATCATCAACTGATTTTCTCGAGTGCATATAAAGTGCATCCTTGTTATTAAATAAAAATATAATTTTTTTTTTGTTGTAAAATCTGCTTGATGCACTCCACATCCCATTAAAGGTATGCATGATGTCTCCAGCTGTTTCAAAATATCATTCAATGTGCTGATGTTAACTTTTGTCTTATTCAGCACAGAACTTGACACGGTGCATCACTCTGCACTACGTATTTGTTCAGGAGCTTTTAGGACCTCCCCTATACAGAGTTTGTACATCACCTGTCATGAACCATCCCTCACATACATTCGCCATGGGCTATCCATTAATACATATTACCGTATCATTTCTCATGCCGCACACCCTTTGAAGGCTGCGCTTTTAGAAAACCAGCAGGATCGTCTTTACCAAAACCGTCCATCCTGTATACCTCCGTTTGGACTGAGGGCTCGTAGGAACATTGCTGACACCCACCTAAGTCAGATCGACATTTATTCTCATTCTCCAAATGAGATACCACCCTGGAATGCCCATCAAATCGTTATTTTGCAGCGCTTTAAAGGATATAAGAAAGAAAATACTGACGCCCATATTTACCAACGACTCTTCCGTCATCATAGGGACACTTACCAAAACTATGAAGACTTATATACAGACGGCTCCAGGTCTGCAGATCATGTTGGCTTTGCATATACAAATCGTACCCTAACCTGCAGTTATACTCTTGACAAGTTTTGCTCCGTATTCACAGCTGAACTGCTTGCCATCTACGAGTGCCTTTCTTATATCAGTAAAAGGAACCAAAAACATACCATTATATATACAGATTCGCTCAGTGTTCTAGAAAGCCTTAAATCCTATACAATCACCCATGGCTATCTTGTCAAGATTCTGCAGTTGTATGCACAACTGACGAGACGGGGTTTTGAGGTCCTCTTCTGCTGGGTTCCAGGCCACGTTGGAATCCCTGGCAATGAGGAGGCTGACCTTTTGGCCAGAGGTGCTACAGTTCCTTACCCTGATAAAATCCCTATTAATGATGTAAAATCTGGTGTCTTCTGTATAATTAAAAACAGCTGGACGAATGACTGGAACAGCCAGACAGACAATAAACTTCACAATATTCACACATCTATCACTCATTGGTCCACATTACCCTATCGCAAACAAGATGTCATATTGACACGCCTCCGGATTGGTCATACCAGATTGACTCATACACACCTACTGTTTGGTGAGCCTGCTCCAGAGTGCTCCCACTGTCATACTTGCCTCACTGTTCGTCATCTTTTAACCTCATGCACTGCTTTTCATCATTTTTACCAAATACTTTTTAACTGTTCTCATCCCAAACTTGACGATATATTGGGTGAAACCCCGCACCGTAATTTGTTTGCATTTCTTCGACGTATCAATATTTTTTACTCAGTGTAAAGTATACACTTTTCTCTGACTGGTATCTGGATGGGAGCCCCCATCCAGATGTCCTTGACTTATTTTTATCTCCTTTTTACCTCTCTACAGTTTGCTTTTATTGTTTTTAGACCTCACAGATTTTAGCTTTACCTGTCTTATACAACACATTTTTACTTGAAAACTTTATATTTTACTA
>JAWZYV010019457.1:0-36584 GCA_038373885.1 Cheiracanthium punctorium
ACGGACGAACTTTTCGTGTAGTCCAGCAGTTTGGCATTTCTTGGTAGGAAAAAATGGTTGGCAAAGGTATGATTGTTTGAATAGCTTCATTGATGTCCCAATATCACTCAGGACTTTGCCTCTAGGTAAAAGTCGGCTCCGACGTTGAAAAAGTGATCAAAAATGGGGTGTTTTGCAGTTTTTCCAAAATGGCGCAAAAAATCAAAAAATTTATATAAAAGTTGTAGAGTGTTGTAAAGTTCCTTAGAGCAGCGTTTCTCAACCTGTGGGGCGTAGGTTGGGGGGGGGGGCGCAGAGCGTTTTGCAGGGGGGGAGCGCGAGAAATACAAAAGAGCAAGTAATGATGCATGTTTTTAAAAAATCACCTTATTTATTCTCACTTTTACTCAAAAATATATCCATTTTCGCTTAAAATGTTCATTCAAACTTGACTGATAACATTATTTTGTAGAAAATTAGACTCAATACTGATTGCTAAAGATTAAAAAAACTGAATGTATGCTGAAAAATGTGAGGCGGGGGGGTCGCCACCGTAAGTTAGCCTTTGTTGGGGAGGACGCGACGTTAAAAGGTTGAGAACCGCTACCTTAGAGTATTTAATCCTGCTTAAAATGAGTACCCATTGCATGTGCTTTACTCCACTCGCCATTGCAGCAATACCCGTCCAAAGTAGAGATGGGTAAAGAATGAACATCCTGTTCTTAAGAAAGAACGGGAACACCCTGTTCAGTGATCACGGCAAAAACATGTTCTCAGTTCATTAAGGTCCGACACTTCAAAATTTTATGGCAGGCAAGATCGTTGTAAAAATAAATTTTGGAAAATGCCTTAAAGGTGAAATTTCTCATTAAAAGGCGTGATTAATATTTTTTTGCTAAGAAAAATTTAAATTCTGGGGGACCAGACCCCTTCCGCCCCCCCCTCCTACCCCCTCTCCTATTCACACCTCGGCTACGTATCTGATGGTGGGGACAGAAGTCCACAATTTTAGCTTTATCAAATTCTAAGTAATTGCAGAATCTTAGCTATTTTGAGAAATAATGATAACGATGATGATTATCTGCGGGGGGGGGGGATAGAACTTTTAGCCCAACCTACCATAATTTTAGAGTGGACCCGGGCTAAGAAACTTTCTTATATGTTCAATACGAAATGCACTCACAGGAAAACAATGCGTCAATTTTTATTATTCCAGCCAAACTACTCAATTTCAATCAAAGTAAAAAATTTAATAATAAAGAAAATGATAGTCTGAAACACAAATAAATTGAAAAAAAAATATTTTATCAACGTCAAACAATAATATAAGCATTACACTATCTCCATATAAAACGTGCCTTCCCTTCATACGCTCTCAGCCATCTCCTTTTGGCTGAAAAAGAACCTGTTCCGAGGAGACCTCTCCTATTGGCTGAAAAAGAACCAGTTCTTTGATCACGGCTGGGAGCTGGAACACCTAGTTCAGCGTTCTTTCGCGGAACGGAGAGCTAGGTGTTTTTTCGAGGAACGGAGAGAGCTGGTGTTCTTTTGGGAACGGATTAAACGAAGTGTTCTCTGGTGAACGGGGTGAAAGGTGTTCTTTTGATCTGTTCTTTTGCTTTAATTCCGTTCTGAGCTGAATACAGGGTCTAAGTTGTAGAATTGGAGTCAGAAGTAAGGCCGTACTTAGAAAGGGGGGGGGGTCCTATGGGTTTGGACGTCTCTCCCTCGACGTTATTACATTATATGTATATGGTGTATTTATACAGGGACGTAGTAAGAATTTTTTTTTTTGGGGGGGGGGATGATGAGAGGTATGAATTGCAGCGATGTATAAATGAACGAAATGTTTTCGCAATAGTTAAAAAAATTAAAAATCTTGCCACATAAGTTGAAAATTGGGTGTGGGGGATATATCCTGAAATTTTTGTCTGGATATGGCCCAGGTCTCAATCCATTTAAGCTGGATTTTCGGAGCCATGTAATTTTATATGCCAAAGTCGTATTCATTTTCTTAAATTCGAGTCGGAGCAATACTGAGCCTGATACTTACAGCTTTTTAAACGGAATGTCTTTAATTTTTAAGCTGGAGCATGTACTTTTAAAGCTGAAACTGTACATTTTTTTTTCTTTTTTAAGCTCTAAGAGCGTATAGACTATTTTGTGGGCTCCCCCATTGGAAATGGGCAGGTCTACGCCGTGTATTTTTAACCTGAAGGTAACACAATGATTTTTTTTTTTTTTTAATACTTGAGATTGACTTATTTAATATTTTGAATTAGAGCTAAAAATGTTTGTCGTTGGTACAAAAGCCATATCTTTTAAGCTGGAGCCCGATACATATATTTTTATTTGTAGTTGTAGCCAAAGAAGGATTTTTTTTTTTTTAAACCCGAGCCAGATCCATAACCTCTTGGAGCTAGACCTGGAACAATATATATTTTTTAAGAGGCGGAGCGAACGGTGAAAAAGGCTGAATTTTGCTTTATTGTAGTGAATTTTTCAGCAAACGACTTCATCATTATTATTTTGTTAACAATATTTTAAATTGGGGAGGGGGAGCAGACTTTCTGATTCACCCCCTTGGGTACGGTCTTGCATGAGTGCTTAGATAGGGGACAAGGGGTCAGGGCCGTATCCAGAAAAAAAATTATCCAGACAAAACTTTCGGAGGGGGACCAAACGAAAGAAAAAGGCTGAATTTTTCACAAAGACTATTATTTTGTTAACAAAATTTTGAATTTCGGGGGGAGGGGGGACCAGACCCCCTGGGTACGGCCTTGAAGGTGGTGCTCTCTCTCCAGCTTTCGTTATAGTGAACACTCTTATAGTATTTTGAGTTTTTTATCATTATTTTTGTATTAAAATGTTTGAAAGTCCGAAAAAAACTTCTACAACCCCCCCCCCTCCCATTCCTCCAAGAGTTACGACTATAGGGTCAAATCTTGCGTTACTTAGGTGCTTTGTGATAGTGTAGATATTATGTGCCCGAGGTAACGTACTTCCCGACGACCCCCTGGCACATTATCCAGGGTCAAAGTCTTGCGTTACTTTCGCTTTATCATGAAATTTATGGTGTGGACTGGGAATAAGGCTAGGAAAGGAGGGGGTGGAGGATTTCATCGCAGATTGTCAGCTTCAGCGGCTGACATTCTTGTGCGTCGGCTCTTTCACTGCAGTAGTGCTGAAGAAGAAAAAACTAAAACAAAAGGGTATGCATATTGTATCAGACCGTTCAAGGATTAGTTGAAACAGATCATTCCTTTGCGCTGTTACTGGTACAACTCTTAGTTATGCTTATGTTTGGATAGTTTTTCCTCATGGATAGAAAAAAAATCTTTTGTTTGGACGGATTTTAAAGTTATTGATTTCGCTGCTTCCAAAGCTTTGTGCAATATAGTCTAATCAAAATAAACATTTATGAATATTATGTCATTTTAGGAGCTGTCAGACTCAAATATTGTTTACTCATGTAAGCAATATTGTATCACTCAGGTAAGTAATCGAAAATTACGCCTGGCCTAAATAATTCTCTCTAGAATTGAAGTTTTTTCATTTCTTTTTACATACATGCTATGAGTAAGGATAACAAAAGTTAATAAAAAGCAGAGAAAAAATTTTGATTTTAGAAATATGTGCATATTTAACACTGTATTATAGAACGTTAATATAATTAAAATATTTTTCCAAAAATTACTGTTAATATACTTGATTAAAGAAAGCCAGTATGTTGGTTGCAAAGTTTTTTAAACATTTTGCAATTGTATTAAAGCATAACACATGTTAAAAAGGACGTATATTTTCATTTTTAAATTGAATAAAATAGTCATAATAAAGCCACGATAAATCAAAGAACCTGTTCTCAAAAGAACAGGAAAAAGAACTGTTCTTTAAAAAAGAACGGGAACAGTGAACAACTGTTCTTTGAAAATAACGCTTTTCCCAATCTCTAGTCCAAAGCCTTTGTGTACCGGAAATCCAAGAAGCTCTGCTGACAGATGCGCGTCTTCGATCCACTACAGAAGATCTCAGTCCTATTTATGATTCGTGAAATTAGGATGGGGGGGAAAAATATGTAGTTTTGTTATAGGCAGAGAGGCAAATTTAAAAGGAAAAAAAAGGTGGGGAAGAAAATCTGAAACACTTTTAGATTTTAAATACGCATTAAAGAGCTCTACAGTAAAAGGGTATCATAATTCATGTGTCGTCCCTATTTTTCTTCGTTATTCCATTAAATTGGAAAGTGTATCATTATTCATAAGTGTGCCGTAGTTTTCTTCCTTGTTCCATAAAACACATCTTTGAAATCAGAGCCTTGTTATCGCATGGGCAAATCGGGACTTTACCCAGGGCCCTCGGCTCGAAAGGGCCCCCAATTTCTAATATTGCTCTGAAATATACTTTTTATATGAAAGTTTCATGAAAAATGAAACAAATTTCATAGATTGGGGACCCCAAATTCATCCCCTTTGCCCCCGTTGGTCATAATCAAGCTCTGTTTGGAATCGAAATCTATCTTGAAATCGCCAGCTAAAATTGTTCTACAATTTTTGCCAAGCCTATTCCAATTGATGTTTAAAAATACCATTTGGAATGAGCATCTTAATCTATGAGTATGTCCTGTTAGTCTTTCTTGGTTTGATCGACATTAAGACTTTCGGCAAGGTGGCGATCCTTAAACTTATGCACGATGATTTTTTGTATTTAGGTCGCAACAGTAGTTTAGAATTAAAATGGCGATTTGAAAACAACATGCAAGTACAACGTTTCATTTCTTATTTATTGTTTTGCGTTGGCAATTAATGTAGTTTTAATAATTAAGTATCTTCAAATTCCCTTAGCGTTTATTGCTGACTTGTTCACGTTAGTTTTCATCTAGTTCTATAAAACATCTTTGAAATTGAAATCTATCTTAAAATCGCCTACTCAAACTATTTTACAATCTTCGCCAAGTTTATTCCAACTCTACTTCACCGTTTTAAATAATGTTTGGAATGTGCATCGTAATCCACGAGTGTGCCGTGTGGGGTGGCTTTTCTTGGGTGGATTCCTACTTGAACGCCCCGACTCTCGCCAAGGGGGCGATCATTAAACATATGCAGTTAAAGTGACGATTTTGTGTATTTATGTTGCAATCGTCATTTAGAATTAAAAGGGCGATTGGGAACAACCTGTCAGTACAACATTCCGTTATCTTTCTGTTTATTTGGGGTTGCCAATGAATGCAGTTTTAAAAATTAAGAGTCCTTCAATTCCTTAACGGGCTCCTATGATCGCTCATTTGGTCACTTTTTCAACGAGTTTTTTTGGGACCGTTAAAACTGGTGCTTAACTCCTAGAGTCCCATGAACATGAACTGCAAAGCTCGCCCAACGCCCAAGTGCGGGGATTTTTTAGGTTAGGGGCGTTAAAATAGGAATCCACTCTTTCTTGTACCATACAACACATCTTCGGAATCGAAATCTATCTTAAAATCGCCTACTAAAACTATTTTACACTATTCGCAAGGCGTTTTCTTACTATACTCGAAATATACTTATAATAAAGTGTCGCGTTTTGGCCAGTGGCGCCGACTACGTGGGTGCTCCGGGGCTCAAGCACCCACTGAAAAAATTCTGTGGGTGCTCCGCACCCACAGAAATTTTAGTGCCAAGTCATAATTTGAAGTTCGCAGAAAGGGCTAGGAAAAGACGTTTATGTGGGTGCTTTGGGCTTGTAAAAAAATTACGTTGGATGCTGAGCACCAGCAATCGTCTGATAACCCCAACACAGTGATGTACACTCAAGGAGGATTCCCCCGCCCCTGCCCCAATTATGCCATTACGTAAAATGAATATTTGTAAAGCATACGGAACTTTTTGCATTATTTCAGTACTATGCTTATTAGTTGTGTGATATTTTAAAAGTTTAAAAGAAAATCTTTAATGAGGCCAAATGTATGTGGGTGCTTCGGTATAAACGTCCATATGAGTACTTTAAGACGAGGGGGGAGGGGTTCTTTCTTGCATTTGTAAGGTCATCGGCAATCGCACTTTCAAACATTTTAGTACTGAAATAGTGAAAAAAAAGGTTAGCTAATATAAAAATGTTCACTATACCGACGGCTAGAGGGAGGGACCCGAGCCCCCACCTACTTCCCTATATATGAGCACCCATGTTCTTTATAATTCAGATGCGCATGAGGAACTTCGATGAGACAGTCACTGGCGTAACTATAGGGCGGTAGAACGGGCAAAAGCCCCCCGGCCGGAGGGGAGCCTTTCCCAAATAGAAAGCTAGAAAAAGTGAACTGCAACATGTTGGTTGAGATTCTGTACAATGAGGAAGGACCCTATCCAATGAATTCATTACGGGCCCTAACGGTATAGTCACGCCACTGATGACGACGAGTGCTTTGCAACTGTATAATTCGAAAATAAAATTTTAGTGAGGGATGGTTGTTTTTTTATGTAGTATGTCAGATCTCAAGCACCCACAGAAAAGTTTTCGTGGGTGCTAAATACTTGCATGTATTTAAAGGAAGTGCTTAATTTGCATGGGAGCTCAGCTCCACTACTTTTTTCTCGGTGAAATTTTACACTAAATTTAAAATTTTAATTACCAATGTAATTGTTTCTGTTGATATTAATTTTATTACATCGCAAACTAATACAGAGGTAACAAAAATTAACTTAATAATACCTTAAATTAGGTAATTAATCTTGTAAATTGCAATACAAAAAATCAGGGCTCTTGCACGTTTTTGGATAGAAATTAAACCCCGTTTAAAGGCAACTGAATTACAGCTACTTTCAGCTTATCGCTGTAGTTCGGAAAAAAAAAGAAAAAAAAACATGAAATTTTGGTACACAAATTCAAAAAAATTAATTATGTCAAATATTTCAAATTTTTAGGATGTATGTTTTAGACATACATCCACTGAAATAAACAATATACCTGTATCATTTACGAAACTTTTAGAAAAAATTCTTAAAAATCGAAAATTTTAAAGAAGTGTTATTCTTTATTTCGGTATGTAGTGCAGCTTATAAAGAATCATCCTAAATTTTTTCGAATCCTTGGTGCGATAGTTTACTTTAATTTGTGTACTAAGACCTTTATGCAGATTTTGTTTCTTCGGCATACACCCTTATGTGCCTCGGAACTGGAGTAATTATAATAAAATTACAATAAGTAGTAACTTAGCACATACTCTAAAATTTTAAAAAGTGCATGAAAAAAAAAAAAAAAAAAAAAAAAAGGAATCCAAATAGGTAATATTTTTGTCCACTTAAAATAATAATTATAATAGTTTCTCATATGAGTTCTAATTTAGAGGTGTATGGGGGTCATCTTAACTTTCAGACATTTTAGCACTAAAATAATACTTAGAAGTTCAGTATGCTGTAAAAATGTTTACTATACTACGCGGGCTCAAATCTCAATCCCCCACTGCCACTTGCCTTCCTATCTGGCGCCCATGGAAACAATGTCTTTCTGACTCCCTACAGCCCCACAGGCAATGCCTTTGCCCACTGCAGCCGAATTCCTAAGTGCCCCCCCCCTTTCTGACCCAAAGATCTCATCCCAGAATCCACGTCCTCCATGGGAAAATGTATGAATACAATGAGACTGTATTAGCCCAAGAGTACCGGAAAACGGAGAATTTGAGACAAAGCCGCTGGCTACAATCGGAAGTTCACACGGGAAAGATAACACAGGAGTTAGGTAAAAGACTCATTCCCATTATAGAAATGTTTTGAGATAGTTCTAATAATATTACTTCAGGATTCCGAAGTGAGTAGGTTTAATTGTTTTTATTGTATATAGAGAACATCAAGGTCTGTCTGTTTACAAGCACCTAATATACAACACTTTGTATGTCTCTGGAACAAAAAAAGATGCCCATTCACCAAAAAGTGTCGGCGCTTTAGTGTTAATTGAATGAGACTGAGGCGAGGCTTCTAAGGCGTAAAGGTTTGTGCCACTTTCTTCTAAAGTCTCAATTTCCTTTTCTTCTTTTTGAATGATTTTAGTGCTCAGTTATTTATTGAAAAGGATGGAACAGACTGTGGTCCACACTAACATTTCGAGATGCCTTCCGTTTCATTTTCTGCAAATATTTTGTTCAATTTTTGTTTGACAAAGCGGAATTAGGTACTATTTGCTTTGATCTAGCCCAATGCTGTTTTTGTAAAATTATACTGAAATCATGGGCGCATGAACACACATTACTGAAATGTATGTCTCTCGTAATTTTGCAAATTTGACCACATAATGGTAGAGGGTAAACTAGCTCTACTTCAGGAGGATGCTCAAAATCATGCCTGGAGGTTATATGGCCAACAATTCAAAATATTTTTTGAATAATTATTAACTCTAAGATAAACAACTTTTTTTGTTCTGCTTTTTTTATGTTTGCATTTAAATAGTTACCAATCTTTTTTATGTGGTCCTACACACATTTCAACATAGAAAACGTTGCATTAATTCATTCTGAGGAAATTATCTAGTTTTATTTTAAAGGTATAATATTTGTAAATTTTTTTTAATTTGTTGGGGGAAAAAAAAGAAAAGAAAATAGTCAAGGCTTAGGTGCAGCTGTTTATAGGGGTACAAAAATGTAAAAAAAAAAAAAAAAATACAGGAAATGAATGAGCTGAAAAACAATACTATGAATAGCATTTTTTGAAAACTCTGAGGATTTCAGACAGAGATGAGATAGATTAAACAAGAATAGCATTGATCGTGAACTGCTACATTCGAAAACCGAATCACTTTTTATACAAAATTTCCATTTGCATGACAAGAAATTTGACTGATTGTGATATTATTGTTGCATGTTTCCCCCCCCCCCCTATAAACGTAGTGATACACTTTTCTTTTGCTTTGAAATTTATAATGGTTAGTTAAAACCAATCAAAATTCTATCGCTAAAAGTTTTTTAAAAAAGTGAAATATTGTAATACACCACTTTCGAGTCTGATTTATTACAAGGGCAAAGGGGGTGTGCGCCCAGGAATTCTCGAATTTTGACAGAGAATTTGCGTAAGGCAAACAAATTTAAGGTGACTCCAGCACAAGCAGATTTTTCTAAAAGAAGGGCATTTCATCAGAAATACTTCATTACTTTAAAAAGAATCCTGATTTTAACTGGTTTGCTGTTATCGTTACTAAGACACAACGGTGGAGACTTTCATTCTATGCCCAGCGTTGCTTCACCGTAGTACAGATAATCAGATGCCAAAATTCACACTATTCACTTAAACTTTGAATGTCACCTTCAGCGCTGGGAAAAAACACGCAATTTTGGTATATAAATACAAAAAAGAAAACTAATTATCTCAAGCACTTCACAATTTTTAGGATGTAGGTTCACAAGCTGTACTAGACACCGGAATAAACGAAATTTTTTTGCAGAATGGCCACTCTTAGAAATATTTTGCTGTGCAGTTCCACGTTTAAGATTTTTTTCAGAAAGTTTCATGAAAGTTTTCGAATTTATTGCAGTGTGTAGTGCAGCTTGTAAAGAATCATCCTGAATTTTTTCGCATCCTTGGTACAGTTAGTTTATTTTAATTTGTGTACCAAAACCGTGAGACAGATATCATTTCTTTGATCTATACCCTCAGATATTGGATATTTTATGTGGAGCTAAAATGATTATTTGTATTACCCATTTTCCACTGGTAAAAAATGTGCACGAAAAGTCAAATGATTGAGTAGTTACGAGCAAGGAAGCAAATAATAATAGGAAAAGATTGAAGGGTAGTTGGAAAAGATTCCATAAAGTTGGAAAGTGTATCGTTATTCATGAGTGTACCGTATTTTTCTTCCTTGTTCCATAAAAACTCATCTTCGGAATCGAAATCTATCTTAAAATCACCTACTAAAACTATTTTACAATCTTAGCCAAGTACATTCCAACTATACTCCCTCTTTAAAATAAATTGTCGCGCTTTGGCACCCAACTTAGCGATCCTTTATCAAAAATTACAAACCTTGTGCGACTTTCAACATTTCCCCCACGGACTTTTAGGGCACCCACAGAAATTTTGTAAAGTCGGCGCCTCTGGTTTTGGCACCCAATGGAGCGATCGATTATCCAAAATGGCAAACCTTGGGCGACTTTGAACCTTTTATGAACGCCCGCCCCCCCCCCTTCACGTTATATGGCAAACACATTTGAAAATATCTTCATCGTGACACTTCATACCTGCAAAACTTGTCGACAAAATCGCGTAGACACAATTCTCGTAGAGCGAAATAGCACCCTAGTGCTCATAAAAAAATTATACACTACGGTCTACAGACGCCCATCCTTTAAAGCAGAGTTTCTGAACTTTTTGGTGTGGGGTAACCCCATACTATATTTACTATATATGTACGTTACTTCCATAAATATGATTAATTGTTTATATTACTGAACAACTCGTTCTAGAACCCTAAATGGGATCCATTATCTTTGATTGACTTAATGAACATTGAGTACTTGCATTAAATTCTCTTTTATAGATTTGTTTTATTTATTGTTATTGGACTACGGAACATTGGTTTCGGTGAACTTCGGATAGAGTGAACGAAATGGGCCGGTCGCCAGAGGTTCACTCTAACCAGAGTCGATGTAGTACATAAAAGCACGTCGACCGGAGAGATATGAGCACGGGTCAGAACACCCAATAGGGTAAGTTAGGTGTCGCGCTCGTTTCGTGCATTCGAACCAGTGCCCATGACTTCGACCAGTTTCCGATGTCTTCCCGACTCGAGTGGCACTAGGCATGGCACGAACTGGACACTCGCCAGTGGCGAGCATCATTTTTACTTCGGATGACGAAAATTCTTACATTGGGGGGGGGATATAAGCTAATACGAGGATGCATAGGCATCGATGACTACGAACTGTATAGGTTATTTCACGCACACTATTGAAAAGGGTGCACGTAACGTGGATAGTTCTTCTGCAGGAGCCCCTGAAAGAATTTCACTACAAGACGCTCCTTTCTGCAATCCTTCTTTAAAGCGCATTTTAGAGGTATTCGTCTATTTCAAAAGAAGCAAAGCCGATATTCGTTATTAAGGATTACAAAATAAGGCTTTCTATCCAAAACCGTCCATGAAGTGCGGCGAAACTTCCGCGAGCGACCCCCTCTACGAAGCGACCGCTCCTCCAAAGACCCTTTTCTGGATACAGAGACTTTTCACCCCATCTGTTAAAAGATTCTCTAGAACGGACCGCACAACCCTCTCTAGGCGGCCGGTCACTGTTCCCTGTAAGAAAATTTTCTTCCATTTTTCCGGAAGTAACATTAACAAAATAACCACTCTCCAAAACCAGCCGCTTTACTTCCAAACGGCAACGTGGGATGAACCCAAAAAGCAAATTTTGAAGCCAATAAATTTTACTAAGCCGAGCCGAATTCAGAATGCACGAAGAACATCGGGGTCCACGTTTTTTTGTCTGACATAAAAAATAAAGAGAGAGAAGTCATCTCGGAGACAGAAAAAAATAATTGAAAAATTTCTAAATATTTTATTAAAATTTCAAAAATCTTTAAATAATGACTCATGTATTGGTACGCAATTTCATAAATAATACAACTATATTTAGTATTTTTTTTTCCCTTGGCTACCCAATGCTTTTACTTCTTGGAGCGACCCCCTCTCTTAAGGGACCGATTTTTCGCGGGAGGGAGGGTGGTCTCTCCCCAGAAGTTTCACAGTATTTACATTAGATGTACACGATCTTTTTTTTTTTTAAGTCAATCTTTTGCGTAGCCAAAACGGCTGCAGCTCATGATAACGAAACGGGGCTGTGTGTGTCGCAAAAAGAACACAAGACAACTCAACTCCCTTGGGGAAAAAAGCAGACGAGAATGAGTTTCTATAACTCTTAAGTTCGAACTGGTGACATGTTTTGGGAAGAAAAACAATGATTCGATGTGTTTTTAAGTCTCTCGGAATTATCTGTCAATAGTTTTGTAGATAGGTGTGCTTATTAAAGATTATTTGTTGTTTTAACTGTCACCGTATTTCTTGAGAATATCTGTTTTTACTTTCATCCTGAGAAAATATTTCGGCATCCATATTTTAGCCTTCTTCTACGTGACTTGGGGAATCCGTTCTAACGACGGACAAGAGACACGGCAGTGAGTGAGTATGCAAAGATATTCATTTGTCTAAATACTTATGTGTTTAATAAGGACTGCTCGTGACAATGTGCAAGTTTCTTAGCGTAGGTGCTGGAGGGGAGAGCCTTTACCGAAACTCGAAACCTAAGGGGGGAGGATACGGGGCCGAAACTTTGTTTTCAAATATCCTGCATGATCTCAAAGGAAAGAGATATCCATAAATTTTTTGCTGTAAAAGACAACACTCCCGAATACCTCAAAATCGATTTCAGACCCTTTCGAACAGAATCGCCCAAGGAGGATGGACGCGAAAAAAGGGGGAGGGTGGCCATTTTTCAAGAAAGAAAAAGAGGAAGATCTACAAAATTCTTGCTTTAAAATGTAACAAATATCTTAGTCTCATGCTGGTGCGCAGCTTGTTTGTCATTCAATACTTGCTCGAAATTGGTTTGATTTTATGCAAAACATAGGACATTATTTTCCATAAGCGACCCCCTCCTCCAAACCACCCACTTTTACACCTAATATTTATAGCCGGAGCACTCAAAAGAATTCTAATACAGGAGGGTCCATGGCGGTCGAGAGACATTCATCCATTTCAAGCACAGTGCAGTTAGTATGACCCCCATTTGTAACAGCTTACTCTTAATTCGAAAGACGGAAGCAGCATTGAAAGCTCTCTGACAGGGTTGCGCAGAACTCTATTATTCGCGATACACACCTGTCTCGAGGTTATGCCTTAAATCTGGGCCCATTGGGCGGAGGGAAGTCGGTCGTCGTGTCGCGTTAGAAAGCGTTTTGCGATCGATGCGTTTGGCACGATCTATATTTCGTGTTAGATCTTATCAGGACTGCTTTTTAATTGTTATCTTTCTAAATCTGATCAGGGCTGTAATGATTTTGCCCGACCCGAAAAAGGCCCACTTGAAAAAAAACCCAACTGGGTTTTTTCAAAATTTCAACTTTAATTACGTAAATAATACATCTCTTAATATCAGTATACTACTTGTAAAGTTTATTAACAGCTCCCTATCTCTCCCCACACCACCACTAACTAAGGAAAAAATAATTGGATTAATAGGCATAAAAACTTTCTAGAGAAAATTTTTATGCCTATTTGTATTAAAAAGAATAAGGATTTTTTAACCATAAAAAATCATTCGTTTAAAAAGTTCTAATGAAGTACTAGTATATCACTGTTAAAATGATGACTAATAGTCAATTGATCCAAGAGCAAACCATGATTGGGGTTATTATTGTTATTGATTTATACGTTTTTTGTATGTATAATTAATACAATTCTAATTAGTTATCGCTATTAATTTAACCCTTTTTTATTATTGGTTTTTATAATCAATTAGTTGCTTTAAGTCGTATTGACTAATAAGCAACATTTTTTTCAAATATTCTGGAACCCTATCCCTTCCTCTGAAAAAACCCTGAAAAGCCCAGTGGGTTGGGTTTTTTCTGAAAAAAAAAAACAGGTCTTTAACAACCCTGATCTGATACATGATTGCGGAGGTTATTTCAGGAAGGAAATGCGTTTGGATTTTCTCAAGCCTGCCGGCTGGAAGGTTAAGTGTCGCCGGGATTGACTGGCTGGGTTGAAATGAACAGGGAGTGTGCTGTACAAACACATCAGTGCTCAATGAACCATTTGATTGATAGAACTGCTGTACCCTGAGGATAGCAGATGTTAAAATGGGAGGAACTAAGAAGTCACTAGAAATGGGGAAATAAGAAAAATGTGGAAGCGACGCCCAACAATTAAGAGAAACGAAGCGGCGTGCCGAAGTTCCGTATAAGGTTGTGAAGTAGAAGGGTTCCATTTCTTATTTCGCAACGTGTCACCTCAAATGACATTTAAACACATAAGTAGTTTTGGTTTATCCGCTTTTAAAACCCCTCCTTTGGATGCCCTTTTACTGGATTGGGTCGAAAGAGAAGAGTCATTTCAGACGCACATTCGCCATTTTCACTTTGTATTTATTTATTTTGGCGTCACCTTTCCCAGGACACTTGGGTCCCCATCAATAATACATCAGTAACAGAAATCGGATGATACGACAGAATAAACACTATTACAAACAGATACAAGCGAAAAAAGAAAGATATCTTGGCAGCCGGGTGAAAATAGGTTAAAAATATTCCATTTAAAATTTATGAATTTACGATTGTTTTCTACATATACATTTTTTATTCCCAAGTGCAGGGCACTTTCTGTATAGGCATTCCAAGGACTCGAGCGACGGCCATTTTAGGAGAGGGGCACCCAGTAGGCGGCACGGGCGCCGCTAGGATTTTTTTTTATAAGGGTATATTTCTCGTCTCACCTAAAAGAGCGATAGAACGAAGGGACTATGGCATTTGTTTCGTTCTATTTTCTCGAAGGGAAATGTTCTTCCTCAATTGTCGATATCGGTTTTCTGAAGGTTTTTTAAAACGAGTGCGAGTCACATTTCGCCGTGAAATTTTAAGAACTGCATCGCCTTATTGTACCGAGCCGGTCTTAGGGTGGAGCGAACGGTGCCACCGCACCGGGCGCCCTCTCTATGGGTGCGAAAATTACCTTCCGTTATAATATGTACATGCATATTGGAGAATCCAAATAGTGTTGAAATTTTCGTTTTAACCCCTTTGAAAACTTTTCTCGCTGCATGTGCATGGATGTGTTGGACACTGTAGATTGAAATCACTGCAATGAGTTTCATAGAGTGACTCGTTCGATATTCTCCTTTACTTTTTGGACTGGGAGGCAGCGTTCCTACCTCCCTCTCTAAACAGAAGTCTTTTGAATAATCACGAACTCTCGTTTTTGCGAAATCTCGAGCACAGGCCACCTTCCAGTAACGCAAACCGAGCAGCGAGCTGCGCAGCGCAGTATTAAGCGACAAGGCAGATTCACTTACCTCCTTTCGGGGGCGGGACCGCTGGCGGTCACGTGACATCCGGGTACCCGATCTGGCGTTGGGATGAGTCCGTGGTCTCGCAATCACCCGACCTCCGGTCCGACGGCCATTCCAGTCCTGCGTACGGGCGGAGCTTTACTCCCTTGGACTCTGCTTCGCTCCTGTAAACACGCATCACAAGCATACACTCTTTCGCATCACAAACATACACAGCAAGCATAAACACATCCGCATCACAAGCATACATAGCGAGCATACATGCATTCGCATCACAAGCATACATACCGAGCATACATGCATTCGCATCACAAGCATCCATAGCAAACATACATGCATTCACATCACAAGCATGCATAGCAAATATACACACACTCGCATCACAAGCATACGCTCCTAGATTCACTGCAGATTGCATACGTACAAGCACATTCACATTCGTTTACAAGCGTGGACACATTCATTCACGCAGTCGTGTAGACACACAAACGTAGTCATCTCACAAGCCTACAAACACACGTTGACATCACAGGCACATACAGGCAGTTACAACACATGTACGCCTAGGCACACATTCGTACACAGGTACTGCACACATACATACAGGCATGCATACATTCACATAGTACTATACACAAACTCTCATCACAAGCATACACACGCAAATACTCACGCCACAAGCAGATATATACATTCACTTCATATAGACACGTGTACACAAGCATACATTTCACACGCACAACATGTAAACATACATTCACATAGCCGTAAAACACAAACTTTCACAGGTACTCTATTCTTATCTATTCACACCCACAAACACACATGCACGTAATTAGAAAACACACACATATATATATACATAAGACACACATGTACAATAGTAACATATGAAAGTTTCACACATACATTAATTATTTATTCATACACATTTTTGCACAAACTTGTAAATATATATATACATGCACATGTCGCACGTTTGAAAGAAAACCGTTACAACTTTAAAAAAAGAAATCGTTTTGAGAAAATATCAATGTCACGAACTTTAAAATAGAAATTTTGCGTACTTTCGTAGAAACTTCAGACTTAAATCTACATGTTACAAGAAGTCTTCCACATAAAAACAGATCACTTTTGTAAGGTTGTTATACCCCTTTGAGGCGCAACCCTTTCCCAGTGCTGAAAAAAGGGCAGCCGTTGCCATCGCTCGACTTAACCACCAGCAAGAGGGCGGACGATCGAAACGTTCATCGCGTGCCACAGATCTAGAGACCCTTTTTCTAACGACAGCTGGCTGTGCCAGCTACGTCAGAAAAAGGGTCTCTCGATCTGTGGCACGCGATGAACGTTTCGATCGTCCGCCCTCTTGCGGGTCGTTCAGTCGAGCGATGGCAACGGCTGCCCTTTTTTCAGCACTGGGCAATCTAGCCAGCTGTTCCTGCATTCTTCCATTTTTCAGCAGATGCCAGTGCTGTTAAAAATAATCGTGACCCTTTTTTACGGGAAATGACGTGCTAAAAAGTAAAGGAGTCTCGTGGAGCTCTGTCACCCGCTACTATTTCTATAGAAATCAAATCTATTCTTCGTGACTGGCAACAGTCAAAACGTCCGAGTTGGGTGTTTCCAGAGCGGGAACACTGCGCGTTAAAGGGATAAAGGAACAAACAAGAGAAACATGGTATTGATGAGCAAAGTTTTTGATTCCGAGTTTTCGTCCAAACGAGCGATGTATAAAACTAATAAAGCACTAAAAATAACCTATTTCTAAAAATTAACTAACAAAATGGTAAACAAACACAGGAATACTGTTTAAGTTCAGTATTGAGTAGAAGACACGATGTTTAGTATGCTACTTAAATATAAATAATTAAATAAGTTCTAATTATTGAGCCCCACACATTATTACACATGTAAGCTATTACTAACTAATAAGTGCAGTTAAGTGTAACAATAGATATTAACGAAATAAGTAAAAGACTGTTAATAATGGTTAACCCATTGGTGCCTAACGCCCCTTCTTTCGGGACGCTCCAATTTTTGCATTTTCGTAGTCAGTAGCAAAAAATTTTAAACATCGTTTCATTTTCCTAGCTTTCGTTCGCGAGCGTTCCATCTCAGCTCCACAATATACTTTGACCAAGTGGGATGGAAAATGTTCACTTTTCATACATATATTTTTTAAAAGAAATAATTACTCGTGCACGGGGCTGGTGTCCGATATTTATCTAGAATTGACTGGAGAAAGTCATGCAAACAGATGGGAATACGAAGATAAATTGAATTAAAGTAATATTACATTTTATACAGGCAAAGCTCGAATGCAGCGGCAATCCATTTTTAAATATTCATATATATATATATATATTATATTATATATGTGTGTGTAATAATAAAATAAACTTTTCTAATTTAATCTAATTTTATTTACTGTTATTTGAAAAAGCTTCTTTTATCTCGGTTACTCTTACTGTAAAGTTTGTTTCTCGGCCATACAAATATTACGCTCAGACACGTTTTTTGAAGTTCCATAAGGAGTAAAATTGTTGATTCAGCAGTATTTTCAGTTTTCTGTGGTTTCGTTGCTACGCGCTTTTAGAACTCCTGGGTAAGCAGGTGTTTCTCATGTCTTGATTGACAATCTAGTTAACTAATTACGTTTGAGAGTAACGCCTTCGCGATCGTGCTGCGCCCTGCCAGCAGGTGTAGCAACTAGTCGAGTATTTAAGCAAGAGCACGGAAATTTCGGGAGCTTTTTCAGGAGCTTGGAGCTTTAATCTTGTTCGGAGCTTTTCGAGATCACAATGTAAAGAGAAAGATAGCCCCGGAGCTAAAAGGTCGCCGGCGTGACTCCCAACCCTCTGTCCCACTTTGAAATTGAAATAAACTATTCAACCTAGAAGCCTGGTGTGGTGTAGATCATTTCAACAAGGGATGGCGCAAGGCCATTCCTATATATATATTATAAACATATAAATACATTAAATAAAGCAATAGATTCACACGTTTACATCATCCATTTTCCATCGGCTATTTAAAATGGTGCCGACCCGTAAATACATACAAACAATGGGCAGTCAGAAAAGGCCACCTAACCTTTCGAAACTCGAAGAGATTTCGCCATTTGTCATATGAAACGTAACGTATACCGAAATGCCAAGCGATTCTATGAAGACTTGCGCAACAAACAGCGATACGATTTCTGAAATGACAACTATTTGCGACGAGGATTATGCTAAGAAAGGGGAACAAGAGTTCCCCCCAGAGATGAACCAAGTTTATACTATAAAAGATTGACATGGTGTCAATTCAAAAGAATTGAGAAAAAAAGAGAGACGAAAGCTTTTTGCTTGGAACCAGCACTGTTCTTACTTGACTCAAATACCACTGATCACTATGAACAGAAATATGGTATCAACAGAAAATTATGCGAAAAAAAAAAGAAAAACTCGGCTGTTCGAGGCTCGTCAGAGGGAGATCCCTCTGAACCCCCCCCCTCATTTTTTAGTTTCATTATTGCTATATTAAAACGATATTAATCGACTATGCCATTTTATCGCTCATCTTCTGCGTATTTCGCCTGGTCACCCTAGGTTGAAATTTTTATGAGTCTCACCTATTTATAGAAAAATACATGCCTATTCTACAGCTTACGAAAGAGTAACAATAGATTAAAGCTGTTGTCCACTAATAGTATTTAAATATATGTAAAAAATACACGTGATGCCTCTTCTACAGCTTACGAAATAGTGTAACAATAGATGAAAGCTGTTGTGAACGAATAGTATTTAAACACATGTAAAATTATGTCGCTTTTTTTATGTCCCCTTTTGGGTTTACATTTTTCAATAAAAAGTGTTGAGAGATAAAAATGACATAGTCATTAATAAATAAACCGACTCATATACTTCACATACTTTAAACAATTTCTGCTTTCCTAACCCGTTTGCAGATTCCAGTCAACGACAATCGCATTCTATTGTAACTGTCTTGGAACTAATGATCGTTTGTTTGAACACCCACCCACCCCTCCTCTCCCTTCCGTCTATGCATGGACGGGCGTCACAGTGTGCATTTGACCCACTGACGACAGAAGCGAACTGACCACCCTCGCCCGAAAGACCAGGCTCGAGATTTCAAGAGCCCTAAAACCAAGATCCCATAATCATTTACTTCTAATGCCCGGCTTTCACAAATTAAGTCATTGGCCTACTGGCTTCCCAATATTTCCGCAGAAATACATCGATAAAAGTATGAAGTGCAGAGCCCGTGTCCATGGGCCATCCGTTCACCAAGCGTGAAGAATCGCAAGGACAAGCCAGGGGCTCCTCTAGTCCCAATTTTAAGAAGACGGGCATTGGGCCAATCGTGCTCTTGAAAAGCGGCAACAGCACAACTAACAGGGAAATCCACCGCTGCAGGCATGAATTTCGAGGCCTTTCCCTCGACTAAAGGTAGACCTATCTTGTTAACCCTTTGAGGCGCAACCCTTTCCCAATGCTAAAAAAAGGGCAGCCGTGGCCATCGCTCGACTTCACGACCCGCAAGAGGGCAGACGATCGAAACGTTCATCGCATGCCACAGATCTAGAGAAGACCCTTCTTTGACGACAGCCTCAAAAAAGGGTCTCTCGATCTGTGGGGCACGCGATGAACGTTTCGATCGTCCGCCCTCTTGCGGGTCGTTCAGTCGAGTGATGGCCACGGCTGCCCTTTTTTCAGCATGGGGCCATCTCTCCAGCTGTTCTCGCATTCTTCAGCAGATTTCAGTGCTGTTGAAAAGAATCGTGACCCTTTTTTAACGGGAAAGGACGTGCTCAAAAGTAAAGGATTATCCTGCAGTTAGTTCACCCTCAACTATCTTTATAGAAATCCGATCTATTCTTCGTGACTGGCAACAGTCCAAACGTCCGAGTTGGGTGTTCCCAGAGCGGGTACACTGCGCGTTAAAAGGTTAAAGAGAATTTGAAAAGAGAATGAAAAGTCAGAGGATGATAGGGTCTCTCGCAGAACAGCGGCAACTTCTCTCGCGGAATAAAGATTTCATAATCCCGTGGTGCTCCATAAACACAAAAAATTTACTGTCAGATGACATCCTACAATTGGAAAGTGACCCTTTGAAAGGGAAACAAGGATAAATGGGCATTAAATAAGCAACATAGAAAAAAATAATCATTTTCTGAAAACTCCACATTAACGGTTGGGCTTTCGATAGGAAGGAGTTCATTCCGCGATTCCCCTCCAAGGGGTGGGCATTTGGCCCTCAGACATAAGGCGCTAAGTACTGGCCATTTCATGATGGGGGCACCTAGTAGGCTGCCTATGTTAACCCCAATGAAAGGACGGATACTTCTAGGTGTGACAGAATAGTTCGCTATCCACTACGCCACCTAAACGAGATAAAAAATTTTTACGTTTAAACGTATTTGAGATCCCGTTAAGTGTCAGCCAAAGACAAGAGATATTTCCCAAGATACCGACTTCCATTACGAACAAAAAAACAAAAAGAACAACGATGGGAGCTGTCCATTAACAAAGTTCGTAACACTACCGTAGAATACGACATACATTAATAATACATGAAAACTCGGCTGTTCGATCCTCGTCAGGGGCGGTCCCCCTGAAAACCTCTCATTTTTTGGTTTCATGATTGCCCTATTAAAACAATATTCATTGACTTTGTCATTTTATCGCTCCTCTTTCGCGTATTTCGCCCGGTCACCTTAGGTTGAAATTTTTAGGAGTGTCACCTATTGATAGAAAAATACATGGGATGCGTATTCTACAGCTTACGAAAGAGTGTAACAATAGATGAAAGATTTTGTGAACTCATAGTATTTAAATACATGTAAAATTATGTAACATACTTTGTCGCAATTTTGGGACACATTTTTCAATAAAGGGTGTTGAGAGATGAAATGACATAGTCATTAAAACTTTCCAGCCATTCTCTCTTTACTCATATAAATCGGCCACATCTCCCTACCCATAACACTTTGAAAACAACTTGCCGATACTTCCTTCTTATTTATTTCAATTGGCGTGGAAGATCAATACATCATTCACTTTATTCCCCCTTTATTTTATCTCATTAATCTATCTTTTACTCCCTCTCTATACTTTTATGAATCCTTATGAAGTATATATACTTATGAAGTACTTCTGCCCCAATATCCCTTCATGAAGTGCCAATAGGACACTCCATTTTATTGTAGTGTACTAAAGTTCTTGTACTGACGACTCGTGGATATCATTGGAACATTCACTGAGCTCATCCCCTTTGCATTTTCCAAACAATTTACGTTCAGAATATAGAACATTAAGGTCCATTCTCCGATGGCGTAATCTATGAGTGCCACCCTGAAGAACACAATAACACGCATCTTTATCCTCGCTCAATTAGAGAGCGAAAAATATCCAAACACTAGAAAATGGAGAATGAACGCCATTATCAGAAGACTATTACATTCATTTTTTAATTTTTAAATGCTAGGCAATGAGATGGTTAGGTTGCAGTACGGAATCAGTATATTGATAGGACGAAAGTCCAAGTTCAATTCAAAAGTGTCAAAGTTAATATATAATATACTTATCCCACATACCTAGGTACGTACAAGCATCATTATTTTTGGCAACAGAAAAAAAACCTATGTCCCTTTATAGAACAGGGACATAGAAGTCAAGAAATCCCCCCTGCCTTCAAGGCCACGTGACCTCCGATATCCAGGGTGTCCACCCACGTCAAAACAGTCATCGTGAGTAGCCTGACCGACATAAAAAAGAAAGTTGCCCGGTCAGTAACCCTTTTCTTCATTTTAGTTGCCAAAATAGCAGCATTTTTGCAGGAATTTGTAAGTTAAGAAATTAAGCACACGTCTTTTAGCTTCATTTTAAGAAGGAGTCATCGTGAATTTAAAAATTTAAAAACTTCATGCACTATATAACAGAGCATGTGGTACATTCATTTTTATAGTACGGTTAAAAAAAACCGATTAGACTGTTCAACCCGTAGCAACTTTGAAAATAAAACGAAGTTGGCAAAAACCAAAATCTGATTTCCGAACGAGTCGCCTAAAACTCGAAAGTAGTATGGAAATGGCGTTTCTTTTTTGAATCAAAAAGTCGCCCCATCTTTAAATGAGTAGCAAAAAAGCCGCCTTTTGAGTCGCATGTGGACACTGTGGACATCGGAGTAACGAAAGGGAGGGGACTCACCCCTCACTGGGATCTTGCTTCAGAAATAGACAGCTGCTCCAGGCTCGTGTCCGGTGCATCACGGGATCTCCCTCCTTGGCCGGCCACCTGCAAATTATTTATTTTTAAGTACACATTCACATTAAGGATATTCTTTAAACAAGTATGGTTTTTTAAAAGAAGTGTGTGCGTGTAATCTTTACGCGCGATTGAAGTAAAACTTCTTTGACGTTTACGATAAATATCACTGAAATTATTAAACTTTAACTTAAAATAAATGTCATATTATAATTTAATTATATTTATTATTCATGTACTTTACAAAGATTATATAAATGTTATATTCATATTATTCATTGGAAATAGGAACTTGAATGTCATCATAATATTTTATGTATGAAATTATAGGTTTGTGTTAACTATACTGTGAAACATAAATTTTACTCTAAATTTGCTAACGTTCTTGAAAATACAGCATCTATCGTTGTACCGAAACGCGTTGTTGATTGAATTCGAGAAGTATTCATAGTTAGATCCAATTTTTCTTTTTAAAAATCAACTGACGGCTGAGATTCTTGAGAGCGAAAATTAACATTAAAATCTCCAGTAAGAATCACCGGTAATTCATGATAATTATTTAGAATCCAGTGTGGAAGTGTCCATGGAAGAGTATGTCCATGATGTAGTATTATTCTTTAACTGTTTTCTTATAACATTGTTTCGTCGCGATTTTGGGTTTGAATGGGAGGAATGTACATAATCTATAGTATTATACTTTAACTCTGTTCTTTAACTGATGTTTTCCTCCGATTGTTGGGTTCGAATGCAGGTAGTGCAATTTTTTTTTTAGTGTTTTTCTATCACAGTATTTTTAAGCGTCGATTTCGTCTGCTGGTAGGTTTCGAATTATTTAACTGTATCCGTGTTTTTAAACTGCTGGGTCTATCTATTGTTTGGGAATGATTGCAGCCAGGGTCCGTTTCCTTGTGGTGTTCCATCCCCGTGTTAAACCGTTGCTCCGTCTTGAGGTTGGGTTAGAATCCACGGAGTGTCCATTTGTTATTCTTTTATTTTGATCTTAAACCCTTTGCAGCCAGTGTTTGCTTCTTTGTGGTGTTACATACCCGTGTTCTTAAACCGTTGTTCCGCCTGGATATCGGGTTAGAATCCAGGAAGTGTCCGTGCTGAACTATCATTCTTTTTCTTAAAATGTTTTCCCGTAGGGTTTGAATCGAGAGAATGTCTATGTTGTGGTATTTTTCTTCAACTGTGTTCCTAAACTGGTGCTTTCTTCTGTCGGTTGGTATCGAATGCACGTAGGGTCTATTATTGCGTTTTTCTATGGCAGTGTTCTTAAATTGTTTTCCTCTGCTGTTTTTGCTCGAAGTATTATTCTGTTTAAAAATTTACATTTGGCTCATTATTATAAATAACTCAAAAACACATGAGCAATATTAAAAGATTACATATTATTTAAAAACAGACAAACAATATTTATGTATCATGGCAACCAATCATGTCAAGTTTTAACTCATAATTCCATTAAATATTGTATTAATGCCATTGAAAACATGTGAGTAAAGCAACGGAGCTTGCTCCACGAAATGCACCATAGTGCCACTTTCTGTATTCGGTGCGTAGGCCTTGTTTATCGGAGGTGACGGGTTGGGTCGCCGCCTGTAACAACAGTGAAAGACAGTCAGCAGGATCGCCGCCTGTTCAGCGAAAGACTTCACACAGTGGCTCTGACAAGAGCCGGTCCACTTATCCACTGAACAGAGTCATCAGACAAGATCTTGCTTCAAAACAGGTAGGGAGTAATGTCGACGCGCAGGGAGCACTGTCGACGTTCTCAGGAACGAACGCCCGAGAGCTGTTCCGCAAATGAAGAAGCAAGGGGAAAAAGATAAGTCATTTCCTTTACTGAGCGTTACTTCCGTCAGAAAAAAAATATGAGTTACTCCCTAGTTGCGCCTAAAGAAGTTTTACTTCAAAATAGAACGACTTTACCCTAGCGGAAAAGGATGCCCATTGTAAAACAGTAGGGTTTGGCCATTTCTCGCCCAATACAGAAGCTATTGGAAAGCCAGGATTCGGCTTTGGAAACGTATTGAATAGCATACGAATTGGGCGATCCAGTGCCATAAGTGGCTGCCTGAACGACTGACGCGTCTCGATTGACAAATGGTTTAAAAATAGGATTTTTAACACCTTCCCCTGAAGGTTGAAAAGTGTTTATGATTGGGTTTGTCTGTCTGTCTGCCCGTGCTCTAACTGCCGTCCTTGGGCATCGATGACTACGAAACTCGTACGTTATTTCTACGTACAGTACCAAGCATAGGCGCAATCAGGGAGGGGACGGCGGCGGCTAAAGCCCCCCTTAAGCTGTAGAAATTAGATGTGAAGAACCCTTTGATGCTTTAACCCTTTGAGGCGCAACCCTTTCCCAATGCTGAAAAAAGGGCAGCTGTTGCCATCGCTCGACTTCACAACCTGCAAGAGGGCAGACGATCGAAACGTTCATCGCGTGCCACAGATCGAGAGACCCTTTTATTGACGACATCTGGCTGTGCTGCACAGCCAGCGATGAACGTTTCGATCGTCCGCCCTCTTGCGGGTCGTTCAGTCGAGCGATGGAAACGGCTGCCCTTTTTTCAGCATGGGGCCATCGATCCAGCTGTTCTCGCATTCTTCATTTTTTCGGCAGATGTGGGTGCTGTTAAAAATAATCTTTTTACGGGAAATGAAGTGCTCAAAAGTAAAGGATTCTCGTGGAGCTCTGTCACCCGCCACTATTTTTATAGAAATCCAATCTATTCTTCGTGACTGGCAACAGTCCAAACGTCCGAGTTGGGTGTTACCAGAGCGGGAACACTGTGCGTTAAAGGGTTAACACGGAAGCTTTCTCAGAGCTTGTTATTTCACACACAACAAAATGCTTCCGTAGGCTAAGATGCTGAGGAAATTCTCCGAAGGAAATCTTCGGCAGTACCTCGGGATTAAACAATGAAGAACATGCGATCAGCATTCAAAAACACGCTTCTCAAAACAAGCGACAGGCCGCTTACAAAGGCGCACAATGCAGAGTCTTGTGCTCCCCAGCGAACTGACAACGAGCATTCACTCGACCGAACTTCCCTGGAGCGACCCTGTTCTTTTAGGGCTTACGCAGGCGTCACGTGAACACTCCAGAGATTCTATCTGTAGAAAAAATCCCAATCCATCGCGAACAACGATTGCCTAACAAAAGTGCTTGGAAAAAACAAGACAAGGTCCCATTCATAAAATCGGTCCGTTCGGGCGCCAGAAATAAGTCCCCAAAACTTAAGTCGGCTGAGCGATATGGCCCCTATTGCTCGAGAATTCGAGTAAAACCCTATGCTTAACAATGGGGAACGCCTAACATGTAACATGCTAACATGTACGGAATACAACCACATTTTGTAAATATTTCTTAAAATAACAAATAATTCAAAAATTTTGGTATTTTTTAACGTTAAAAATACTTTTTACAAAATGTAGTTAGTTATTTTCCTACGTATTGGTATGCTATATCGACTCTAGAGCATTTCGAGGAATTAAAAATAAGTTTAAATTAATTTATTCACAAATGTAAATTTAAATTATTTTCCTTGTTCCTACTTTATAGTTAAGAAATCCTTTGACTTAAGAAATTTTTTTATCCTTTGAACTTTTTTTTTTTTTTGTAAAATTATGCAAGATGTAAGATTTTGGAGCCCTAATATCTGTGGGCCCTGGGCAGTTGCCCCGTTTCCCGGCCGGTAATATGACACTGTGTGTGGTCTCTTCCAGAGGACCTTTTAACAAAGTAGGTAGGGTAAAAAATATTGCCTTAAAAAACGAGTGTTTGGAGGAGGGGTGGTCGCCTAATGCAGGTGGTCGCTCAGAGAAGTTTCCCCGTATGACTTCTGAAGGTGACGACATCATAGTATTTCGTACAGACGCAGTTAACTGATTACAATTATTCAAAATAAATCCATATTAAGAAGTATTCATATTCTGGAATTTCTAAGCATCCTTCAGGGGTACGTACGTACTTGGATTTCAGAGTATTGGTAAAAATACGCCGTGGCAGAAATATTTTAATTCCAATCGAATGCTTATTAAATGAAATAAGAGTTCCAACTGACAGTATGAGAATGAACTCATTTCACCAGCGTAACGAGGGCAGTGTGTTTACAAACGCAACCATTACCCTCTTTTAATAAAAAAATGAGTAGATCGTCTGCGATCCATCCATTGAAAACGAGATTGGCAACACATGATTCTGCACATAGAATTGAAAATAAATTATGGCGATGATTATTGTGTGATTTTATCCGAAGACAAAGCGTTACTTTAATTAAAAAAGCCATTTTAGTACTTATATGCTTCGATGAAATGTTTCATTACTTTTTCATATTAATATATTATTGTTTTCATACACTATGTAATATGTTGAATCAGATTTAGAGAGTGCGTACGAAACGCTAAAAGTATTGCTTTTCGCTTTATATATTTCTTTTTTCAATGTATATCGCAATAATGATCAGGGTCTCATTCAGGTCTCAACATCCTATAATTATTTTACTCCCTATTTCAGGGGTTCCCAAACTTTTTTTCGTCGCGGCACCCTTCTCAGGCTGAAAGTTCGCGCCCGATTACCTTTAAAGCAATTAGGTTAGAATGAAACAGTTAGGATGCATTTTTCATTACTTCTTTTATGTTGTTTATAGGGCTAAGTCTCAAGAAAGCACTCTCTCGGGAAAGGGATATAGAATTTTGACACACACCCCCTCTCCCATTTCAGGGAGTTCCTGTAAAAGAGTGGCTACTGGACACTGAACTTCCTCAAATTTGACTGAAACATTTTTTTTTTTTTTTTTTTTTTTTCCCCCCGTCTTAATCATTGGCTTGGCTAACTTTTTTTGTGGGTTAGAGATTCAGTGGAAATTATTGAATTATACTTCACCAAAACACTTCTTGATTATCTCCACGGCCACCCTGCCATACGCTCACTGCACCCAAGGGTGCCACTGCACACAGTTTGGGAATCTCTGTTCTATTCATACGAACACAGCACAGTAAAACCAAGAGGCAAATATATCTTATTTTATTGTGCTTAAATCTGCGTATGCTACGGGCAGGGCTGTAGCTAGGGGTTGGAGGGGCTGGCCGCCCCCCCACCAAGGAGGACGAAAGCTGAAGAGGGGGGTGCAAAATCAGCTGGATCACAATAGGTTTCAATAGAGCTAGTTCTATTTTATTTTCACGTGTTTTCATTCTAATTAGCACGTGTTTGGGACAGGGTGGGATTTTAAGAATTATTAAGCGGTCGTTCGAGATATAGGGGGAGGCCCCATTTGGACGGTTCTGCGAAGTGCACAAAACTATTTTATTGATATTACTATTTTTATTTTTAAATCCCATGAAGGTGAACAGTATTTAGGATTTCTTAAGTCCATCTGTTCTCGCTATGTTCTGGCTCGTTCAACGGGACTCGGCTGTCACGAAATTTGCGCGATGTAACATTTTAAAACTATTAATAATTGAGAATAAGCTCATTTTTTAGCTGAAGAAGAAAATTTCAATTTATTGTATTTAAATATATATTGTGAAAAACAGAAGTATTGGTTAATATTTATCACAGATAGTATACGTAAATCAGCCTTTCATCCCTCGAGTGAGTCGATAAAATGAGAACCCAGCTTGCTTGCGAGTTGAACACTAGGGGCTTCGCGTCCGTCTGACCACCGCATCCCAGAGCCCATGGTCGCGAAGGCGTGGTTAGGCAGCGTAGGCCTTGGTCCTGCAGTGTGCTGTTGCGCCTATGTTTTAACTTTTTACAAAAGTGTTAAAATAAGAACAATTTTTTTTAAGTGAAACTTCTTTAGGCGCGTTGAGAGTGACATTTCAAGGTCGTGTCACGGCAACAGCGTCATGAGGCTGGGACGATTTTGGATTTTAACAGACGGAGAGAGCTACCGAATCGATCACCAGAGAGAAAGAGAAAAAAAAGAGTAAGCATGCTAGACTTTATTGCAACAGAGAGTTTTCTTTATCCTCTTTGTGCTACATTCGTTCTTAAGAAAGAGTACGCATGCGCTGAGTGTCAACACACATTGTGCACTCGGAGACGAAAAGGCTGGAGCGCTGACTTACAGTGGGTAAGGGCAATGATCCATGTTATATTTTGTTCAGAATCTCCAGTATGTTGAAACTGATTTATATTGATTGTTATTAAACTATTACTCACAAAAACCGATATCCAAGTAAGTCATACTTTATATATTCTTTTTGTATACATCCTCATTGTAACTTAAAATTTAAAATCCATGTATATTAAATGATTTTCATATTTGGCTAATGACTGAGTGTGTGCTTAATATACTTATTATTTTACTTACTATTTTCAAATTTTCTTTTAGTACTGAAAAATGAACTAAACGGACTTGTAAAATATTTTTACATTATTTTTTTTTAATCTTACTATGCCTCAATCCTTTGACTCCCTACAACATCTCACTTTAGAACTGTTTTCAAATGTTATCTTTCATTTTAGTCTTATCTCTAACTACTTATTGGACAATCGAACAGATTTCAAGAACAGAAGTTTCACTTCTAACACGTGCACTCTGTACACTCTCATTTTTTCTAAAATGGTTTCGTGTAAAATTTTACCTGTATAGTAATAAAACCTAAGCAAATTTGAATAACTGGATTTAAATAAACAAAGAGGAAAAGAAAAAAAAAAAAAAGCCTTTTTGCGCATGCGTTAATAAGCAGGACAATCTAACAGATTTCAATCCATCTCGCCAAAGAAGTTTCACTTCTGATACGTGCACTCTGTACACACTTTCATTTTTTCTAAAATGGTTTCGTGTAAAATTTTACCTGTAGAGTAATAAAACCTAAGCAAATTTGAATAACTGGATTTAAATAAACAAAGAGAAAAAGAAAAAAAAAAAAAAAGCCTTTTTGCGCATGCGTTAATAAGCAGCTCAGAGCAAGCACATTCGTTAAGCTTACCTACGTATGTGACGTGGTGGAAATGGAAATGGGGGTTACGGCCCATTATCTACGCTAGAGATCTATGCTGGGGTTGGGATTGCCCTCGCGGGGGACTTTCTAAGGGATCCTAACCCGTATTGAAGCGAAGTTTCCGGAGAAAACAACGGAAAACTCCGAACGGTTAGGTCGGCGGACGCGACCTGGTTTCGAACCAGGCACCTTCCGTCTCCCAGTTCAAAGCGCGAGCGCTATGCCAATGGTGGAGCCGTGACGTGGTGGCTAAATCAAACACTTTTCAACCTCGTTGGAAAGTGTTAAAAACTGAATGTATGCTGAAAAATGTGAGGGCGGGCGCCACCGTAAGTCAGCCTTTGTTGAAGGGGAGGGGGGCGACGTTAAAAAGGTTGAGAACCGCTGTCATAAATCATAATCATACGGGAGATACGTATAGCAGCCATTTTACCGCAGCCCCATCCGGCCAACATGTGGTATTATCATTCATTTCACCTAAGAACGCAAAATGTACTCTCAGTATTTTAAAATACGTTGAAGATGTCATTTTAAAGTACGTTTCCGGAATACTTTTCTTTTTACGAATGAAAATACAAATGTATTTAAAAAGCCTGTGTTTTCGATACCGATCCACTATTCTTATTACATACAAGGTCACCGTCCCTACAGAAAACGGCAATGTCGTATCCAAGGGGGGAGGTGTAGACCAGAGGGTGTGGATCTGCTATACCGTTTCCCCTACCCTTCCCGAAATTTAAAATTTTGCAAACAAAATGATGAGGATGAACTCTTTCTGTGAAAATCTAAAATGTCTGGACCTTCCCCGAAATTTTTCTTCTGGGTACGACCTTGGCAAAACGGTTATGTATAAGGTGACCCTACGTCCCGTTTTGAGGTGGCTTGTCCCGTTGTCCCCAAGCACAGCATCGGGACACCGTAATATCCCGGTTTTAGAAAATGCCCCCTGCAATGTCCCATTTTTAGAAAGAGAGCAACCCACAGTCACGATTTCAATAAAGGCCGCTCAAAATCTAAAATCACCCAACGGCAGTACGTATCTTTAAAAAAAAAAAAAAAACTCACCTCCCAAACTCCCTCCCTTCTCGAGACGCAAAAAAAAAAAACGCCAGCGGGATGTATTGTTTTTGTGCTTGTTCTTTTAATGTTCTTTTTTTTGTCAACTATTTCAATTTATTTATTTCTTTTTTTAAAAAGCTGTGTTCCTCTTTTGCTTATCCCCCCTCCGATCTCCACTTAATTTTCCCTTTTCACTCCGGTTTTCTAAGAATTTTTTTCCTTCCGAATGACCACTTCCTTTTTTTCTGTGTACATTTCTCCTTTTCCTATCTTCTTGCGTTACCACTCAAAGAGACCCAGACCTGTCCATTCAGTTTCCCTGCACCGTTACCTTAAGAACAGTGGCAGGGACGTACCCAGAAAAAAATTTCGGGGAGGGTCCAAAAATTTCGGAGGGGGTCCAAACGGTGGAAAAGGCAAAATTTTCCACAAAAAGACTTCATCATTACTATTTTGCTAACAAAAATTGAAATTTCGGGAGGGGTCCGGACCCCTGGACCATCCCCCTGGGTACGTCCTTGAACAGTGGATGTCCCGTTTTGAGGAAGAAAATAAATATACTATTGGCAAAAAAAGTAGTAGATGTCCCGTTTTGAAGGAAAAAAGAAATGGTCACGTTAGGCAGAGCCAAATTTGCATTGGCCGATAACAAGCAACAATCATTGAAATATCACTAAAGCAAAAGTACAATTCTGCGCATACGTGCGCCGCTACAATCTCAAAACCATTCGGGGGCATCCAGTTTTCCCCCGTTCTGCTCAATTTAGTTTTTTTCTATGCGTATACTAACCTGTGAGTGTAACTGGCAACACTTTACGAAAAATGTTGAATATAACAAATTGTCTTACGTGTCAATCATCAATGTCAAAACATCGAAATTATTTATCTTAAAATATCGGTGTATCGATATCCATGCATAAAACTTGGCTGTTCGAGTCTCATCAGGGGGGAAACCCCCCTGAACCCCTCAAATTTTTTAGTTTCATGATTGCCCTATTAAAACGATATTCATTTCGCCTGGTAACCCTATGCGGTGTAAATTTTTTACGGTTGTAGATTATTGATAAAAAAATGCATGCGATGCATATTCTGCAGTTTACGAAATAGTGTCACAATAGATGAAAGATGTTGTGAACTAATAGTATTTAAATATATGTAAAATTAGGTCGCATACTTTTATGTCGCTTTTTAGGGACACATTTTACGGACCATTTTCAACAAAGGGGGTAAGAGATAAAATGACATGGTCATTAATAAATTGTGTTCCCTTTCTCTAAATGGGCAATGACTGTCTCAGAATACAGGTGAAAGTCAAAAATAGGGACATTTTTACGTTCACTTGTACATAATGCAGTTTACTGGACAAGACGTAAAAAAGGACTGTCCCGCGGAAGGTAGGACGCCTGGTTATCCTATGTGTAGGTCAATCTTCTACCAAACTGACCCCCCCCCATCCCGGACAGACAAAATTGCGTTCATCCGCCGCTGGCAGAACCTGGCTTCATTTCGACGTATTCACAGTGAAAGGTCATTCTATTTTTTCAAACTGAAAAAGCAAAAGTGGTGCATTTCATCCGAAGAAAATACGGGATTATTTTGGACGCTCTGAAAAATAGAACTGTTCATTCTGCATATCATTGTGTGTCCAATGAATATCTGTTATGTACAGGGTCCTTGCTAAAGCGGGGTAGGGGGAGTCTACCCCCCCAACACTCACAAAATTCTATTAAACTCGTCGAAATTAAATACGCAGTTGGCAAATTTGGAAAAAAAATTTAACAAACCCTGTCATTTACTTTCTATTTCTAGTACACCTGACAAATATGACCCAAACGCAGTTGGTAATGAAATTGAAATAAAATAAATAAGTTCGCGAAAACCGATATTGGACTTGGCAGTTTATAGACATCTCCCCCCCCCCATAAAAAAGACTAAGCAACGCCTCTACAGTGGCGTAGCCAGACATTTTTCATGGGGGCGACTACTGCAACTCACATAAATGTATGTATAAGTGTATGGGATAAGGGAGTGAAGAATATACTTTTTGTATGGCAAAAAATTTTTCATGGGGGGGGGGATTGTGACCCCTAACCCCCCATCCCCCTTGTCTACGATCCTGCGCCTCTAGATACGTATTTCACGCTTTAGAAATTCAGAATGCCCCTGAAGAACTTCGGAATGCGTGTTTTTACGCATTGCTTTTCCATATAAAAATAGGTGTATTTTGATAAGTCATTATTATTTTTGAATTTTAATTTAAAAACTCCAGTTATTGTACTCATTTTTGTTGAACGGTCATTTATGTACCTCAATGTATGCCAGTACTTTTACTCTTCTGAAAAAATCTTAGATCGATCACTGGGCTCTGGTTATGTGCACTTTTTTGAGATTTCGACTTTTTGACTATTACGCTAGTGTACTAACCCAAATTTTCGTTAAAAAAAAAAAAAAAAAAAAAAAAAAAAGACTTCTATGGGACTCTAAGTATTCTACGGTGCACTGTGATCCCTAGAGCAAATAAGCCGTGTGAACCAGCCAGAAGAATCTCCAATAATAACTCTGCTTATGAAAACGGGTCACAACAAATAAACTTATTGCACATAAAGCAGATATTGGTTTGGCAACAACAATATACTGTTTCCAGCAGGGGCGTAGCCAGAAATTTTTCATATATATAAATACGTGTGTGTGATAATGTAGTGAGGAATATGCATTTTGTACGGCAAAAAAATTCTCATTTGAGGAAGGGGGGTTATGACCCGCTAACCCTCCCCCCCTTGGCTACGCCCCTGGTTTCCAGTACTTACGAGATATAAGCACACGACGGTCAAACATTTCGTAGGAATCTATGCCGATGGACAAGGGCGTCGGCAGAATATGTTTCAGGGGTGGGCCAAGGTTCATTCAACGTATGGATACCCTGATGGAAAAAAACAAAAAAGTAGGGAAAACGGAGTGCATATATCCTGGGATGGGCAAATGCCCCCCCCCCCCTTGTCCTATGCTGCCAACGCCCATGCTGAGTGACACGAATGAGTACAGACACATAATCCTTTTTTAAAACATTTTTCAACCTCGTCAAAATTAAAAAAAAAACATTCCAAACGTATGGATTATGAGTGATGCAGCGGATATCAATTTGGCCGGATATCCGGTTATACGAAGGCAGTATGTTTTCTTCTTTTTTGTTTTATTTTCATTAGTTTTCTTAGATCATTGAGCTATTACTTTTTACTTTCCCTTTCTCATTAGTTTCAAATCATTTAATTCAAAAATCAAATCCTTTTGTGATTGTTTCCATGAATGGAATACCCGTTTTACTGTGAATTAAAGTCATACAAATAACAATGTCACGGATGTTCTCCCTCAAGAGTTCGATAAATATCTTAAAAGGTCAGTTCTTGAAAGAAAGACATCTCCATTCAACTGTTGGAAAATCAATGTAACGAATTTCATTACTTTATCAAAATTGGGGGTGGGGACATTTTCTCTTCAGCCAAATACACTAGTCACACAAGCAGGGTTAACTTAGGGTAGAAAAAAAAGGTAACCGGATTCTTACAAAGATTGAAAAACAATGTTTTTGTACAATCATTTCTTCCAGTCATAATTGACTCCAATCTTAAAAAAGGATAGGAGTGCTTCATTTCCCCCCCCCCCCATTTTCTATACATGATAAAAATGCATTCAAAAAAGCACTGAAAACAAAATATTTTCAGCTTTTCGCATTTTTTACTATTGCAGTTTTTTTAATTTATTCATTTATTATGTTTATTTATATTTCTCAGTATATAATTTTAGGCCGGATGGACTGCCGGATATTTGTAATATCCGGCTACTGCCAATTATCCGGTATATTGTCTGGATTTGTCCGATATCCGTTGCATCCCTATCGATTATAAAATACCGTCCCAACAGTACTGTCCTGTCGGGAATAACAATACTGGAACCGTTATTGCTTACCCCTGTTATTTTTAGAATGTCATTTAACCTGCAAACAGCAGGAATCATTATGGTAACTACTTTTTATAAATCCACACTCTTTATACAAAATGATGTCACTTAAATATGACAAAGAGTTAAGCACCTATGAATGAATGCATGGGCGCCGGCAGAATATTTCCCAGTGGGGGGGGGGGGCAAAGACTACTTCAACGTATGGTTACCATAAGCGCAAAAAAGCAAGGGAAATCACTGCATACAAAAATCCAGGGGGGGGGGGGTGCAACGACTACTTCAACGTATGGTTAACATGTTGGAAAGAGCAAAAAAGCAAGAAAAAAACACTGCATACAAAAATCTGGGGGGGGGGCATTGTCCACTCTTGCCCTATGCTGCCGGCGCACATGTATGAATGTACTGTTTCATGCTAAAAGAGGTAAACTTTAGGATGGCAGATCGCGGTTACATGTCAATTATTTAAAACAAAACCTTATACATTCTAAAAATTTCATTTAGCTACACCCCCCCGCCCCTCTAAAGCCAAGCCAATAGCCCCTATTGTGTCTCTTTCTCGGCGGCCCTGGCATGAAGAAAGGATGGAGATAATAGGCACACAGCTCACGCAATGATATTAAAGTTTTATGAATTATTAAATTTTATTAAAGTTTCATGATAACGGTTTATCAAACCGTGTTGACTCGCGTAATAGTCACAACTCTTTTGCCAATTTTAAATTCCGAAAATCTTCGACACGCTATTGTACATGGCTAAAATAGTACACAGGCCCCTATAATTTGACAGGCCAACTAGGCCTCGGCGTAGGTGCCCCAAAGTTATTAAAATAGTTCAAGTTCTATTCCTAAAAAAAATGAGTTATGAGCTCAATTTTTAACGGTCATGAAAATAGATAAACGATCGTTATGACAACCCATTCCGCTGAGCGAAAGGAATTGCTTCCACTCTATTCAGACATAAAAGGAAAGTCCTATTAACATCCCACAGGGCCGTACCCAGAAAAAAAATTTGGGGGTTGGGGGGGGGGGGGGGAACTGGACTCCAGGTCCCCCCTCCCTTGGGTACGGCCTTTATCCCAATCATTCCGCCATGGAGTATTCACTGACGTGACCATGGGCGCCTGCAGAATATTTTCCAGGGGGAGGCAAAGACTATTTCAACGTATGGTTACCATGTTGGAAACAGCAAAAAAGCAAGAAAAAACACTGCATACAAAAATCAAGGGGGGCCATCGCCCCCCCTTGCCCTATGCTGCCGGCGCCCATGGACGTGACGTCATTGGATTCTGAAGCATCACTTCTGCATTGAAAGCTAAACATGTGTGAACTTTTAAGTTAAAACTTTTTGTACAGGAGAGAGTTTGAAGCTAAATCCCCTCCCCGCCCCCGCTTTCTGTGAAACTGCGAAGACATACTGGTATCGCTGGTATGGCCAACCAGAAATGACCGCAAAGGGGCCCCGCAAAATGCTAGGCCTAGGGCCTCCGAATGTCTAAGTCGGGCTCTGATAGTACATAACACAGCCTGTAGAGTACGCGGCAATTGTACACGGCTATACTCATGCTAAAACGTTACTGGTATTAAAAAAAAAAAAATCGTAACGGAATAAGGAAATTTCCAAATGTTTCCGAGTCATGTTCAGTTTATCCAATAGCCTTTTCGTCTGTTGCAAACAAAATAGAGATTTTCGGAGCTATGGACATTCGGAGCTATCGAGAATGTCACTGGGAATACACGAATCCATAATGAGTACTCGTTCTGGAATGAGTACAGCTGATGTATTTTTCCCATTTGCCACTATTCTGCGAGGCAGACTGCAACGAGAGTCAGCACAGTCAATATGTTATTTCAAATTTTACACTACCACTAGCTAAAGTTTTAAAATGTCATGGGATAAAAAATATATTCAAAATATTTTTTTCTTAGTTTGTAGGAGTCATTCAAAACTAAAACTGCATAAGGGCTGGACTCAGGTCCCAGGACCAGCGCTCGACAGGCCAGGTCTGCTGGTGGGCGATCGCAGAGGGCCCCTTGCACAAAGTGCCCCCGAATAGACCCCTCTAAATGGATATACTACTATAATTAGAATTTTTGAAATGTATATATCATTGGTTTATTTATTTCCCAACCATCGAAATACAGTGTAATATAAAGGTTCAATTAATATTTGCTGCAAAACAACGTCACAACTCAAAAATCCTGATTTTTTTCAAAAAACGCATTTGAATTTCTGTGAAAGTGAAGAAACTTATATTCTACAAAACGCTACTACCGTCGTTCCGCGGGTGAAATTTAAAAAGGTCAGAAATGACACTCTGCCAGTTAAAAGTTCGCATTCATGCAATG